>CM068962.1:68902660-68934835 GCA_035128595.1 Eptatretus atami
TTATCTTTCTAACCAAGTGAATCCATTATTATCTTTCCAACCAAGTGAATCCATTATTATCTTTCTAACCGAGTAAATCCTTCATCATCTTTCTAACCAAGTGAATCCATTATCATCTTTCTAACCAAGTGAATCCATTATTATCTTTCTCACCAAGTAAATCCTTTATTATCTTTCCAACCAAGTGAATCCATTATTATCTTTCTCACCAAGTATATCCTTTATTATCTTTCTAACCAAGTGAATCCATTATTATCTTTCTCACCAAGTATATCCTTTATTATCTTTCTAACCAAGTGAATCCTTTATTATCTTTCTCACAAAGTATATCCTTTATTATCTTTCTAACCAAGTGAATCCATTATTATTTTCTAACCAAGTGAATCCATTATAATCTTTCTAACCAAGTGAATCCATTATTATCTTTCTAACCAAGTGAAATCCATTATCCTTTTCTTACCAAGTGAATCCATTATTATCTTCTAACCAAGTGAATCCATTATTTACTTTCAAACCAAGTGAATCCATTATTATCTTTCTAACCAAGTGAATCCATTATTATCTTTCCAACCAAGTGAATCCATATTATCTTTCTAACCGAGTAATCCTTCATCATCTTTCTAACCAAGTGAATCCATTATCATCTTTCTAACCAAGTGAATCCATTATTATCTTTCTCACCAAGTAATCCTTTATTATCTTTCCAACCAAGTGAATCCATTATTATCTTTCTCACCAAGTATATCCTTTATTATCTTTCTAACCAAGTGAATCCATTATTATCTTTCTCACCAAGTATATCCTTTATTATTTTCTAACCAAGTGAATCCTTTATTATTTTTCACAAAGTATATCCTTTATTATCTTTCTAACCAAGTGAATCCTTTATTATCTTTCTCACACAAGTGAATCCTTTATTATCTTTCCAACCAAGTGAATCCTTTATATCTTTCTAACCAAGTGAATCCATTATCATCTTTCTAACAAGAAATCCATTATTCTTTCCAAACTGAATCCATTATTATCTTTCCAACCAAGTGAATCCATTATTATCTTTCTAACCAAGTGAATCCTTTATTATCTTTCTCACAAAGTAATCCTTTATTATCTTTCTAACCAAGTGAATCCTTATCATCTTTCTAACCAAGAAAATCCATTATTATCTTTCAACCAAGTGAATCCTTTATTATCTTCTAACCAAGTGAATCCATTATCATCTTTCTAACCAAGAAAATCCATTATTATCTTTCCACCAATGAATCCTTATTATCTTTCCAACCAAGTGAATCCATTATTATCTTTCTAACCAAGTGAATCCTTATTATCTTTCTCACAAGTAATCCTTTATTATCTTTCAACCAAGTGAATCCATTATTATCTTTTAACCAAGTGAATCCTTTATTATCTTTCCAACCAAGTGAATCCTTTATTATCTTCCAACCAAGTGAATCCTTTATTATCTTTCTCACCAAGTGAATCCTTTATTATCTTTCCAACCAAGTGAATCCTTTATTATCTTTCTAACCAAGTGAATCCATTATCATCTTCTAACCAAGAAAATCCATTATTATCTTTCCAACCAAGTGAATCCATTATTATCTTTCAACCAAGTGAATCCATATCATCTTTCTAACCAAGTGAATCCATTATTATCTTTCCAACCAAGTGAATCCATTATTATCTTTCTCACCAAGTATATCCTTATATATCTTTCTCACCAAGTAATCCTTTATTATCTTCCAACCAAGTGAATCCATTATTATCTTTCTAACCAAGTGAATCCTTTATTATCTTTCCAACCAAGTGAATCTTTTTATTATCTTTCCAACCAAGTGAATCCTTTATTATCTTTCTCACCAAGTGAATCTTTATTATTTTCCAACCAAGTGAACCTTTATTATCTTTCAACCAAGTGAATCCATTATTATCTTTCTAACCAAGTGAATCCATTATCATCTTTCTAACCAAGTGAATCCATTATTATCTTTCCAACCAAGTGAATCCATTATTATCTTCTAACCAAGTGAATCCTTATTATCTTTCTCACCAAGTGAATCCATGATCATCTGTTGAAACAAGTGAATCCATTATTATCTTTCTAACCAAGTGAATCCTATCATTTTCTACCAAGTGAATCCATTATTATCTTTCCAACCAAGTGAATCCATTATTATCTTTCTGACCAAGTGAATCCTTTATTATCTTTCTGACCAAAGTGAATCCATTATTATCTTTCTAACCAAGTGAATCCATTATTATCTTTCCAACCAAGTGAATCCATTATTATCTTTCTGACCAAGTGAATCCTTTATTTCTTTTGAACCAAGTTAATCCATAATTATCTTTCTAACCAAGTGAATCCATGATTATCTTTCCAACCAAGTGAATCCATTATTATCTTTCTGACCAAGTGAATCCTTTATTATCTTTCTGACCAAGTGAATCCATTATTATCTTTCTAACCAAGTGAATCCATTATTATCTTTCCAACCAAGTGAATCCATTATTATCTTTCTGACCAAGTGAATCCTTTATTATTCTTTTGAACCAAGTAATCCATTATTATCTTTCTAACCAAGTGAATCCATGATTATCTTCCAACCAAGTGAATCCATTATTATCTTTCTCACCAAGTAAATCCATTATTATCTTTCAAACCAAGTGAATCCATTATTATCTTTCTCCAAGTGAATCCATTATTATCTTTCTACCAAGTAAATCCATTATTATCTTTTGAACCAAGTGAATCCATTATTATCTTTCTAACCAAGTGAATCCATTATTATCTTTCTAACCAAGTGAATCCATTATTATCTTTCAACCAAGTGAATCCATTATTATCTTTCTGACCAAGTAAATCCATTATTATCTTTTGAACCAAGTAAATCCATTATTATCTTTCTAACCAAGTGAATCCATTATTATCTTTCTAACCAAGTGAATCCATATTATCTTCTTCCAACCAAGTGAATCCATTATTATCTTTCTCACCAAGTGAATCCATGAATCTGTTGAAACAAGTGAATCCATTATTATCTTTCTAACAAGTAATCCATTATTATCTTTCTAACCAAGTGAATCCATTATTATCTTTCCAACCAAGTGAATCCATTATTATCTTTCTCACCAAGTGAATCCATGATCATCTGTTGAAACAAGTGAATCCATTATTATCTTTCTAACCAAGTGAATCCTTATTATCTTTCTAACCAAGTGAATCCATTATTATCTTTCTAACCAAGTGAATCCATTATTATCTTTCTAACCAAGTAAATCCATTATTATCTTTCAACCAAGTGAATCCATTATTATCTTTCTCACCAAGTGAATCCATGATCATCTTTTAACCAAGTGAATCCATTATTATCTTTCTAACCAAGTAAATCCATTATTATCTTTCTAACCAAGTAAATCCATTATTATCTTTCCAACCAAGTGAATCCATTATTATCTTTCTCACCAGTGAATCCATGATCATTTTTTACAAGTGAATCATTATTATCTTTCAAACCAAGTGAATCCATTATTATCTTTCTAACCAAGTAAATCCATTATTATCTTTCTAACCAAGTGAATCCATTATTATCTTTCTGACCAAGTGAATCCTTTATTATCTTTCAAACCAAGTGAATCCATTATTATCTTTCTAACCAAGTGAATCCATTATTATCTTTCTAACAAGTGAATCCATTATTATCTTTGACCAAGTGAATCCATTATTATCTTTCCAACCAAGTGATCCATTATTCTTCATCCAAGTGAATCCTTTATTATCTTTCTCACCAAGTGAATCCATTATTATCTTTCAACCAAGTGAATCCATTATTATCTTCTCACCAAGTGAATCCATTATTATCTTTCAAACCAAGTGAATCCATTATTATCTTTCTAACCAAGTAAATCATTATTTCTCTAACAAGTGAATCCATTATTATCTTTCTAACAAGTGAATCTTTATTATCTTTCAAACAAGTGAATCCATTATTATCTTTCTAACCAAGTGAATCCATTATTATCTTTCTAACCAAGTGAATCCATTATTATCTTTCTCACAAGTGAATCCATGATCATCTTTTGAACCAGTGAATCCATTATTATCTTTCTAACCAAGTAAATCCATTATTATCTTTCAAACCAATGAATCCATTATTATCTTTTAACCAAGTAAATCCATTATTATCTTTCTAACCAAGTGAATCCATTATTATCTTTCTAACCAAGTGAATCCTTATTATCTTTCAACCAAGTGAATCCATTATTATCTTTCTAACCAAGTGAATCCATTATTATCTTTCTAACCAAGTGAATCATTATTATCTTTCTAACCAAGTGAATCCATTATTATCTTTCCAACCAAGTGAATCCATTATTATCTTTCTCACCAAGTGAATCCATGATCATCTGTTGAAACAAGTGAATCCATTATTATCTTTCTAACCAAGTAAATCCATTATTATCTTTCCAACCAAGTGAATCCATTATTATCTTTCTCACCAAGTGAATCCATCATTATCTTTCTAACCAAGTGAATCCATTATATTCTTTCTAACCAAGTAAATCCATTATTATCTTTCAAACCAAGTGAATCCATTATCATCTTTTGAACCAAGTGAATCCATTATTATCTTTCAACCAAGTAAATCCATTATTATCTTTCAAACCAAGTGAATCCATTATTATCTTTCTAACCAAGTGAATCCATTATAATCTTTCCAACCAAGTGAATCCATATTATCTTTCCAACCAAGTAAATCCATTATTATCTTTCTGACCAAGTGAATCCATTATATCTTTCAAACCAAGTGAATCCATTATATCTTTCTAACCAAGTAAATCCATTATTATCTTTCCAACCAAGTGAATCCATTATTATCTTTGAACCAAGTGAATCCATTATTATCTTTCTCACCAAGTGAATCCATTATTATCTTTCTAACCAAGTAAATCCATTATTATCTTCCAACCAAGTGAATCCATGATCATCTTTCTAACCAAGTGAATCCATTATTATCTTTCTGACAAGTGAATCCATTATTATCTTTTGAACAAGTGAATCCATTTATTATCTTTCACCATGTGAATCCATTATTATCTTTCTAACCAAGTGAATCCATTATCATCTTTCTAACAAGTGAATCCATTATTATCTTTCTAACCAAGTGAATCCATTATCATCTTCTAACCAAGTTAATCCATTATTATCTTTCTAACCAAGTGAATCCATTATTATCTTTCTAACCAAGTGAATCCATTATTAGCTTTCTAAACAAGTAAATCCATTATTTGCTTTCCAACCAAGTAAATCCATTGTCATCTTCCCAACCAAGTGAATCCATCATCATCTTTCTCACCAAGTGAATCCATCATCATCTTTCTCACCAAGTGAATCCATTATTATCTTTCTAACCAAGTGAATCCATTATTATCTTTCTAACCAAGTGAATCCATTATTATCTTTCTCACCAAGTCAATCCATTATTATCTTTCTAACCAAGTGAATCCATTATTATCTTTCAAACCAAGTCAATCCATTATTATCTTTCTAACCAGTCAATCCTTATTATCTTTCTAACAATGAATCCATTATTATCTTTCTCACCAAGTGAATCCATTATTATCTTCTCACCAAGTAATCCATTATTATCTTCTAACCAAGTGATCCATTATTATCTTTCTCACCAAGTGAATCCATTATATCTTTCTCACCAAGTCAATCCATTATTATCTTTCTAACCAAGTGAATCCATTATATCTCAAACCAAGTCAATCCATTATTATCTTTCTCACCAAGTGAATCATTATTAGCTTTCTAACCATTTCAATGATGATTAGCTTTTCAACCAAGTGAATCTTTTGTTTGCTTTTCAATGGTTCCATCTATATTATTTACGATGGCAGGAACCCTTTAGAATCGAGACAAAGTCACACCCACACACACACACCAAAAACACACACACACACACACACACACCAAACACACACACACACACACACACACACGTTCTCTCTTTTTATATTCAAAGTTTAGGCTCCTGGAAAGAGCTGGAACACTGAATGAATCAGGATGCAACAGAACAAGGAATACAGAGATTGTGGGTAATAGATTACAAGGTAATACAAGGTTTGGGATTACCATTTTCGGATTAGTTACAAGGTTTATTTTTGTTTGGGATAATACAATGATAACAAGGACATTACCAGAAAAAGCACCAATCATCCAAGTTGATGGGATTTGAACCTGCAATCCCCACACCATGAGTCACCCAAACAAGCCAACCCTTCATTTTTGAATGTGACTTTCTGAAGTCACCAATTGAATTTCTTGGCTACGCAGTGACATCTTATGTTTTGTATTTCCCAGCATCTTGGCATGTTGAGGGTTTCTCGAAATCGAACAAATTAGTATGGCTTGTGCATTCACCAAGTGTGCCTTTTTCTGCAGGGCTGGAGATGCTCTTGTGGGAGACAAGGCTCTTATACAATCAATCCGCTCCTATGTCCACTTTTCCCAACTCAGCGCTTGGCTGAGCGCAGTACAAGGAAACCTTTCCTACACAATATTCTACAGGTATTTCCATTGAGTTGCATTTGCCTCTGGTAGAGCAGCAGAATTTGGCAATATGATGTGTCCAGGTTTGAAACCACATGGGAAGAGGCCCATGAAGATGTATACAGCTCTTTATTTGAGAAAGACATGTTGAATTTATATAAATTACGTAATGACTTATATTTGCTGAGTGTATAATTTCCACCATGTCTTGCTGCCAACAGGGTCTGTGCACCGGGTGAATCTCTCGTTAGTGATTTTGAACATTCGCCTGTAGAGCACTCGTTTCCTACCACAGCATCTACTCCTGGCTGTACGTTGCGCATATCCGTATCAGCACTTCCTTACTTACCTGGCCTACCCACCATCTACTGCAGTGTGCATGCTTCGCTGCACCTTGATACTTCTGGCCCCACTTGCAATGCTTCCCCTGGACCATCCAGTCCAGCCACCTCTACTTCCTTGTCATCCAGTGATGTGAGAACTCAGGTCTCCTTTGAGACTGGCACTATAGATGCACAACAGAACTTGAGGGTTCCAGGTAAAGTGGTGGTGGAATACATCCGTCCTAGTCCCCACCTGTTGAATTGTGAATATTCTTCGCCAGCGGACCACCCTCGAGATTATTCTGAGGAAAATGGTGTCTGGACCAGAGAGATGCCAGATGAGCAACAGCCTAGGTGCCACATGCCAGGCCGAAGGCCATCAGGAAGAACTCTTAAGCTGACACTGGGGACAAACCCAGACAGAAGCACCAGTCATACTTCTCCACTAGCTTCCTTGCTTCAAGGTAGAGAGGTGATAGCGAGTATTGCTGAACGACTAGCTCTCTGCGACTTGGAGAGCTCGCATCTCACAGACAGTCACCCTCCACTGACTTTTGCAGACAAGCTGTCTGCATTGTCAGAGCTTAAGCAGACAGTTAAAGATCCTTTTGGAGCAGTTTGCAGGACACAGCATAATGAGGTGCAGAGCAAAGCTGACAAAACCACCCCCCGTGTTGCGGATCTGAGCTCATGTTGTGGACACGAGACTCCGCTTGGCTTTGGTTCTGTCTTCAGTCGGCACCGACCAACAAAACTCCGGGTCAAAAGGAAACTTTTGCCTTCGCCAGTGAAGGCCAAGGTCACTGAAGAGAAGGATCAGCTGGACAACTCTGTTTTTGATGGTGATGAGTTAGGAGAAGGAGAGAAGCGTCACCTGATGACGATGACCCTTGTCATTCTCCACCTGCCAAGTGCAGTGTCCCCCAGCACTGGACGCAGGCTTGATGGCAGCCAGGCCTTGCGGGCACCAAAAAACTAACCCGTGTTGGCTTGCGACAGGTAAAAAAAAAAGGAATTTCTTTTTTAATATGCTATGCCGTTGTGCAATTGTTTGAATCATCTGCAATTACGATTTTCTTCGATTATTTTACTTTCATTTGGTTCTTTATGATCCACACAAAGATATCACGTCTTTGGGTATTACTCTCCCAAATTTGAAAGGCTGGCAGGAGGATAGGCAAGAGATGCATGCACTCACCTCTCAGCTGTCTTGCCTGGGTTCGAACCTCGGCCCAGCTATAAACTGTCATCCTGGTATGTTGTGTGCAGGAAGAGACATCGATGTGTGCCGTCCCTCAGATAGACGATAAACGTCCCTCAGATAGACGATACGCGTTCCGTCTGCCAGCATTTGTTGATGGATGATAAATATGCCATTGTGTCCTTCGTGAAGAGTAGGCGAGCTATCGCCGGCACCGTGAACAAATTTGAAATCCCTAACCCAACCTACGGGGAGGAATGCATCAGCTGCATCAGCACGTCCTTGCAAGAACTGATGCCAACCTGCAGCTATGTGCTGTACACGAACGATAACGATCAAATTTGAAAAGCACTTTCACTGCCAGCTTTGCTCGTCATGGAGGTTTTAGGTTGACCTTTTTGAGTTGGAGGTCAGTACACTACCATGCAAAATGTAAATGTGTATGATGAATGGTTGATCAGACAAGTTATCCTCAGCTATCCCTTTTCCCAACCTGTCCAGCCTGCCAAAGTAGCAGAGGTCCCATCCTGGTCGAAAGCTCCAGGCAGTCTTTTGTTAGGTCAGAAGCGAACCCTACACAATGCCTGCCTCCCACCAACTTTCCATCCTCACACAGGCCTGCCTTCTTCCTCCAGTCCTGTAAGTCCCATATATATATATATATAATCTGTCTATCTATTGTACGGATTTGTAAACAGGGGAAATTTGCACTGTGCCATATTTCACCGTGCCAGTGGGTGCTGTCTGGAAATAAGATTGTCATTAGCAATATTGTTGTGAATTGTGATGGTGACATTGTTGTGCTGGATAAGTAAGTTGAAAAATAATGTGCAACAGCACTCTTGCTCTTGGTCTCTTGAAGTGAGCGTCACGGCTGCTTCGCCCAAAGTAGACCTCTCTGTTGGTGTTTGAATTTTTAGGTCCCAGAAAGGAGAAGCAAGAAGGGCTGTTTTGACGTGGACACGTCTTTGCTTCAGAATAACGGCCACATCAAGCAAGTGGACATTCTCCCACCTTTTCCAATGGAAATGCATTTGAACAGGAAGTTGTGGTGATGGGTAATTGTGTGTGTGTGTGTGTGTGTGTGTGTGTGTGTGTGTGTGTGTGCATGCATGAGGCTGTAAGGTGAAGGGGACCTGTGCAGATGACTGACTTGTAGATGTATAGAGGCAATGGTGATGATTTGAAGGCTCATGGTTGGGGAGTAAGCAGGATGTGAATCAGTCATAAGCACAGTGCTGAGGTGATTTTGGCTTGCAGAACTAAATTTCTGAGCCGGGAGGCCTGGAAGGAACGAGACGGTACCTTATCGAGTGCAAGTTCGCATCCTGTGAGCAGCCATAATCTCCTGGGGACATTTGAGGTGAGGAACGGAGCACTAACCTACCCAGTCTTGATCATTACTGCTCTCAAAAATATATTAATTTGCAATCTGACCTCTTACTTGTTTAATTTAAGCCACAACACCCCCATTTAAAGTCCAAACTTCAACTCGTGACACATCCGCTCCAGGAGAGCGTGCTGAACCTCCGACTGCCCGTCATGGGTACGGTGGGTGGCTTCCTGGCGCAGCTGGGTGCGAGCGGAGCGTTTTGTCCCAACCACGTGTCCCTGCCTGTGCATGTGTATTTCTTCCACATCGCCGACGATGGCTCTCCATCACCGTACCTGGGAATACTCTCCCTGCGGCCCCTCGGTTACCGTGGATATCACGTACCACGTGCTGGCACAATTCAAGTGGTGAGGCCTGCACTTATTGATTGAAAGGTGTTGACAATACATGAAAATCCCATGATAGAGAATATTGTTTGTGGTTGTTTACATATTACTCGTACAAAGATATGGTGGACTTTTACCCATTCCCACTTCCTTTTGCCAAAGTAATTTGTCGATCATTGCAAAAGGAAAAGAGTTGCAATGTTTGGTGCTGCGAGATAAATATTGCAAGGTTGGAATATCAATGGTTTGTAAGGCCTGTAGCTGGGAGTGCCCCCATTGTTCATATTTTGTTCCTCACTTTGCATTTGTTTTCCTTCGCAGACCTTATTCAACCCCAACAAAACAGTGGTGAAGATGTTCGTAGTGATGTACAACCTACGTGACATGCCACCCAATCATCAAACGTTCTTGCGTCAACGCACATTCTCTGTGCCTGTTGCAAGGCAGACCTGCATGGGACTTGTGGGCACAGAGCGGGCACTGCCACCTACCAAAACGGGCCTCCGCTATCTGGTGCACCTAAGGTACGTCACACTCTGGATTTTGTAAATTTGACCTTGAAAGGTGAGTTGGTGAGATGGAGGGTTACACCCAAAATGTAGCCAATCAGCATCAACCTTACCTAATCAAATCCCAAAGCATTTCAAGACTTTTCTGTTTGAATTATTCTCGTGCATATTTGTTCACCGCATGTTCATAAAGTTTAGCAATCCCACAGGGTCGGGGTCTTTCTCCTTTCTCCCTTCCCTCTTATTAATATTTTATTTTTTCTCTCTCTCCTCCTCTCTCTTCCTCTCGTACCTCTCTGCTCTCTCTACCTCTCTCGCTCTCTCTACCTCTCTCGCTATCTCTACCTCTCTCGCTCTCTCTACCTCTCTCTCTCTATCACTCTACCTACCTATCTCTCTCTCTCTACCCTCTCTCTCTCTTTTTCTCTTTTTCTCCTCCTTCTTTCTTTTCTCTCCTTACATCTTTATATGCTCTGTGTGATTTAAAAGGACACAAGCAATAAAGACACGATCCTGATATCAAAATTGGTTGCAGTTGAATCCGTTCACACGAGCAAGCTTTGAGATCTGAAATCCAGACTAATCTTGAATTGTTGTACCCGTTTGAGTTGACCAAACATCAAAACAAATTATTGACACATTCCCACAACCACAGGTTTGTCAGCTCCAAGTCCGGAAAAATCTACCTCCACCGAGACATCCGCCTCCTCTTCTCACGCAAATCTACAGAGATCGACTCTGGCGTGGCGTACGAACTGAAGTCATACACGGAGATGCCACAGAACCCACGGTTCTCTCCACGGGGTTAACACCTCCTGGAGCACCCCCTCCTCGAAAATTTGTTTAATTTAATTACGATGTGCAAGGGGGTTGGTGGACTTTGTTTTAGTTTGATGATTCATCAGACTGGCACAGGCGTCGAGAATACCGTCGATGGTTGGCAGTGCTGTGCCACCTGCTCCCCTCCACTTCTCCCCCTCCCAATTCCACGTGCACTGTATGCATTTTAACGAGGCAATAATCAACTGGTGCAATCTCCCTTGTGAAAAAATACAAGCGCACACGAGCCCTTACCATATAGAAAATAACGACTTCGTATCGTGACTCCATGGATCTTCAGACGCAATGAAACGCTTCAAAGTGCAATTCCAAAAAGTTGGATCATCAAGGACTACATCAGTTTGTGAGGGCAATAAATCAACCTCCCCCAACTGCCCCCCACCCCTAGCTCCCTTTGGAAATTGTCACTTTAATGCAAGGGCACATTCGTTCTTAGAGCTCCCCATAATTTGTCGAAAAACCGGCACATTTTGTTCTTCCCAAGAGTTGTCTGAATTTTAATTTATTCTTTTTTTCAGTTGAAGTGTAACTGTAATTTATATGTTCGTTAAACATCGTTTGTTATTTAAGATTTTGTAGAGTTTACTTATCCGGGAACAGAGAAGTTGCCATGGCTTGTACAAAGGTTTTAATGTCATGGTCGGGGCCTGTACGTATTACGAGTGTGATATTAAAAGTGTCTATATCAGGTGTTTTGGGTCGGGGTGAGCTTGCACATTAGCTCTCTTCCCCCAAGTTCCAACCACTCTGCCCCTTGCCAACGTCTTTCGCCGTTAAACCGGAGTTGGTATGCCTACCGGATGTAGCGTTTTCTGTCCGTTTTGCGTAAACTCAAATAAAAGCCTATCTCTAGATGCTTTCCCTGTATCTTATCCTGTGAGGTTGAGGACGAGGATTTCTTTACTCTGGGCAGGTTTTGATCCAACTGGTGATCGATTATGGAAAGTATTTTCATGCTGATACCTTAAAAACCTCAACCTTGGTCTTCATCTCACACTCTGGGTGAATGATGTCACATTTTGGCATTGGGTTTCTTACATACGGATAAGGTAGGGGCTGGAAGGATGGCGAGGAGGTAGTACACTCGCCTCTAAGTTGTCTAGCCGAGGTTTGAATCCCGATTCAGCTACAAACTGCCATACCAGTGTTTCACAGACATTGCAATTCATCAATGTGTGTTCCGTTCCTCGGATGGACGTTAAACTGGATGTCCTGTCTGCCGGCATTAGTTCATGGACATTAAAGATCCCACAGTGTCCTTCGCGATTAGTCGGCGAGCTGTCGCCCACACCCTGAATGGATTACAAATTTCTGTTCCAACCTACAGGGGACACTGCATCAGCTGTGCCTCCAAGCCAATGATGCTACTCAGTCAGTTATGTGCTGCATACAAAAGAATAAGAAAATGATGCACAACCGATCATTGATTTTTATTTCTTTTTTGTTATCCTTTTATTGGTGCTTTGACAAGTCCATGAGAAGCGACAGATCTGAATGAACCAGAATAACAAGGATGAGACAAACCATGACATTACAAGTATCATTTGTGTGCTTCAGGTTCAAACTTAGAATTACAGCCTTTGGCAATCCATGCTTGCAGACCAAGTATTCTTGCATCTCAAGATAATTTGAACTAATCAAAATACTTTCTAAACCATTTACAATTATAAACCTCCAAACCCAAAACATCAAGTGACGAAACATTCTTCATCAAAAATATCAGAACCAAGGGGGTTTTCAGGGCCACAATAGGTACCATCATGAGAGGAGCTGAAGCTTTGTTCATCATGTTGACTTAGTAATTCACTGTGAAATGAGTTTCATGAATTAGCCTGTTTGAAACGAGTTAGCCAACTGGCACAATGACAGCTTGTTTGAAATGAGTGGGCCTGTTTGGTGTTCCCATCTGAACATATCTATGCTGGGATCCTCAAGTTCAAATTCAAAATGCTTTGTTGATTTGTCTACTAATGTCCTAATCCATAGAAGAGTGGACTGTTCTCTCCCAATGTCCCACATGATTTATGCACAAGCTTCACCATCAGCTTTCCACACAAAACAAACCTACAGTTACAACAACTAGAGAACTATACAATAGGCCGAACGTTTGTTTGTTTTTTTCTCCTTCCAATGCAACACTATCCACGCACAGCCACGAACATCATGGGATCAGATTCCCTTGGAAATCGAACCTGAAACATCAAGTACATTAATCAACAAATTAAAAATGAAATGGCACATCTACCAGGTACGTGAACAAAAGTTGAAGGGAAACGACTGACTGCTTAATGGAATGAAACGCCCTTTGGAAAATGTTTTTTTTTTTTACTCGTGATCCCAAACAAGAAAGGATAACCATCAAAAGTTACACGGCTTGTAAAGTTTGTGCCTCTGTGCCCTCTGGAAGTGAAACAAGTGAAGCTTGCATCGGTGCTGTTTTTCCTAGTTGTGAGGGAGTTTTCATTCCATGAGCAGACACATTGGTGAACACTCCATCCCCTCCCCTCCTCCACCTCACACGAACATATAATGAACAATGTAAAAATTTTGTACACTGATCGTCAACTCCGGAATCAGATCTCCATCACCAGGTGTTGAAGCATTCCACCGTTCCTGGTCTTTCAACGTTGCGCAACAGGCCTGCTTTGCGAATGGATAAAGCCACCACTTCTGGTGGGAATTTTTCCACTTCGGAGGTTAGCAGTGAAATGGGCACGCTCGAAGGTCGGCAGGTTAATGTGTACTGCAGCAACATGGGAAAGTATTCTGGGAATATAATTGATTTTGATGAATGCTTAGCGAGGAGGACCTCTGTGTTCAGCAGCAAGTTTGATATACGTGCCCATTAGATTGCTGACATCAGATAATGTGATCTAGTTTTGTTATTAGACCTTGATTTGTTCGTGCGGTACATAATCTAGAATGAGACAGTGATTGCAGCTTTATTTTATTTTTATCCCGGACATTTAATTGGCATCTAAATCTGCTAAAAAGGGAATGTTACATCGGAAGTGTTCGGTCCTGTTTCATAGAAGTTAACATTTATTATTAACACAGAAACTTTTTTTTTTACAGTCTGTTGCATTTTTCACTTGCCATCAGGTATTTATGGGTTATTAAAAAATCTAGTATTGGTGTGGTGCAGGCATGATGGGCCAAATGGCCTCCTGTGCATAAAAAATTCCTTGTAATCTAGTTGTTCTTTCGCCCCGTCTCACATCCGGTTTAGTGTGTGTGTGTGTGTGTGTGTGTGTGTGTGTGTGTGTGTGTGTGTGTGTGTGTGTGTTGGGGTTGTGTGGTGTGTGTTTCATCCAGGAAAGCTTATGGCTCACCTGCATCATTTTGTCCATCACTTTGTTTGCCTCTGAAATCACCTTCCTTGGTCTGTCGATCGTATCCTTCCTCCACTGCTTCGATGGTGCGACTCACCATCTTCTCCCAGTTCCATTGATTGTCACCTCATTTCAGCTTACCTGCAACACCTCCCTCTCCCCCTTCCCCTTTTCTTACAGCTCGTGTTTGTTTGTAGGTGGAATGTCTGTTCGCGCCCTTCTGCTCTTTTGTTGGTTGAAACCCCGTTCAGTTTTATTTGTACATGAACCTTGGCTTTGTCGATGAAAGGAAAACCAAGTTAAAAAAAAAAAAGTTAATTTTGTTCTGCAAAGCAGTTCCTCAGCCTTCCCCAATGACATGTGACAAATTCTCACAGTGCAAAAGCAGTGTTTAAGCCTGGAAGTCAAACTTTATGAGAGAAGACTAACAGAGGCCCATCCTCTGCTGAAACCAAAGAGTTGAACTTTAAACATGAACTCCGGAGTAATGGAGAATGTGCTCAAGTCAAAATCCCCACAATTTGAGCAAATGGGAGTGACTTGAAACCTCCAAAGGTGTGCCTTTCACCTGGGGAATCTAGAATTCAGGTGCTGCAACCAGGCAGTGAGCCTGGTATCTGTGTGTAAAACCAGGGCTATGGACAAGAGAAGCCAGAAACTGCTCACCATGAACCCTGTGGCTTCAAAGAGAAACCTGCAGGGGGAGAAAGGAGGGAAATAACTGAAGGTTAAATCATCAGTTGGAAGTGAAATGTAAAATGGTGTAAACTGGTGAACTCAAAGGTCAGAGTTCGGGTAGGAAAAATGGATAAGAGATGGGAAGAGAGGTAAGGGAAAGGGAGTGATTGAAATCTACCACTTTTTGTATCCACTCTATGGACATTACCGAGGAGCGAAGATTCCCCACACCATGAGATGTCTGCGGAGCCAGGCGGCTGCTAGCATGCACGCGAACAGCTGCCAACAGAGAAAAGGATATTATTGTGATATTACTGTGGAAATATGACACCGTGCAGCAGGTTAGGGTTAGGGTCAATACCTTTTTACGATTGTCACGATTACTATCACACTTAAAGCAACAGGATTGATGGAGCAAAGTAAAATTGTGTTCAACCACCAGGAGTGATGGAGTCAAGCTTGGCCTAAGATTTACTCCAAGTGAGAATCCTTGTATTTTGTGTGGTTAATGACCCATACAAAGTACCAGCCTTCATGAAAGCAAATCAGTTTTATTTGACAAGTACTTGGGATGGAAGGACGGCTTACAGGTGGTGTGCTTGTGGTCTCCGGGTTATTTCTGGGGGAATACCATCTGACTCGACCGTTTTTCTCTTCTCCAGGCAGGGTGTTGTATCATCGTGTATTGCCATCCTTTTGGAGTGCGTGCTGAGCTAGTTGTCTGGTCTTCGAGCACTAGTTTGTAAGTGTAACACAACTGAAAGTGCTTTTTGAAAAGAGTCGGCCGTTGTGTAGCCCACGTCTAAATGGCTGCCCCAGTCTGGGAGAAAATACGTCAGCAGCATCGTTGTGCTCCGTTAATAATTCAACTGACATACTAAATTTGAAATGGATATGTATTAGCTCACCAACTTCAAACATCAAGTACAAGATTAATTGAAATCCTTATGCCAGAACAAAACTGCCATCTGTTGCAGTATCAGAGATGAGACAGAGATGGAGCTGCATTGTGGAACATTCTTTCCCAAAGAGAGAATGTTAAACCTGCTGCAGTTGTCCCATTCAAAACAATATAAATGTGATCTTTCAGAAGACTGGACATTAGAACCAATATGGTATATGGGTCATGCGTAGTTGGAATATGAATGAAGCAAGGTGAACAATGCCAGTCTGAAACCACGGGGGCGGACCACTCACGTTGTTTAAAAAAATAAAATGAACCCCAAGCTGCGATTAATCAGTTAGCAAGATCATTAATTTTCTTTTTATTGGTATGCAGCCATAGATATATTAATCAACGAAAATATGGTGGATTTTTTTTTTAAAAGCAGGATTTACACTTAGTATGACCAACACTTAGAAAATATGGTGGATCGCTTATCTTCCCTCCTCCCCCTCTCAAAACTACCATAACTTCTCAATCTCCTTCAATCCCTTTATTTTCCTTACGTAGCCACCCACTCCACTGTGCATACCCAATAAATAGATGTCCCTGGGCAAAAATGAAGACGCAGTTATCCTTGACAACCACTTCAAGTGACTACATATCATCTATGATTGAAGAGTCGCTGCTCAGCATTTGTTTCCAGCAGCACCGCCTTGGGATGTGAAACGCCACGGAAATAATTCTGAGTGAGAGAGAAGACATTGAGGAAGGTCTTGCATGGAATTCTAGCATAATTAGCACCAAATTTTTTTTTTTTTAACTTTGTCGTGGTTTGTGTTCATATCGCATTAATTGAGGCTGTGGGGGAAATGTATATTGGATGTACAGGCTTTTTGCAGTCCTGTTTTCAAATTTTCATTGGAGAAAGTCTTAACCTAATTTTAAGATATCTCTGGTGTTCGATTTTACTGGCCAAGAGAGAATGATGCTGACTTTTAAAACCAGCAATGAACTTGAAATGCCTGGTAATAAAGATGTATTTTTACCTCTGTCCACCAAAGGTGGTTTTAGTGCTGTCCCTCTAGTTGTGTGTGTGTGTCTTCGTTGGACAGGAAGGTACGAGAAGAGATGCACCGATGACCAAATGTGGACAGAGATTGTGTTTTCACCCGTCTGTCTGTCTTTGTTTGTGTGCAGGATATCTTAAAAAGTTGTGGATGGATTCGGATGAAAGTTCGTGGGCAGGTTGGATGTGTGACAAGGATGAATTGATTAGATTTTTGTGAAGATCTGGATCTGGGTGAAGTATGCACTCTACCAGGTACCCTTCTGGTGACGAAGTGGATTTTTATTTTTGTCTCGAATTATACGCTCATGCAGGAGTTAAACGACAAAGGGCAGCAGGTTCACAGATTGACATAAGATAAAAGGAGAACAGAGAAGGATATTGCACATGAGTGGCAGAAAGGAAAGGGCCAAAAAGAAATAGAAGAATGAAGAGGGGCAGAGTGGTGGATCAATGAGTGTAGAAGAGAGCAGAGAATAGGGGTATGTATGGAAGAAAAACGAGGTGGCGATGGGCAGCGCTCTTGAAGAATTGGAGGGAGAGGTACGAGACAATATACAGCGTCAATTCTACAGGAAATATGGGCTCGTGCACGCACTCAGCAATTGAAAATAATGAATTAAAATATTTATCAAGAAAACGATGACGTACACATTGACATCATTATAAATATCTTAGAAAAATTTATTCTTGCAAGCCACCACCCTGACCAAGTCCAAGTTGAGATTATGTGTCGTAAGGCTACATCACGCATTTCCATGCAGGCTGTAATTTGAACTCATCTCTGGAATATGACGGTGATTTTAGCATAGATTTGGATTCAGTTCCTGCTTCCCTTCTGCTTTTAAATAACAGTTCAGATAGCTGCAATGTGTCGTCCAAAGATGATCTCCATAATATTTATTGGAAAGAAAATGTACAAGAACTAACCAAGTCCTGTCCTATGCACCTGATTTGTCAATATCATGCTGTACCCTGTTGTTTTATCGTCTTCCCATCTTATAAAATGCCATTTCATCCCATCACCTGAACTTCAGGGATATATTTATGAGTTGTTTTTTTTAATTGTGCTTAAAGGGCGAGCCAAGTATTTGCTTCTTTTTTTTTTTTTTCCTTTTCTTTCTGTTATGGAAATCGATGGATTATATATATATATATGATATATATATATATATATATATATATAGTATATATATATATATATATATATATATATATATATATATATATATATATATATATTGTTAAGCGGTTCTGGAATTCGCAAACACCATAAAGGTCCCGTAGGTGAGATATATTTCTTAAGTACATGTGTAGTTAGCCCAAACCCATTGTATAGAGGGAATTAATGTGATTCATTCGGGCTGCGATCCTTTGAGTTAGGCGTTTTTCTGTTCTACTTTGTTTTGATACAACAACAACAACAACGCCAGCAGCCAAACACCTACCTTCACCACTCGCTGCCGCAAACCTCACATCGCCCCATTCCAGGCAGCTCCATGGCCATCGGACACCGCGAAAACCCTCCACCACCTTCTCCTACGGCCATTCCCGCACCACCTGTGGACGCCGAGCGTCGAGCTGTCTTCAGCGATACACGCGAGAAGCGAGTGCAGATGGCGGGTTTTCTGAGGAGAATTCGGATCAGGAATGATACACGCCCACATCTGATCCACCCAATCAGGAAGCGCGGGGCGGCTTGGCCCGCCTCCAGACGCGCTGACGAAAATGGCATATGCAATTTGAGGATCAGGAATGATACACGCCCCTTTTTCTCCGTCCAATCGGCGAGCGTGGCTCCGCCCTGAGGTCGTTTGGATCCGAGAATTTGCATATGGTGGTTTCCCGAAGCCGATAAAAGGCAGCGCAGTGAGTCGATCGAGCAGTATCGTGGAGTGAGTCGAGTGAGCAGATCGGTGAGGAGTGTCGGTGGGGGCAGAGTCGAGAGACGGAGCTCGAAGCAGAGGTGGGGCAGACGGCTGCGGAGGCGAACGGCTGCGGAGGGCGATCGGCTGAGGAGGACCTGGAGGCTCGGGACGACGACGAGGTCGCGTTGAGTCGAGCAAGCCAGCCATACTCCCTCCCCAGAGCATCAACAATTCCCCCTTTCCCCGCGCTGAGAGAGTGCGACAAGGGGCCCCGTTCCCACTTACACCAGCAGGTGCCCACGGAACGCCGTGCAGCGACATTCTGCGGCTCGCCACGAGGGCGCGGTAGGACCCCTCGGTCTCGTGGACCTGGCCGCTCATCCAAGGTTCCACGCGCATTAGGCCCACGGGCCCAGTCTGACCCCTTGCCTGTGAGGGGGTCTTTTCTTTGCTTCGGTGTGAATGCGTGTTGTGGCGCCGTGTCTTGTAAGGTAGTAACTGTATAAGTGGTCCATGTGTCGTGTAGTCGGTTTAACTCCTTTTATATGTGCATTTCTTTTGTTCTAGGTGATATATATGTGCAATTGCTTATTGTGACTGTAAATACGTGCTATAGGTGTGCTCCGTGTGCCGCGAAATAAATGTGCATTGTGTGAACTGTTTTCCCGTTTCGCTTCGTCTTTTCTTCATTGACCCTCCATCCTGCTTCACGTAAAGGGTTCGTAGTGGGTGCAAAACGCCCGGTAAATAATCTGAACCGTCGAGGTCGACGATAACACCGCTCGGTTATCCCGATAGTACGGAACGGCCCGCCCAAGCGGCTCGTGTCCGGAGTCGACCTGCGGCGAGGTACGATCGCCCGGTTTACCATCCGCGTGGTACTTAGGTAGGTCGAGTTTGGCGAACAACCCTATCCTACGCGGGTGGCCGATTGGCACGATTGTGGTGAGGTCGAAAGGCCCACCCTGACTGGATCCCGGCGTTAGCCGGGAGGGTCACGACTGAATTGTCCGTCCGGTGGGCGAGGCGGTCGCGGTTCGAGTCGCGTGGCGATCGCACGCCGACGGGCGCGAATTCGCAACACTGGTGTACAGGAGTGTGATTCTAATCCCTCCCGTCTCCAAGCTAAATTCACAGGGAATCGGTCCAGGGGTGAGAGGAGCGTCCCCCGATTCCCTCTAAATTCGAGCGATTAAAATTAACCCCTTACGTGGAATAAGATGGCGTCTCAAGGCGAGCGGGAGCCGGGGGTAATAGAAATGTATATGTGTAGTGATGTAGAATCCATGGCTCAGGATGGAATCCCCATGCAGGACATTGGTGTGCAGGAACAGTTTCCCCCCCAAACGAATCCAGGGCCCGAAATGGGTGCGGCGGCGGCAGAGGCCGCGGTGTATAACACCTCCCTCCCCTTCTCCACCAAAACCCCCGATCCTGGCCGCATCGGCTCAGCTGAGTGCACCCGACATGGCCCGGCTATTCGCCATGCTGGCAAAATGAACGAAAAAATGGATGGAAACGCACGCAAAATAGAAGGAGTGAACAAGCGGATGGAAACAAACACAAACAAAATGGATGGAATGAACGAAAAATGGATGGAAACGCACTCAGAATGGAAACAAACACAAACGAAATGAACGGCAAAATGGATGGAATGAACGAAAAAATGGATGGAAACGCACTCAAAATGGAAACAAACAAAAACGAAATGAAGGAAGAAAAAAAAGAAATGCGGGGTGAAACGCAGCAAATGGGCCGGAGCCTGCAGGCGGGCATGAAGGCCACAACAGCAAAGTGGTAATGGCGACGCCACGTGTGGGAGCGCAACGAGCTGGGAGAGGGTGCAACGGTTGTCAGGCCCGCGGTGAAGGCGGGTGAGAAAAAAATAATTCGGGAGACATGTTGGGCGAGAAGTGTGGAGGTGACGGAAAAAGTGACGGTAACCGAGAGGAGAAAAATTAATTGGGGTGACGGAGTCGTGCACGAAGGAAATAAAATAGTGGAGTGTGAGAAAAGACTGCAAGACATGACTAAGAGAGTTGATAAGCTGGGACGGGAGTAAAATCGGAGACAGAGGAACTGGGAAGACTGATAGACAAACACAAGGGCAAGATGGAAGAACAGTTAGAAGCACAAGCAAGGTCGGAGTGTGCGGAGATGAAAAAGAATTGGAGAAGAAAACTGAGTTACAGAAACACCAGAACGAAGAGACGGAATTACGAAACGAGTTGAGGATGTTGAGAGAGGAAAGAACGAGAACGGAGAATGAGACGTTAAGGAACCACGCTGTACAGATCGAACAGCTGGAAGCAAAGGCCAGATTGGGGAACGAGATGCAAGAAAGAGTAATGATGGAAGAACGAATGAGACAGAAGAAGGAAATCGATCAATGGAAGGAAACCACGAGATTGCAGAATGAGGAACAAGAAAGAGTCCTGAAAGAACAAGGATTACGACAGGAGAACGAAATCAGTCAGTTGAAAGAAATAACGAGATTGCAGAACGAGGAACAAGAAAGACAGTGGAATGAAAAACTGAAAGAGTATGAATTTGAAACTGAACGACAAAGGAAAAAAATAGGTTGGAATACGAGGAGAAGTTGAAGGAGCAACGAATGAAGCAGGAAGGAGAATCAGGAGAATTGAAGGACACAACGAGATTGGAGAGGGAAGAACGAGAGGAACAATGGGATAGAAAACAAAAAGAACATGAAGCTGAGGTTGACCAATTGAAAGAAAGGCAAGGCTGGAGTGCGAAGAGGTAGACAAAGAACAGCGAATGAAACACAAAAGGGAAATTAACCACATGAAGAAACCATGAAACTGCAGAAGGAAGGACACGAGAAGAAACAAGGAGAGTAATGAGACAGCAGCAAATGAAACACAAGAAAGAGATTAACAAATGAAGCAAACCATGAAACTGGAGAAGGAAGGACAGGAGAGGAAGCAAGGAAGGGTAATGAGAAGAGCAGCGAATGAAACACAGGAAGGAAATGAGCCAATTGAAAGAAACGATGAGATTGGAAAGTGAGAAGCATGAGGAAGAGTGGGAGAGAAAACAAACTATACGATTTGAAATTAATGAACTGAAGGAGAGAGTAAAATTGAAATCCAGAGAGATGGAAAAACTCCAGAAAGAACAGAAATAGGGAACAAGGAGAGAAATGTATAGAGACGTGGAGAACAGAAAAGTAGAGGAGAGACTACATGATAAAGACGGGGTTAAAGGACAGAACACACACACACAGAGGTAGTGGAGGATAATGGGGGTGAGCTCGCGGACTGGGTAGAGACCCGGTGTGAGCAGCTGGATGGCCGCCTCCAGGAACGAGGGGAGGAAGTATGCCCCCTTGAGGCGAATCACGACAGGTGGGTTCGGTCGTGCCAAGCGGAGTTGAAGGGACGAGTGCTGTGGATAGGTGCACGTGTAGCTTGGGGGTACGGAGCCCCGGGAACCCTTGTGGGGACACGAATCCCCAGTGTGGTTGTGCAGGGCTGTGTGTTTGCGAGTGTGCGGAGATGCGTGCTTTCCGGCACGCATGGTGTGAGTGAGACCCCCTGGGCAGGTGAAAGGTTGGGTGTGAGTGAGAGGGTCCGTGTGAGGGAGACCGTGTGTGTGAGGTCTCTGTATGTAAGGGAGATGTCGGTCGGCATGCGGGAGCACGCAGCCGCGTCTCCCGGTGTGAGTGTGTTGGAATGGAGTATGTGCGTCGTGACACGCAGGTGTGCGTGGGTAGAACGGAGACGACGGCGACAGAGGGACAGAAGCCGGGTAGCGGCCGTAGCTGTTGTGGGGACCGCGCCGGGTTCACCCAGCAGCGAGCGCAGGTCCGTGCTGTGCAGCGCACGAGACCCCCACGTGCTCGCTTGCGGAGTGAAGCCCGGTCCGGAACCGCCAGCGGTGGATTTGCCGATCCCGCGGACGGACAAAGGTTAGCAGGATTTACGGATTTGGACCGGATGGGTTCTCCACGCGAGCTTGTGTGAAGCTCACAATGGGCAGAGCACATGTGTTCGGTGGGGCCCTCGGAGTGCAAGGTTTGCTTTTGGGGGTGCGCAAGGTGACGTCAATGGCTGCACGTAGGGTTGGAATCCGCAGGAGGGGGTATCCCGCGGATGGTACCGTCCAAGAGGGACGAGGTACACGTGCAGCTGCATGACGTCACGGGAAAGGTGCAAGAGCGCAGGCGTGAGTTGCGCGCTGGTGCTGCGCCATAATTGGAAATCAAAATTAACAAAAGCAAGCCTCGCTTTCGGGTGAACAGGATTCCCGGGTAAGGGTGAAAGACCCCTGCCAGGGCACAGGATGGAACTAGCTAGGGGAAGGGTTAGTGTTAGCTAGACGGCTCCATGGGCAGGGGTAAGTCCTCATGGGGCCGCGTGGAACGGATTAGGTAGAGGGATTTTAGTTGAGATTTAGGTGGGGAATGGTAATGGGAACAATTTGGAGACGGTGACGACTTTGAGTGTGTAGAGGGACGTAGTTTAGCTACGTAGGTGTTAAAAGGAACGTGCTGTAGTTTAAGGGACGACGTGGGAGCACGAGGTAGTTAGGGGAGGTAGATAGAAGGATGGCAGGATTCAGCGGTGTGTGTTGAAGAGTTGGTGAGTTGTGTGGAAACGTTTGAGTGAGTGAGGCAGCGGGTCTGTGTGAGTTGAGCGAATGTGGAATGCAATGGTGCGATGAGTGATTGGGGGAGGAGTGACTCCCGCCAAGGGGACCCCGGGGTCAGTGTAGAGTGAGTTAGTGGTTAGTTAAATTGAAAAATGGAGGTCGTTTTGTTTTTGGTGGGGAAGTAGGCCTCGAAACCCGTTTGGAGGGGTGCAGGAGCCCTGTTGACGGGCTGGAGCGTGGCTGCGAACGTGAGGTATCGCTGAGTGGGTAACCCGGGCACCGGGCTAGTCGGCGTGGTAGGCCAAGGGCCATGGGGGGCCGGTTAGCGTAGTGGGCACGGGTGCGCCGGCTTGGTCGGGGGCCCGGAGCGCCGTTAGCCGCGTGGGCAGTGTCGTGGGCACGGGTGACCCTCGGAAAGGGGCCCGGGGCGCCAGCCTGCCACGTGTGCGTTTCAGGGAGTTGCCATGGGGGCACTCCCTGGTGTTTAGGGAGCTGGTAGGCTCGGAGGCAGTGTAGTGCCCGGGGTGCCATCGTAGGGGATTCGGCAGAGGTCGTGCCTGCCAGGGGGAGCCACGCGTCTCAGCCACGAAACGTGTGCAGGGCACGGAGGAAAATTGGAGGGCGAGGCCGAACTGTGAGGACACAACACAGGCGACGGGAATCTGGGTTTTTAGACCAATAGATTAAGCGAGAGGCGCTTGTTGAAAGCCCGGGGTAGTTTAAAGGTTAACGGTTGGTAGGGTAGATAGGACGTGTACCCCTCCGCACCATCCATCCTTCGCTCTCGTTGTGGGCCGCTGGACCCACTTTGGTTGGAGATCGCTGAACTCTGGGAGCCCATCTTGAGGCTCGAGTTGGGCCTCGACACAGGACGCTAGCTCTCCCTTATTCCCCTCCGGGAAGGGAACGTAGGGGTTGGGAGAAGGCTAGGTGACAGAATAGGTTAGGCCGAACAAGGACGATAAAGGGGGTTAGGGGACGATTTATAGTGGGGGGGTGAAAATAAAAACAACAAAAAAAAATAAGTTGGGGGCTAAATTGGGTTTTGCAAATTAAGGGGGTGGGTATGGACAGTGACAGGCAAAGGCGATAGGTGGGAGGGAGACAGGTAGGGTAGGTCCGAGCCGCCTCTGTGTGGCAGCACCACGCACCTCCCTCCACAACCTCCACGGCACGGCAAGAGGCCGGCAACTTCGTCCGACAGGCTGTTTTTGCTGCAAGGCTGTGCCGGCCGATCGTCTGCAGCTGCTGTGCTGCAAGCCGTGGCCGCCAGTTCGTCTGCCGGCTGTGTTTGCCTGCAACGGCCTTTTCTGCAGGTATGTTGCCTTTACTTTGCCATGTCATGCCCACTGCCCTGTTCACTCAGCCCCCGTTCAATTTGCTCTTGGCACCCCCCTGTTCATTTCCATGCGCGCCAGGATCCGCAAGCAACAGTTTGCAAGCTGCAGGAACTGTCCTCAGTTGGCAGCTGCAACACGGGCCTGCAGTGGCGGCCGGCACCGGTTTCTTTGACCTCTCTTTTTCCTGCAGAGTCCAATTGATCCTGGGCCATGGAGTAGTGTAAATTATAGGTTAAGGTGTTAAGTTGTATTGTAAAATATGAGTGCGCCCCCGCAATGTATGTGTTAGCGCCGGCATTTTTTTAAGTCGTCCGTTGTGAGTGAGTTTGTTTAGTTAGTATACTTCAGCCTCAGGTTATTTATTTGGGGACACGAATACCATGAATGTCGCACTCAGGGATCCGTAGGTAAAACGTACTAGGGGAGAACTACACATGATGCACACGATAATTGCCGACTCGGGACGAGTCTGTAAAAAGGGGAGGGGGTAGTGTTACGGTTCTGGAAATTCGCAAACACCATAAAGGTCCGCGTAGGTGAGATATATTTCTTAAGTACATGTGTAGTTAGCCCAAACCCATTGTATAGAGGGAATTAATGTGATTCATTTGGCTGCGATCCTTTGAGTTAGGCGTTTTTCTGTTCTAACCTTTGTTTTGATACAACACAACAACAACAACGCCAGCAGCCAAAACACCTTCACACTCGCTGCCGCCAAACCTCACATCGCGCATTCCAGGCAGCTCCATGCCATCGACACCGCCGAAAACCTCCACCACCTTCTCCTACGGCCTTCCCGCACCACCTGTGGACGCCGAGCGTCGAGCTGTCTTCAGCGATAACACGCGAGAAGCGAGTGCAGATGGCGGGTTTTTTCTGAGGAGAATTCGGATCAGGAATGATACACGCCCACATCTGATCCACCCAATCAGGAAGGCGGGGCGGCTTGGCCCGCCTCCAGACGCGCTGACGAAAATCGGCATATGCAAATTTGAGGATCAGGAATGATACACGCCCCCTTTTTCTCCGTCCAATCGGCGAGCGTGGCTCCGCCCTGAGGTCGTTTGGATCCGAGAATTTGCATATGGTGGTTTCCCGAAGCCGATAAAAAGGCGAGCGCAGTGAGTCGATCGAGCAGTATCGTGGAGTGAGTCGAGTGAGCAGATCGGTGAGGAGTGTCGTGGGCAAGAGTCGAGAGACGGAGCTCGAAGCAGAGGTGGGCAGACGGCTGCGGAGGCGAAGCGGCTGCGGAGGGCGATCGGCTGAGGAGGACCTGGAGGCCCGGGGACGCGAGTCGGCGTTGAGTCGAGCAAGCAGCCATACTCCTCCCCAGAGCATCAACAATTCCCCTTTCCCCACGCGCTGAGAGAGTGCGACAAGGGGCCCCGTTCCCACTTACACCAGCAGGTGCCCACGGAACGCCGTGCAGCGACATTCTGCGGCTCGCCACGAGGGCGCGGGTAGGACCCCTCGTCTCGTGGACCTGGCCGCTCATCCAGGTTCCACGCGCATTACGGCCCACGGGCCCACAGTCTGACTCCCTTGCCTGTGAGGGGTCTTTTTTTGCTTCGGTGTGAATGGCGGTTGTGGCGCCGGTGTCTTGTAAGGTAGTAACTGTATATAGTGGTCCGTGTGTCGTGTAGTCGGTTTTAACGTCCTTTTATATGTGCATTTCTTTGTTCTAAGGTGATATATGTGCAATTGCTTATTGTGACTGTAAATACGTGCTATAGGTGTGCTCCGTGTGCCCGGAAATAAATGTGCATTTGTGTTGAACTGTTTTCCCGTTTCGCTTCGTCTTTCTTCATTGACCCTCCATCCTGCTTCACGTAAAGGTTCGTAGTGGGTGCAAAACGCCCGAGTAAATAATCTGAACCGTCGAGGTCGACGAAACACCGTCGGTTATCCGATAAGTACGGAACGGCCCGCCAAGCGGCTCGTGTCCGGAGTCGACCTGCGGCGAGGTACGATCGCCGGTTTACCATCCTCGCTGTGGGTACTTGGTAGGTCGAGTTTGGCGAACAACCCTATCTCTACGCGGGTGGGCGATTGGCACGATTGTGGGTGAGGTCGAAAGCCCACCCGTGACTGGATCCCGGCGTTAGCCGGAGGGTCACGACTGAATTGTCCGTTCCCCGGTGGGCGAGGCGGTCGCGGTTCGAGTCGCGTGGCCGATCGCACGCCGACGGGGCGCGAATTTCGCAACATATATATAATTCCAGCAGTGTGTGTGGTGTGTGTGTGTGTGTGTGTGTGACCGCTGTTTCTCGACAACCTCTGGTCCGATCTAATTGAAACTTGCCAGGTATGTTGCTGGCGACCTGAGGATGTGCCTTTTCAAGGTTTGATATTAATCGGACAAGTGCTTCCCAAGTTATGGCCATTTATTTACCAAACCAATGGCGAGACACTGTTGTTGCGTGGGCGTGGCCGATGGGAAGGGAACCTCAGCCGCGTTCCCCATTACGGGTTACAACGTACGGGCTTCCGGAGAGTGATGACTTCGTGAATTCTAATAATTTCTCGATTTCTAATGCGCATTTATAGATAAACACAATGGCCCCAAGTTATGATCGTTTTCATATTAGACGGTGTATAAATTTCGGGAACATCAGAGTGCTGGTATGCTCCGAACCAGGAAGTAAATTTTTCTCTCTCTTCTCTTCTCTTTTTTTGTTTTTCCTTGACGACATTGCGAAAGGTAAAATACCTTGGCGCTAATTGAATAATTGGGTATTAAAAATAAATTGCGAATAATCGTAACTGCGAATAATATCGAACTTCCGGGTCACGCACGTACGGGCACGAGAGCGAAGAAACGGCCTGTGTAGTTTATTTATTTATTATTATTATTATTTTTTTTTTATTGTGTTTTTTTTTTTTACGGGCACGTACTAGTATATTAAAAAACAACAAACAATTTAAACGCCCCAAAAAAATTGTATACCTTGTTGAGGCTCGTATGAGAGCAAACACACAATGCACAGCGAGGGGGATATGAGACAAGAGGGGTGGGAGAGGGAAGGACAAAACAGTGGGGAACAGAGACATTAGGAGATCTGTGGAAGGAGAGGGATGGGGCAGGGAACATGGGTATACAAGATGGATATTACAGGGACTTTCAGAAAGGAAAGCAGGGAATTTGAAGGATGTGGGTTTGGGTGGATTAACGGGGTAGAAAAGATTGAGGATTTGGATGGGGGATGATAAGAGGTGGTGTTGAACAGCTATTTTTAAGGCCTGGAGGGAAGAATGGGATTGAGAGAGTGTGGGAGTTTATTCCAAAGGCAGGAAAAAAGAGGAATTCAAGGGTGAAGGTGAGCAGTGATTCTAGATTTTGGTAGTTTTACCAGAAGGGGGTTGTTGGGGACCTTGAGCGCCCTGCAGAAATATGGTGGGCAATATCGCAGACAAAGCAGGAGGGGGCGAGACCAAAGAGGAGATAGAAGACGAAAGACCACCACCTGCTTGTGTGAGGGCCCTGTCACACCTTGACGTTTTAGCCAGGAATGGCAACGTATAAAAATGCACGTAAAACGTTGGCGTACGCTGAAGTTTTGAGTTTTTTTTAAAGTTTTGGTCGTATTCATAACGTGTTGGTCGTATGCATAACGTATTAGTAAGGGCACAGAACGTTTCGTTGTGTTAAAGATAACTTATACCAACGAATGCTTAGCCTGTTGTCGGCGTTCACAACCTATGCCCAACGATAGCTTAACTTAGTCATAGCGCGCTGCACGTATCGCCGACGAACTCGTGGCGTTCTCTGTTAAAACCTGCCGCACGCCGATTTAAATCATAACCGCCTGAAAATTGGAAGTGTCAACATCGCAGTCACACCTTGACGATTTAGCCAGCGTATGCCGACCTATGAAAAATGTGTCTAAAACGCTGGGACACGTCGAATACGGTATGGGTAAGTTGTGTATACGTTAGGAGCATGCTGAAAAACAATGAAGTACGCTGGCATATTCCGTGGTACGTCTAGTACGTCGTGAAATTTCAAGCATGCTGAAAATTTTACGACGTACTCGACGTATGGCTCACAAGTTCCGCATACGCTGGCATAAGTTCTCGGCACGCTCCCGATCGTTTACACACGTCGGCCACACGTTACTTGTAAGTTACTCATAAGTCGAAACACGTCGAGGTAATGTTTAGCATACCCGAAACTTAATTCTTATCCTACGAGTAACGTGCTTTGAACCTATTAGTAGCGTGCTTTGAACCTATGTGTAACGTATCTCAAACGCACATTGGCGTATGTAGACGAATTTGATGACGTCTTCCGGACGACCACAGAACTTACTGAAGTGTTTCTAACTTACAGCTACCGTATAATGGCGTATTGGCAGCGTTTAGGGAATTGGTATATCCAAATGGGCTTCACAAGAGGAACCCTCAGTGTTCCAGACTCCATGTTGAGTAGATGTCATGTCCGTAGCAGTAGCAGTAGCAGTAGCTATAGTAGTAGTAGTAGTTCGAGAGAATTTAGTGATGTCGATGTTATTAGTAGTAGTAGTAGTAGTTCGAGAGAATATAGTGATGTCGATGTTGGTAGTAGTAGTAGTAGTAGTTCGAGAGAATTTAGTGATGTCGATGTTATAGTAGTAGTAGTAGTAGTAGTAGTTCGAGAGAATTTAGTGATGTCGATGTTAGTAGTAGTAGTAAGTAGAGTAGTAGGTAGTAGTAGTAGTTCGAGAGAATTTAGTGATGTCGATGTTGGTAGTAGTAGTAGTAGTAGTAGTAGTAGTACTTTCAAGTAACGTGTTGCAAAGTGTGAACAACGTTCGTGTAGCGTGCTTACAAACATTACTCATAGGTTAGAAATAAGTTTCGGGTACGCTAATCATTACCTCGACGTGTTTCGACTTATGAGTAACTTACAAGTAACGTGTTTCGACGTGTGTCAACGATCGCATAACGTGCCTACAACTTATGGCCAGCGTAGCGGAACGTGTGAGTCATACGCCGGCATACGTGTAAAATTTCAAGCATGAAAAAATTTGAGGAAAACCAAAAGTACAACGTTTAAAGCCAGCGTACTACGACGTATGGCAGTGTTTTTCAGTGTGCTCTTAACGTATACAAACCGTACCCATAACGTATTCGACGTGTACCAGCGTTTTAGCAAATTTTTCATAAATCGGCATACGCTGCTAAATCGTCAAGGTGTGACAGGCCTTGAGAGAGTGAGAGACCAACAACTCAGCCTCATCGCAGAGATACAATGATCCTAAGTGCCTTGGTTTCCACAGTGTGAAGCCGAGAAAGGTGAGAGGCAGGAGCACCAGCCCAGAGGGGAGAGCAGTAGACTCCATCAGGCTGCGGATGAAAGCTTTGTATGTGGTCAGAGATCAGGTGGCCGAGGAAGGATTTTGCACGAGGAGGATTCCCAGTCGGCAACTGGCTTTGAAGGCCAGCTCGGAAATGTGGCTTTCCCAGGAAAGGTCATGGCAGATAGTGAGACCCAGAAGCTTGAATGAAAGGACTTCTTCAGAGGATTGTTGAGAAAGTAGATGGGGTGGGGGGGGGGTTCTAAACGGTGCTTTCGGAGAGACATGTTCCACGTGTTGGACCAGTTTGTGATTTTACCCAGATCTGCAGTGAGCGAAGAAGCTGCTGCTTGCCGATCTGAGGGATGACAGATGGTACGGCAGAGGGGGAGTCATCAGCAAAGAGATAAAGAAAGTTTTCCAGAGTTGGAGAATCATTGATGAAAACCAGAAAAAGAACAGGGCCCAGAACACTACTTTGAGGAACTCCAGCCTGTACAGAAAGAGGGATAAGAGAACTCCATTAAGGACCACACGTTGGCTGCGATAGGAAAGGAAGTCTGTGAGCCATGAGTGGAGAATGGCCTTGGATACCATAAGAAGAGAGTTTGGTGAGCAGGGCAGGGTGCCACACCGTATCAAAAACACGCAATATGTCGAGGAATATGGCTCTGATATCATGCCTGGAAATTTGTTGTAATTGCGAAGTAATGAAGCTATTATCAGTATTTCAATTCGCTGTCAAACAACATCCGGCACAATCATCACTTAACCCATATCCTTGAGAAAGCGATGTGTATCTGGTGAGTCATTCCAGCATTAAGTATCCATTTACATAAATGTGCACCATAGGTATCTTGATATCCTGGTACTAAATTTACAATGATAAAATATAAGTGTACATGACAATGAAATCATCAATCTGTGTTTTTAAATTGACTAAGATAAATTATTGTTGCGGAAATGGCCCTTAGTATGCTACTAAATATAGGATTAGCCCAGATCCCCAATTAAATGCATGTTTAGCCAGGCTGTTCGGTAAAATGGACGTTACATGTGTGTCGGGAGGTGTCAGGCTGGTTATTTTGTTTGTGGCAGTGGTGGTGGACGGAGAGAATTGCTTCTTCTTCTTCTCTTGCCGGACAATAGTCCCCGCCCAGCGCTGAGAGGGGGAGTGGCCAAAAAGAGGAAGTGGAACTGAGAGGCCACGAGCGCCGAAAAGAGGAAGTGAAACTGAGAGGCCACAGCGCCGAAAAGAGGAAGTGAAACTGGAGAAGTAAAAAACTGCAGTCCGCTTTGAGGCGTGCTTGGGCTTCGAGGCGAGCAGAAAAAGAAAAGCCAGTGGTGATTCTGTAGAGAGAGAAACTGAACCTGGGCGTGCCGGATCTGCCTTCTGTGGCCTGGAGAAGCGAGCCACGAAGGAAAGACAGGGAAAGGACTACATGATGGTCTGTCTGCCGCTTTCGACTGGATGAGAGACTATGGTGGGGTCGTGATCTGTGAGGGGACGGCTGTGTCTGTCTGCGATCTGGCTTCATGAAGGAGGCCTGGTTGAACAGGCCAGGCTGGACTTGTATGTCTGGACCTTGTGAAAAGCCAGCTGGAGGCATACCATCGGTGGATCTTTCTGCTCTGGTGCAGTCGACCTCGCGGGGTCTGAACGTGCGAGAGTGGCGTGCGTGAGGTCTGCGATTAAAAATGACGACGCCTCCATTTTTGCCACGCGGCGTGCTCGACTTGGGGCTCAAATCGTGGACATCGCTGTTGTTACGGCAACATTCGGCTTTTTGGACACTTTCCTCTCGTCATTCATGAAACATCACCAAGTACTCTGTCTTGTCTGCATGCTGTCCGTGTCTTGTCTGCATGTTGTTTAATGTATATCTCGTTAGGGTCCCCCTCAAAACCCGTAATCCGTAGTTCCCTAGTTAAGAACGGGTTATAGATTGATAATAACATTGTCGTGAATACTT
>CM068962.1:68935684-68945901 GCA_035128595.1 Eptatretus atami
TGTATGTGGTCAGGAGATCAGGTGGGCCGAGGAAGGATTTTGCACGACGGAGGATTCCCAGTCGGAACTGGCTTTGAAGGCCAGCTCGGAAATGTGGCTTTCCCAGGAAAGGTCATGGCAGATAGTGAGACCCAGAAGTTGAATGAAAGGACTTCTTTCAGAGGATTGTTGAGAAAGTAGATGGGGTGGGGGGGGGGTTCTAAACGGTGCTTTCGGAGAGACATGTTCCACGTGTTGGACCAGTTTGTGATTTTACCCAGATCTGCAGTGAGCGAAGAAGCTGCTGCTTGCCGATCTGAGGGATGACAGATGGTACGGCAGAGGGTGGAGTCATCAGCAAGAGATAAAGAAGATTTTCCAGAGTTGGAGACATCATTGATGAAAACCAGAAAAGAACAGGGCCCAGAACACTACTTTGAGGAACTCCAGCCTGTACAGAAAGAGGGGATAAGAGAACTCCATTAAGGACCACACGTTGGCTTGCGATAGGAAAGGAAGTCTGTGAGCCATGAGTGGAGATGGCCTTGGATACCATAAGAAGAGAGTTTGGTGAGCAGGGCAGGGTGCCACACCGTATCAAAAACACGCAATATGTCGAGGAATATGGCTCTGAATATCATGCCTGGAAATTTGTTGTATTGCGAAGTAATGAAGCTATTATCAGTATTTCAATTCGCTGTCAAACAACATCCGGCACAATCATCACTTAACCCATATCCTTGAGAAAGCGATGTGTATCTGGTGAGTCATTCCAGCATTAGTATCCATTTACATAAATGTGCACCATAGGTATCTTGATATCCTGGTACTAAATTTACAATGATAAAATATAAGTGTACATGACAATGAAATCATCAATCTGTGTTTTTTTAAATTGACTAAAGATAAATTATTGTTGCGGAAATGGCCCTTAGTATGCTACTAAATATAGGATTAGCCCAGATCCCCAATTAAATGCATGTTTAGCCAGGCTGTTCGGTAAAATGGACGTTACATGTGTGTGTCGGGAGTGTCACAGGCTGTTATTTGTTTGTGCAGTGGGGTGGACCGAGAGATTCTTCTTCTTCCTTCCTCTCTCGGACAATAGTCCCGCCCAGCGCTGAGAGGGGGAGTGGCCAAAAAGAGGAAGTGGAACTGAGAGGCCACGAGCGCCGAAAAGAGGAAGTGAAACTGAGAGGCCACAGCGCCGAAAAGAGGAAGTGAAACTGGAGAAGTAAAAAACTGCAGTCCGCTTTGAGGCGTGCTTGGGCTTCGAGGCGAGCAGAAAAGAAAAGCCAGTGGTGATTCTGTAGAGAGAGAAACTGAACCTGGGCGTGCCGGATCTGCCTTCTGTGGCCTGGAGAAGCGAGCCAGGGCCGAAGGAAAGACAGGGAAAGGACTGCATGAGGTCTGTCTGCCCTCGGCTGGATGAGAGACGACTGGTGGGAGTCGTGATCTGTGTTAGGGAACGGCTGTGTCTGTCTGCGATCTGCTTCATGAAGGAGGCCTGGTGACAGGCCAGGCCTGGACTTGTATGCTGGACCTTGTGAAAAGCCAGCTGGAGCATACCATCGTGGATCTTTCGCTCTGGTGCAGTCGACCTCGCGGGGTCTGAACGTGCGAGAGTGCGTGCGTGAGGTCTGCGATAAATGGACGACGCCTCCATTTTGCCACGCGGCGTGCTCGAGCTTGGGGCTCAAATCCGTGGCCATCGGCTGTTTACGAGCAACATTCGTGCTTTTGACACTTTCCTCTCGTCCATGAAACATCACCAAGTACTCTGTCTTGTCTGCATGCTGTCCGTGTCTTGTCTGCATGTTGTTTAATGTATATATCTCGTTAGGGTCCCCTCAAACCCGTAATCCGTAGTTCCTAGTTAAGAACGGGTTATAGATTGATAATAACATTGTCGTGAATACTTTGCTTGTGTTGTGTTCCCGATGTTCCCAAAAAATCTGGCTGATTCGTATGAAGTTGCCGCTTTGAGTCAATTCGTGCCGCACTGAGAAACAATTCGCTCGATTGGTATATAAAACCAAAGTGGTTAAGAACTGGCAGAAAACGCTCGGTATCTGACAAAACCAGTCTGTAACCGGGGTCTATTTCCCAACTGGTAAGGTTCAGGGGTACGTTTGTATCGCGATTGAAGACGCGTGACGAGGCCTGTGCCGAACCAGCCGGCATTATAACCCCGGAAACGGCGGTGCTTAGGGTGGCGCCGAATCTGTAACATTTGGCTTATCAAGAGTCGGGTGTGAACCCCCCCACCCCCGGATCCGCAACAATATAATCAAACTGTGTATCTCGGTTAAACATAATCACGATAAAATATAACAAGAGGGAAGTCAATGGCATGCATCACAAATCCCCATCCTTTCCACCAAAAGCAAAGTTTAAAGATGTCAAAAAAGTTCCACCAGGAATGAACCAATATCAGATTTTTGGTTAAATATTTTTTTTCCGTTTTGACCCCTGTGACCAGGTCCCCACCACTTGGGGCATGAACCAGGGGTCAAATCCAAATAATTGTTACATATTTCATGCGTCCCCAATATTGATTGCAAAGAAAAAGTTTATTTTTAAAAAAGCGTATTAAAATGTGCCCATAATTTACTTTATTGGTATTTGAGCTTTTGACCCTCCCTAGGGGGCGGGTCCAAAAATTATACTGCTCTTTTTACCTTCGTGCCATGTGGTGATCATAACGACCAAGTTGCTGAATTTTTGCATCACCATTTAAGAGGCCGATTACAATAGAGGCCGATCCCCCCCCCCCCCACATTTTTTTTTCATTTTTCAAAAAGCGTGGAGATAAACAGGGCAATGATATTTAACCATGATAAAATATCACCAATTTCTGTTGTTAATCTAACTATGATAAAATATAACCAACCTGTGTTTTCAATTTAACTATGATATAAAATAACCAACCTGTTATTAATTTAACTGTGATAAAATATAACCAACTTGTGATTCTTAATTTAACTATGATAAAATGTGTGTTTACATGACACTGAAATCACCAATCTGTTATTAATTTAACCGATAATAAAATATAACCAATCTATATTATTAATTTAACTATGTTAAAATATAACCAACCTGTGTTGTTAATTTAACTATTAGTCAGGGGGACTATGTTGTGATATAAAGACCCGTGGGATTTAAATGATTAGAACATCCCCTACCTAGGTAGACTATTTAGGTCCAAGGAGTAAGAAAATCCATGTTGGCAAAATTGGAAGTGTTGCAGATGGTGGCCATCTTGGATTTCAATTTCTCTCTTTTTTTACCTTAACCCTTTTGTGACTGACTTTCACAACTGCCATAGAGTTAATGTATACAAGTCTGCCAATGGTACTGACAGGGTTAACGGAACTTTTGAACATCATACAAAGCTTACTTTGGTGGTTTCTATCCTGTTTTGATGCTTAATGTGTTGTAAAGAGGCGCACTTGGATTTGCCAGTGGTACCTAAATTAATGGCAGCCATTTTGTTTTTCAAAATGGTTGCCAAATTTGATATTTTATTTAAAATATGAGCTTTAACTGTCTCAGGATTTTTTGTATGGAAAAATACGCAGTAAGGACCTAAGGTTATACAAGAGGATAGAGTTTCATGTAGATAACATCAAAATACACACATTTATTTATATTTTATTATTTTTTACTTATGAATTTTCTGTAGTACCAAGGTCGTTGTTTGCAGCCGATGGTTCGCTCCTTCACACCACATCGAAGAGTGACCTGATGTTGATACTAGAAAACCTGCCAAAGGTTGAAGCAGTGCCCAGGAAAAATATAACCAAAGAGTTGATCAAGCTGGAGTCAATATAAGTGTGTTGCTGTCATCGATGCAATGGCTGATTTCAAACATTGGACAAACCAGAATGCATCAAAACCTGTCATGACCTAGCAAACCACTTCTTGGACGCCACTGGCAGAAGTATTTTGACTAGACGAGGTACATTTGGTGTTTGACCGTTATGACACTGGAGAATCTCTGAAAGCTTCAACCGGTGAAGACGTTTGGGTGGTAACAGGGCAGTGGCGTATCATATTACTGATTCCACATCAATTGGCAAACTAAAGGCAGCAGTTGCTTGCCATGTGTCAACGAAAGATGCATTAACCGCCTATTTGGCTGAAAAGATACTGCAACATGATGTAACAATGGCAAGTCCCTTGTGGTTCCTGGCGGAATAAGGCAAGAGCTACACATAGAGCAGTAGTTGACCTCTCAAGTAGTCAAGAAGAAGCAGATACCAAACTCATTCTGCATTCCATTGATGCTTCTGTAAATGGTGCTACCTCTCTAGACATCCACTCACCAGACACCGATGTGCTTGTACTTGCCATCAGACGATACCCAGTTTATGTCCAAATACTCCTTTGTAACAGGGGCTGGTCAAAACATAGGCGATACCCTTGAGCCCATCTACAGTGCCTTGGGTCCAAGGAAAGCTGCAGCTCTACCGGGATTTCATGCACTATCAGGAGCAGATGTCACAGGAAAATTTGCTGGAATAGGAAAGAAAAATTCTGAAAGTACTGCAGGAACTTGATCCAACTGATGAGATAGTAAAGCCTTGTACAGCTAGGAACAACAGATGAACTACCTAACACTTTGTTTGCTGCAATTGAATCATTTGTATGCAAGTTGTATCTCCCTAACACAGAGCTGTTGAATGTAGCTGATGTAAGGTGGTGTCTATTCAAGAAGACAGCTCAATCAGAAGGTTTACTCCACCCAAGCTGCGCTGCGTAATGCCATCTTGAGAGCGCACTACCAGGCCATGATTTGAATAATGACATCATTGCAAATCCAGACCTGCCAGAACCGCTGGAATGTGGTTGGAATTTGGTAGATGGCCGATATAAACCAGTCATGACAACCTTGCCGCCTGCTCCGCAAGCAGTAATTGATCTGGTGAAATGTTCCTGTGCAAAGACACGATGTTCAAGTAATCGCTGCAAATGCAGAAGGAATGGATTGAATTGCACAGATTTTGTAGCTGTAGTGAGGACTCAGAATCATGTGACAACTCAGAAGACACAGTTCTCTCAGATGATGAAGAGGAGGATAGTGATAGTGAAGATGAGTTATTGTAACTTCCACAAGGATTGGAGCAGGCAATAAACTCTGGCAACCAACCACACAACTAGCATGTAGTATGGACAATGTATCACTGACTCAAAGGATGAAATATTGATGTCATATTGGCGGTCATTTTGAATTTTCAATATATTCATTCCTTGACTTGATAAGTGTATGTTCAACTACTAAACTTAGCCTAACCTCATAGAACATTCATGGCCTTATAGCAACAATAGGCTTAATACGTCATTTTGAAATGAAAGATGGCTGCCCTCTGCAACACTAAAACTGTAAATATGGCTTTTCATGTTCTTTGTACTATATTAATTTCAGATAGGCTGATAGGGGTGATTTTTGTACCATGTTTAAGCGCGTCACTGTCATTGAAATGATAATATATAATATATATATATAATATATTATATAATATATATATATATAATATATATTCAAGAATAAGCCGTAAAGGTGGCCATTTTGAAATTCAATAAAGCTGAAAATTTTCAATACAATTTCAGCTGTTCACAAGAAATGTGTATTTCACTAATTGTTTGTCACTAATTTTGAAATGAAAGATGGCTGCCCTCTGCAACACTAAAACTGTAAATATGGCTTTTCATGTTCTTTGGTACCAATATAACATTCATATAGGGGTGATCTTATGAAGCATGTTAAACGTGTCACTGTCACTGAAATGATAAATATACATATATTCAAGAATAAGCCATAAGGTGGCCATTTTGAAACTCAATATGCTGAAAATTTTAACGGAATTTCAGCTGTTCACAAGAAATGTGTTTTTTCACTAATTGTTTGTCTTGATAAATGTAGATTTTACAACAAAAAAACAGCTTTTTATGACATTCATATCCACATTCAGGCAAATATAGGCATAAAATGGCGGCCATTTTGAAATCCAAGATGGCTGCCCTCTGCAACACTTTCAAAATTGCCAACATGGTTTTTCATGTTCTTTGGTACCTATTTAACACATTCATATAGGTGGGATCTTCTAATCATCAAAATCCCACGGGATTGCATAGTCTCCCTGACTATATGTTAAAATATCAACATGGCAATGAAATGACAGATCTGTTATTAATTCAACGACGATAAAATATAACCACCTATATTATTAATTTAATTAAATCCAAGATAACCAACCTGTGTATTAATTTAACCATGATAAAATAAACATGGCAAACAAATTTAAAAAAAAAAATCACCCAATCTGTTATTAATTTAACTATAATAATAAATATATATGTACAAGATGTTGAAATTGACCAAATCTATGTTACTCATTTAAATAAGATAAAATATAACCAACCTGTGTTATCAACTATTATAAAATAAAAACATGGCAATGAAATCACCAACCTGTTATTAATTTAACTATGATAAAATATATGTGTACAAGATGATGAAATCACAAATGTGTTATTAATTTAACTAATAAAATATAACCAAACTGTGTATCTTGTTTAAATATAACCAAGATAAAATATAAACATGGCAATAAAATCGTAATCTCTAACATGACATTGAAATCACCAACCTGTTATGAATTTAACTATAATAAAATATATGTGTACAAGATGTTGAAATTACCAATCTATGTTACTCATTTAAATAAGATAAAATATAACCAACCTGTGTTATCAACTATAATAAAATAAAAACATGGCAATGAAATCACCAACCTGTGTTATTAATTTAACTATGATAAAATATGTGGACAAGATGATGAAATCACAAATGTGTTATTAATTTTACTCACAAAATATAACCAAACTGTGTATCTTGGTTAAATATAACCAAGATAAAATACAAACACGGCAATAAAATCGTAATCTCTAACATGACATTGAAATCACCAACCTGTGTTATTAATTTAACGACGATAAAATATCCGTATACATATATCCGTTATTCATTAAATTATCGAGTCGGTGCTCAGCACCACTTTTTATATACATTTTGGCTAGCCAAACAAAATATTTAAGACAACAAAGATGATTGTGCAGTATATAAGAAAGCTGGCTGGCTGAACAAGATTAAGCACAAGGTGAATGTTACGATAGGTAAGCTTTGTTTGTTGTCTTAAACAGTCCCAGGATGCAGGAAGAAAATCACGTAAGTTTAAAAAATCTGGTCCTACAATTCTAGAGTAGGACCAGAGATATCAAGACAGGATTGAAGAGGATCCAGTAATATATTGTGGTCGACTGTATCAAACTCAGCTTACTTACTGTCTCCTCTGAGCTGTCTCATGTGGGTTCAAATCTCAAGCCAGCTACAAACGGTAGCCTTGGTGTTTCAGAGGCAAGAACATTTATCAATGTGTGTGCACCGTCCCTCAATGGACATTAAACTGAGTGTCCCGTCTGCTAACATTAGTTGATTGATGTTAAACATCCTGCAGTATCTTTCGTGAAGAGGAGAGTTATCACCGGCACACTGAAGAAATTCCAAATTCTTGCTCTAATCTACACTGCTGTGCATTTGATGCGTCTGTAGCACATCGCTGCATCGACGACACAGCTGCACTCACAATGCAACTTGCAGAGACGTGCTACAGATGAAATCATGACAATTGTCCAGAATATAAGAAAGCTGGTTACCTACAAGATTAAAACACAAGGTGAATGTTGCAATAGGTAAGCTTTGTTTGGTGTCTTAAACTGTCCCAGGATTCAGTAGGAAAATCACACAAGTGTGCAACTTTATGTGGATTATAATTAGATAAACAATTATTACAAGCTTGCAAGAAGCATAATGTAATGACCAATAAATCTGATTTAGGAGACTGCAGAAACATAACTGATTGTTGAGGAATTTAACGCCTTTTGAAAGCAGGATATCAATTAAATAATGAACGGGACCAACTATGCCTCACCTGTAAACCCTGCAGCAGCAAGAAAGTGGCAGCAAGATGCAGAAGCGCAACACCTAAGCCTCCCGGTTGATCACGCAGACCCATTTCCATTTTCGGTTCTGACTCACGTTGCTTGTTCACAAGCCTGTTGACCGTTTGACCCTTACGTCCCACTGTCAGCCAATCGCCATCCCAGACTCCGCGCACGAATGGCCAAGTGAGTAAAAGAGGTAGGCCCACTGCAGTGCAAGGGGAGGAAATATAAATGTGCAGACAACGATTATAGCCAGCATTAAAACAAATAAATAATTAAATACAAGCACAGTCAAAACACTTCAAAAGCCATACCAGCAAAGATTGCCTGTGAAGAAAAGGTGTTCATGATGACCAAGAGGCCAGGAAGCAAGTTTGTGCTGTGGTCTCCATGGAAGCCCACGAAGGCAGCATTCCACTGCAGGGCAGGGAAGGTTGGTTGGTGGCCGGTGGAGTAAAAAAATCGCGTTGATGCTAAGGTCCAGGCAACTACACTGAGTAGAGGCACTGTGCGGGTGTCTGTACAAACAGATCGTTTCATCATAACTATCAGAGATTTAACAATGAGCAAGGTTTCAGATATTTAACTAAAGCTGAGAAATACCACAGGCATTAAATTTCAAACTCCTCCACATTTGTGTTAATGTTAGGCAAGAGTTAAGAAACAGGAAAAAAGTTTCAAATGCAGATATAACAACCAAAATAATTCAGAAAAGATGGAAGGGGATCCAAAGATCAATTGAACCACACTGTCTCTCTCTACCCTCCTTCCAGGTCTTTGCATCCTCTGCTCTTCCATGCTTTCCCCCCCCCACCCACCACCCCCAGGTTTCTGCAGGGTGCAAACGGCCCACCATCAACCCTTTCTTGTGAAACTATATATAATCAAGATCACTGCTCACCTCCACACATTCGTTACTCCATATTCCCACCTGTGAACCAACTTCCACATTCTCGTTGATCTCATTCTTCCCTCCAGTCATCAAGACAGCCATTCACCACCATCTCCAGTCATTCCAATCCAAAAGCCATGCTCTACTCTACCATTATAACCCCTGCCCCTGACTCCACCCAAAGCCCTGCTTACAAATTTCCACTTTTTCCTTCCTGAGATCCATCTTGTACACCCCGTGTCCTTTCTGCCCCCCCCCCATTCCTCCCACACCACTATTTGTCCAGTCTACATCCATCCATATTGACCTTCTACTCTGCTGTTGCTGTGCCACCCTCCCCCCCCACCCCACTCCACTGTCCCTGTTCCCTTCTCCTGTTATGTCTGAACTGTTCACGAGCATCAAAGTAAACAAAAACGCAACTTTTATTATTTATTTATTATACACTTGTTGAGGCTCGTGTGACAGCTAACACACAGACGTACAACAAGGGAGCAGAGCAAGAGGGTGGAGAGGGAAGAAAAAAGTGTGAACAGAGACACGAGAGATCTGTGAAGGGAGAGGGATGGAGTGGGTACACAGGGTAAACGAGATGGACACTACAGGGACTTTCAGGTCTTACATGACAGGTACTTTCCAGAAGGAAAAGCAGGGAATTTGAAGGAGGTGGGTGGTGGATTAGTGAGGGAAAAGATTGTGGTTTTGGATGGGGGAAGATCAGAGATGTGGTAAACAGCTGTTTGAAGACCTGGAGGAAAGAGTGGATTAAAGAGAGTGTGAGAGTTGTTTCCAAAGGCAGGAAAAAAGAGAATGAAAGAGTGAAGGTAAGGAGTGATTCTTGATTTTGGTAGTTTTACCAGAAGGGGTTGCTGGCAGACCTTGAGCGCCCTGCGGAAATATGGGGGGGGGGCACATATCGCCGACAGAACCAGGGGAGCGAGGCTGGAGAGGAGACGGAAGTAGACAGAAAGACCACCGACCTGCCTGTGGTGAGAGAGTGAGAGACCCAAAGACTCGGCCTCATCGCAGGAGATAGTAATGATCCTAAATGCCTTGTTTTCCAGAGTGTAAAGCCGAGAAAAGTGAAAGTGGGAGCACCAGCAAAAAGGGAAGAGCACGACTCCATCAGGCTGCAGACGAAAGCTTTGTATGTGGTCAGGAGCTCAGGTGTGCCAAGGAATGACTTTGCATGACGGAGGATGCCCAGTCGGCGACTGGCTTTGGAGGCCAGGTTGGAGATGTGGCTTTCCCAGGAAAGAGCAGACTTTTAGGACACGTGGGCTGATGCCGTCTGGACCAGTTGCAGAATCTGGGTCGAGGTTTCACAGCAAGCTCT
>CM068962.1:68965794-68982320 GCA_035128595.1 Eptatretus atami
CGTATTTATAAAATCCAAACGCTATTTATTCACCTTTCTATATTCGATGCGAGAGGAGATTGTAAGCTGCCGCTAACAACACACATGGCCGTCATGAACAGCACAAAGGTAAAAAACTAACGTGTCTTCCGTCTCTCTTGGATGTGTGTTGCAATTGCCGACAGTATTCAGTACAGTACATGCTGTACAGGTTTGTAGCCGAGAAGCAATAGGCTATACCATATAGCCTAGGTGTCTAGGTTTATGTAAGTACGATGTTCGAAAACGAAAACGAAAAAATATATATATATATATATATTATAATATATATATATATATATATATATATATATATATATATATACATATATGATGTTCGCACAACGACAACGTCGGTTAATGACGCATTTCTCAGAACGTAACCCCGTCGTTAAGTGGCGCATGACTGTATGTATAATATATACATATATATATATATATATTATATATATATATATATATTGTACAAGGTGTCCCAAAAGTCACCTAGGGATTTAGAAATTAAATAACATTCTGTTTTTTAATAATTTGTTTTTCTTTTCTTTTCAGAATTTAGATTAACATTGGAAATTACCCATGGAAAAATTCACAACTGAACAAAGAACCAAAATCGTGGAATTTTATTTTAAATTTCGTCGATTAATTATTCTCACCCAAAGAGCATGGACACCGAATAATTTCACGAAATTCAGAGAATTTCTTGGCCATCACGTTCTCCTGATTTGACGCCTCCCCATTATTTTCTTTGGGGTTACCTAAAGGAGCATGTATACATCAATAAGCCCCATACCAATCAGCAGCTCAAGGACAACATCTGTGCAGAAATTTGAGGGCTGCAGCCAGAGTTATTGTCCGCTGTTATGGAAATGGAAAATGCTGTCGAAAGAGCCAGTCTATGAGAAGCTGAAAATGGAGGACATCTAAGCTGCATCATTTTTCATAAACAAAGCAAATTTATCTCCATTTTGTAAATTTTCTTTTGGGAGAAAAATAATCATAAATTATTTAAAAAAACAGAAATGTTTTTTAATTTCTAAATCCCAAGGTGACTTTTGGGACAATATATATATATATATATATATATATATATATATATATATATATATATATATATATATATATGCTATAAAGCAACTTCCAGCTTAGTTGGTCTGAGAAAGCAACAGAACTTTTCCCAAAAGCAGTGCTACTCTAGTTTTAGAAGCATTTTTTTTGGCATTGCCAGTTGGGAAGAGGATGAAGATGAAAAGAAGAAGAAGAATCCAGTGAGTTTTCAACACCACAATGACATCACCACATTCCTTCATAGTTCATCTGCAGGTGAGGCAATTTCTAATTGCTTTCATGATGACCAATCAGTGTACTAAGGAGCACATTTCATTTTAGATAAGAGAATGGATTCCATTACGTGTTTGCATTTTGCACCTGGTTTTTTCCTCTATTTTCTCATATAGTCTGATGGTACGGTGCAGAGGTAGTGCACTTTCCCTGGAGAGATAAATCTCTTTTGTCCCATTTACTTTTTTATAAAACACGCATCTATGCATCTAACATTAATGTTTTGCAAAATTGTATTTGGCTGTGAAGAAAATTGTGTTTGGCTAAAAATAAAAAATAAATCATAAAATCAGATTTTTCAATCCAGTTTTTACACCCTGACAAATAAAATAAAAATAATATTTAAATAATTTTTGGGTCAATAACACTGGTCTGCGTCATTTCAGAGGTGTAGGTTTTCTCAACGGTGCTTATATGCTTTTTGCATGCTAAATTTAGAAATGTATCTCATTTCGCTCAATCAGGTCAAGTTTTTGTCCTATCTGCACAGATGTTGTCCTATCTCAATTTTAAGGAAACAAATAATCAAAATTTTTGTTTTTTAAATTAGCATTTTTTTTATTCAAAATCAGACTTACATTGACAGAAAATGTACAAACTATATATAAAATGACGCACAAGTACCGTTAATGTGAAATTCAACATTAAAAAGACGAAGGAAAACCGACTGCTGGAGCGACTGAAGTTGGGTGTTGCCAGAAACAACGATTTATCTATTTTTCTGACATTGAAATGAAAGTAATTGAGAAGGCACTTTCTTCCACATTAAGTGTACTTGTGTGTCATTATATGTATAGTTTGTACATTTTCTGTCAATGTAAGTCTGATTTTGAATTTAAAAAAATGCTAATTAAAAAAACAAAAATTTTGATTATTTTTTTCCTTAAAATTGAGATAGCATAAAAACTTGACCTGATTGAGCGAAATTAGATACGTTTCTGAATTCAGCATGCAAAAAACATATAACAACCATTGAGAAAACCTAGACCTCTGAAAAAAATATTTAAAATGCAGCCCAGTGTAATTTATTGAGATGACCTGTTTGGTATTCCGATGTAATCATGAAGCAACGATGCTAGGATCTCAGAGTGAAATCCCATTTTCCGATGCCAATTTGTCCACTGTTTGATTTGTCATCGGCCACGACCATCGGTTTCAATCGAAGAGCCAATGGAAGCGGAGCAAAGCATCTGACAAAAACCGAGTAGTCGTTTCTAGCTGTGCTGCGGTGTGATTGAATGTCTCAAATGTTCATCACACCTCTCGATTCAGGCTTCACCCCTCCTAAACTGTCTCTTTCAGCCTCTCTCTTTATTGCCAATATTTCATCCAATTGTTTTCCTTCGTGGATATTGTTTTCTGATCCATACATGTCGTAACTGAAGGGAGTAAATGAAAGGGTCTGAACAACATGGCAGCGGTCAGTTGTTTTTGGTAATCTTATACAACTGACAATAGCATGTGAAAGTCTGGGCCAGGATTAACAAACCGTTCTTCAAAAACTCAGGTTGTTGTTACAGCATAATTGTTTCAAGCAGGAAATCCTTTGTATTCCGATTCCTCTGAACATATAAACCAGGAAAAGCCAGCATGTAGCAAAACAAATAAACAAACAACAACTTCAAGCATGCAAACCTGCAGTGCATTTAGGTGAAGTGCTTCAAGGGGTCGTAGATATTCTTGAGGATTCGTGGGCATGGCCTGAAACCCTTGCCAGCCGAAAAGCTCTGGTATCACAGCACCAAGATTACTGTACGGGATGGGTAATCCCAACAGCAATGTCAAACTAGGAACCAGGTCAACCTGATATAATCTCCGAGGCTCCTGCAGGATGAGATGCAGCATAGCTTACATGCTTTATGTCTCCCAACTCGAGGCGTTTCATATTCGTTTCTTATACAGTCACCAGAAAGATACAAAATTGTTTTATACATAATGCATAAATGTAGTGGAACAGTGGGATAGCAGAGATGGAGTTTGATCATGGACAAAGTTGATCAGACAATATACAGGTTATGGACAAAAAATGGAAACACCCGAGTAAATGAGGGACACCAAGTATATTGAAAGCAATGGCTTCCACAAATAACATTCCAGCATGCTTTTCGGGTCATGTGTAAAAATTCTGCACAGGCTGGTTGCCTTTAATTATGGCTAGCATGGCTCCACCATTTTGCTGATCCACCTTTCCATTCCCACTTTGATCATGAAGGTATTCACCATACACCTTCATGATCTTTTCTTCAACCTTTTCCTTCACTCTACCCCTCTCTTACCAAACCTTTAAAAAACCCAAAAAAACTCCTTCCTATTATACTAACCAATTGCCTATATACACCTCCACAATCCTGTTCAAGCTACGCTCCACCTGGCCGGTTAATCGGGTTGTATTGTTTTCTTTTTTAGCGTCTCAACTTCCTCTTTCTCCCATGTTGAATACAGTCAACCCCACTTTATCGCGGTTCACCTATCGCTCCCCCGGTTTCATCGCGGTTTTCCCTTGGAACGTAACTAATTTTTTTGCGGATTCCCCGGTACATCGCGGAAATAATATATAAAATATAAATTATTTAAGCAATAAATTATAACGCGTGGTGCTCGACCAGTCACACAACGCACGAGACAAAGTTTCGCTTGTGAACTTCGAATATTTTCTACGTTTTTTCTCCAAGCCCCACGATGCCCCAAACGCCCTGCACCTTCTAAGGCTTCTGCAAGAACCGAAGCGCCAGAGGAAGGTCCTGACGCTCCAGGAGAAGGTTAAGGTGCTCGATATGCTTCGGGAAGGAAAAAGGTTTGCCGCCGTTGGACAAGCACTGCTCGTACCCAGCACCTCAAAACTGACCAGACCAGACGAGTCGATCTCCAGCACCTCAACCCCAATCACTGCCAAACCGACCAGACCAGACGGTCGATTTCTCGGGCACCTCAAACCCAATCACTGCCAAACCGACCAGACCAGACAAGTCGATTTTTGGGGGAGGCGTCCATTCTTTTCACTTAGCGCGGGGAGGTTTGGAACGTAACCCCCGTGAGAAACGGGGGATTACTGTACTCTGTTCTATTATAATTCACTCCTCTTCTTTCTCTTCAAATGTTTGCATTCAAATCGATCTTTCAAACATCCCGTCTCCAAAAATTCAAACTCTAGCAGCTCTTCCATTCTCCATTCTCTTAACTCACCATTATTCCACCCCTCCCAGAATGTTTTTAAATGCATCTCTGTCTTGAAAATCTCAAGAACCCCAATTTTGCAATGGCTGTTCTTATTCCATCAATCTTTCTTTCTGTCCATCTTCAGCGTCAAACCTTTCCCTGTCTGTTCCCCCCTTTACTTCTACTTGCCTGTATCCTACCTATCCTATCCCTTACCAGCATAGCACTGCATTTCCCCTCCCTCTATTCCCTCCTACCCCCATTCTATCACTACCTTCCCCCTACCCCTCCCCTACAAAATCTCCCTCCCCCACCTCCCTCCCAAGCTTCTTCCTTTCAACCTCCTTTCTCTTGCCAATTCACCCCACTTCCTCAAATATACCTTCTCCTAACTCCTCCCCTACTATACCCCCCCCTCTTGCCCTCATCCTGCCACCCTTCCACTATACTAACAGCTCCTCCTCTGGTGTTCCGAACTGTGTTGTTTTCAACCATCTGTGGGCTCCATTCGAACCTAACAGATTCTCCATTCTCTCAATCAGTACACTCCTCAACATCTCCCTCATGCTCTTTCTTTCTCTCATCACCCCTCTGCCTCTTACTACCCCCTCAAATGTTGTTCTTCCCCCACCCGCTCCCATATTCTCCATACCCACCTAGTCTTATCCTTCCACTCTCCCACCCTCTCCCTCCTACCCATGGCCATGCCTTCTCTAGTCATCTCTCCTCCCTCTCAAAGCTTCCCTCTCACCCCTCCTTCTACCTCTCAAATCAGGCACCCTTTCCCTCCTCAAAGCAAGCTTAGCTCTCTTTCCCCTCCAAGCTCCTCCCTTACCTTTCTCCACAGCTCCCCCACCCCACCCCCTTTACCTTTCTCCTCAAATCTCCCCTCACCCTTTCCCTCAAATTTGTCCCCATTCACATCCACCAAGCTGCCTCCTTCCCCCACCATCTCTATTCCAACTCATTCCTCCACCTCCTCCAATCTTCTACTTCCCTCTGCCCCCTCTCATATTACTCCCCACTGTGCCTCATCCCATCACCACCTAGCCTTTTGTCCTCCTTCCCCTCATCCTGCCCTCTCCCCTAACTCTTCTGAAATCTCCTTCACAATGTCAACAGCTTTCCCTCCCTCCCCATCTCCTCTCTTGTCTTACCCTCCCCTCCCCTAACCCTCTTATACCTAACGCCTCCTCCCTTACCTCTTCCTTAACGGTGTGGACGTCAAACATCTGGGGCCTTCACTCTAACTTGACAGATCTCTAAATACAGGTTTCCAATGACAAACCAAACAAAATCTGCTTATCAGAAACTTTCCTCCTTCAAGACATCTCTCACTCCTTATTACCTCTCCCTGGGTACCCCCTCCTCCGGAATGATAGGCCCGAGCCTCGTCCCGGTGGCGGAATTGCTCTCTTTATGAAAAACTCTATTCCTCACTCTCCATGCACTGCCCTCAGTCCACCACACCCCCATGAATACCTCTGGCTGCGACTTCCTCTCCGCTCCCATCTGATGTTTGTCTGTGTGTTGTACCATCCTCCCAACAGTGAAGACTCCATCTACATCTTTCTCAGATGACATCGACCAACTTTTAATCACTCATCCCAACTCTCTCACTTCCTCATATGTGGTAACTTCAATTGTCACCATGCCAATTGGCTGGGTGTTGGTACCTCTCCCACCAACCATGGCACTTCTGCAAAGGATTTCTGTGACTCCAAGGGACTGATTCAATCTCATTGACTCATCTGATCATATGCTTGTGAAGGTCAACAATTCTCTGGCCATTCTCAGAGAAAAGCCTCAGTGCTGGTGAATCTGGCAGTTCACTCGAGCAAACTGGCAGGGCGTATAAGCAACCATCACACTTCAGGACTGGTCAACTATTTCTACCACCCCTGATATTAATTCAGCCAGGGAAGTCTTCCACAAAAAACAACTCTCTCTTATACACAGATTCATCCCATCTAGTCTTTAGTTATCTTAAACATCCTCCTGATTTTGGTTCTCTGAATCCTGTGGTGAGGTTATTGCTTTAAAACAACTTGTATTCTCTTCCTGGAAGGCAAATCCAACTGAAGACAACCTCAGATCATTCCACAAAACCCAAAGCAAGTGTTTGTCTACTCTCAGGAGAGCCAGAAAACAACATCTGTCCAATCTCAAAAATGATCTTTCAAACTTTTCTCCCTCTAAAACCTTGTAATGCTTTGTTCAGTCTGTCTCTGGTGTATGCTCCCCTTCCATCCCTTCCCTCACTTCAAATGGCACTACAGCCGACTCCACTCACGAGAAGGCCGAATGCCTCAATTCTGTGTTTGCTTCAAAATCTCGTCTCTCTCCCCACCCCCTCCCCCCTCAATCCATCTCTCTCTGTCTCGTCTCGTCTCGTCTCGTCTCGTCTCTCTCTGTACCCACCCTTCCCAGTCATACCCAAATGCTCCTGAATTATGTCTTTTGCACCCGAGAAGGTGGAAAAGTTTCTGGCAACTCTCGACTGACTGCAACTGGATCGGACAGCATCAGCTCATGTGTCCTAAAAATCTGCTCCACTGGTCATGCACATACTTTCTGCTCTTTTCACCCTATCATTAACCCTCAGTCTTCTTCTATCTGCTTGTAAATCAGCCAACATCACAGCATTACATAAAAGGTGCAAGAACGGATTCCTTTAACTACAGACCAATTAGCTTACTTCCAATCATCAGCAAAGTCATGTAATCCATCATTGAACTTGACATAAAATCATTCCTTTTCTCCAACAGCCTCATCTCAAATCATCAATTCGGATTCAGACCTGATCACTCTACCTTGGACATGCTGCTTCTATCTCCCAACAATCTGAGGCCCTCAATATCAGACATGAAATCAGGGCCGTCTCTCTGGACATATTTCAAGCTTTCAATACAGTCTGGCATCCTGCTTTGCTCTCAAAACTGTCTGCCTATGGAATCCAAGGCTAACTCTACTCTTGGATTCCTGACTTCCACCACTCTCGTAGCAAACGTGTCGCTCTCAACGGAACCCTTTCTTCTCCTCTCCCTGTCAAGGCTGGAGTACCCCAAGGCAATGTTCTCGGCCTAATCCTCTTCCTCATCTTCGTCAATGATCTCAATGACTCTCTGGAAATCTTTATCTCTTTGCTGATGACACTCCTCATCCTTCTGACAGATAGGCAGCAGCCTTTTAACTCTCCTCAGACCTTGACAAAATCAAAAACTGGTCAAACACTTGGAAGAGGTCTTTCAATCCTGATAAATCACACACACACACACACACACACACACACACACACACACACACACACGGTCTCTTTCTGAAAGGACAGTTCCGCAAACCCTCCCATCTACTTTCTCAAGTTGGCCTCCAAAGCCAGACATCGACCGGGAATCCTTTGCCATGCATAGTCCTTCATTGGCACACTAGAGCTCCTATCCACCTACAAGGCTTTCATCCGCAGCTTCATGAGTACTGCTCTCCCCTCTGAGCTGGCTTCCCTGTCTCACATCTTGCTCAGCTCAATGCTGTGGACATCGAGGCTTTCTAGATCATTGGAATCTCTCACTATGAAGCTGAGTCTGTGGGTCTATCACTTCGCCATCGCTGACAGGTCGCTGGTCTTTGTCTTCTTCCACCTCATTTCTGGTCTTGCACCCTCTCCTCTGTGCTTTGTCCTCCCCCCCCTCCACCGGTCCCCCAAGTATCTGCAGGACGCACTGTCCTTCAGCAACCCCCTCCAAGTGAAATTGCCTAAATCCAGAACCACTGCTCACCTCCACTCATCTATTCCTCTCTTTACCCACCTGTGGAATTGCCCTCCACACTCTCTTTGATCTCATTCTTCCCTCCGGGTCTTCAAAAGAGCTGTTCTCCACAATCTCAGGTCATCCTCCATCCAAAGCCATGATCTTTTCTACACCTGTTAAACCACCCCCACCCCTCCCAAAATTTTGCTTATGCATCCATCTTGTCCACCCCTTGCATTATCCCCTACCCCTCATCGTTACCTGCATCCTTTGTCCGTTCAACTTCATCTACCTTCTCCCTCCGCCCTGCTATTGGCACTTCCACTTTTTCCTGCTGTTCCCTTTGTTATGTTGTAACCTGATCTGTTCTGTATTTCAGCTCTTTCACAAGCCTAGACCATGTCTAAAATATAAAATAAAAATGAAAACTTTCGATTTGATATATTCGATACCAATTTTCCATCCAGCAAAAAGCCCAATATATACTTATTTGAGAAACAGGCTGCAAAGTGAGTTTCTTGTTGCGTTAACAATAATGTGTGTTAAAACAAAATAATGTGTGTTTGCAGTTTAAAAATAAAAATAAAAATAAAAAAACTTCTGCTTTGACCCCTGTGACCAAGTACCCACCACCTGGGGCATGAACCAGGGGTCGTCCAAAAAAAAAATTGTTTCATATTTCATGCTTCCCCCAATGTTGATTGTATATAAAAAGTTTCATTAAAAAAATGTATAAAAATGTGCTGGTAATGGCATTTTTTGGTATTTGATCAAAATTTCAACTAACTCTTTGTTAGGTAATACAATTACATCGCAACAATACCTTGTGTATTTGTGTTGAATTATTTTTAGGCTTCTTCTTGGTAGAGACGGTAGATGTACCGGTCTTTGTTTCAGAAGATGAGCTCAAAGGCACTTATGAGGTTTCTGTAGTGCCGGTGGATTGAACAGGTTTTCAATTGAATCAGAAAGCACTCCATTGTGATACCGATTCCAGCATGCACCATGCTGTAGGTTAATGTGCAAGATACCGTATTGTAACCCATAATCAGCCCGCTGCGATCCAGGGCCACGCAAACTGCAGCAGGATGGCCTTTTTCGCCGGCAGCGAAGCTGCACAGCACACATGCACTTGCATGACTATTTGTTGTGAATGCCTTGTGTGTTAAACAAACATGGCCAAGCCTACGAGCAGATCACTTGCAATTGTTCGTGGAGCAGGGAATGGAAAATAAATCGTAGATATAAACTTGTTTGGATGCTCTTCAACTTGCCACAATGCATCATGCTGATATTTACAGGGGCGACTTTTCTCTCCATTTTGAATTTTTCACCCCCGTATTTGATTTTCTGAGGGCTATTTTGGAGCTTTCGAGGGCCAATTCACTCGCTACCCTTGTGTATTTTGAGCCATGTTAAGCCATCACATCACGTCTGTGTATGTGTGATGGGTGGCATTGATGAACGAAAAGACAAGATAATGGAAAGTAAGAAATAAAAAATAAGGGAGGTGGATCACATACGGAATCGAGAGTTTTTGAAAACAGTGGCTCCGTGCTGTACACAAAGAGTGCAGCTGACACCTCCGACTCACTCTCACCACCGTGGTCCCCCGTCTCGGTCATACCGTGGTCACCCATGAACAGGAGCAGCGTCTCAGGAGGCAGCACAGCTAGCAAGCGGCTGATCGGGAAAGAAAGAGGGTTGAGAACATGGGATGATAAAAAGTGAGAAATATGGGAAATAATGTGGAAGGAAAATAAATATGACAAAAAAAGTAAAGGATGTTAAATAAAAGAAAAGGGGGAGGGTGGAGGAGACCTTTCCCTCTAATCTCCATTCCCAATGAGCCAAAATAAAACTAGAACTGCACTCTTCATCACAACGTCTACAGCTATGCTTCCGCCCACATTATTACATCATTATTCATACTTGTATCGAGTTTGATTCATATCCCTGAATTCAGATTCAAAACATTAAATAATTCTGGCTGCCAGACCATGCATCCCATCAGGTTGAAATTTAAAACATCTATTCCCCATATCCAATGTGTAGTTTCAGAGAAGAACTTGAAAATATTTGTGGACGGATGGACGGACAGACGGACGCCGCGCCATCACATAAGCTCCCCAAAACTATGTTCCAGGTGAGCTAAAAATATGGCTGACGAATCACATGAATGAGGACTTCATCAATTTTTCCCCCATACAAATTTAGCCCAAGATGACCCTCAAAATTTTTCATATTGATTGGATAAAGCATTTGATGCATGCAATTATGACGTTATAACAAATCTACCTATGACTTCATTAAAAAAATAAATTATTAACAATGGGAAGTACTTGACAGGTGCCAAGTTTCAATTTTTTCCATGGAGCGGTTTCAGAGATAGAGATCCAAAGTTTTTCCTTTTTTCCAACATGGCTGCCACACGACATGACCTATGACGTCATAATTAGCATTAAAACATTCTGCATGAGTAGTCGCACCTATAGTGAAAATTTTGTGTCAATCGGTTAAGCAGTTGCAGAGGAAACAGAGAAAATTAGCACGGATGGACAACCCAAAAGCATAATGCTTCCAGCGACTTTGTCAGCGGAGGCATAAAAAAAAGTCTCAAAAACCTGTTTACTAGAGTAGCTCATGGTGGTTTTGTATGCACTTGTATGTCCAGAGCTAAACTCTTCAAAAATCATCTAATTGAAGGTCATTGAACAATTTTTGGTTGGTAACACATTTGCCACTGACGGCAAAATGGCCACGCCCCTTTTTAAGCGAACTACTACCACCCGCCATTACTGTATCTCCAGAACCGTTGGACCTAGAAGGTTGTGTGACCACTCAAAATGTTCGGAATGGCCACATTATGGGGGGTCAGTAATAACATTTCCATGTCCAAAAGTCAATGGTTTTTAAGATATTTGCCAAAAACTGATTTCAGCATGGTACGCACTACAGTTCTGACCCTTTATTATATTACCTGTGTAATTTTGCACATTGTCCATATTTTAGAGTTTAATTATGTGGATTTCTACAATTTTTGCCTTTACTACAGCCACAAAACACCACACATTTTATGTTCATTCCTCTGCAAGTGCACGTCTTGGTACTCATACATGATGTTGGACATTTGCATGGAGGGCAGGTCATCGGGCCTGCACGGTACTGGCAGTATCACAGGTGTAATTCCACATCTGTTGCTTATAACCATACTGCGATGGATCTGGTTTGGTGACTGCAGGATTTGGAGCTTGTAACCACATCTTACACTGCAGATATGCTCGCTTTATGTGTTCTCATAGCGTTGAAGAACAGCACACAAGCTGGTTGAAGTCGAGCTTTCTTGGAGTGTGGTACTGCTCCCAACGATACTCATCAATGTGGAACAGTCGGTCTTCTTTAATCCAGACACAAGGAATTTTCAGCATTACTTATCATCTGTGGTGACAGTTCCTCTACAACCAAACCCTTCCAGTAGGGAGAGATCCATGGATGCTTTCATGCCAGACAGTTTTGGACCCACCTTGCTGGTACTGTCACACCCGCTAAGTGCATGAATGGCTGGAGACACGACACCAAATTGTTGTCCAGTTGATCAACTAACAGGTGGACTGGTACAGTTTTCTTGTTTTTTCCGGTTACCAAGCTTTACAAACAGCTTTGTAGTTGGCAGGTTTTCTTGAAGTGGAAGATGAGGTTGACAAAGACATCTGTGTCAGGTGATCAACCAAGACTGATTGAACCCCATGTTTCACAACACCATCATTAATATGGAACATGATTCTGTCATCGGCTTCTTCTTGGTTGCTTGAGAGCTTCCTCACCACGGATGTAAAGATGGCATTACGATTGAAGGACCTGATAAGCCTCCTTATCAGAGAACTAGTCAATCACTTCCAGAGAGAAAAGGAATGTCAATGTGATGCTCAGATGACAATAGGGACTCATGGCACTTGTGCGAAAACTACCAATGAAAAAGATGGCCTTGACACCATTTGGCAATTGGCTGAGAGTCTTTCCAACGCAATTCTTGCTAAAGGTTCTGAGTCCACAAAATAGACATTATTTTTGATGTTTACAAAAATCATCAATCAAGCAAATGGAACGTGCACAGAGAAGTTCTTCTGAAGAAATCACTATCACCATAGGTCTGACAATCAGAACCCCTGTCGATCTTGATATGTTCTGGCTCAATGTTGAACAACAGTAAGGTTGCAGGAGTATGTCTTCAAGTGGATGCTGCAGAATGTTGTGTCAGAAAGGAATTATCTTTGGAGGAGTATATGGGGGTGAATGTAGGAAACTGTTAGCTGTGCACTGAAACACAGATGGCAGAGCTCTCAAGCAACCAAGAAGAAGCCGATGACAGAATCATGTTCCATATTAATGATGGTGTTGTGAAACATGGGGTTCAATCAGTCTTGGTTGATCACCTGACACAGATGTCTTTGTCAACCTCATCTTCCACTTCAAGAAAACCTGCAACTACAAAAGACTGTTTGTAAAGCTTGGAACCGGAAAAACAAGAAAACTGTACCAGTCCACCTGTTAGTGATCAACTGGACAACAATTTGGTGTCGTGTCTCTCCAGCCATTCATGCAGCTTAGCGGTGTGACAGTACAGCAAGGTGGGTCCAAACTGGTCTGTGCATAAAGCATCTCCATGGATCTCTCCCTACTGGAAGGGTTTGGTGTAGAGGAACTGTCACCACAGATGATAAGTAATGCTGAAAAATTCCCTGTCTGGATTAAAGAAGACCGACTTCCACATTCAATGAGTATCGTTGGAGCAGTCCACAACTCCAAGAAAGAGCTCGACTTCAACCAGCTTGTGTGCTGTTCTTCAACGCTATGAGAACACATAAAGCGAGCATATCTGCGTGTATAAATGTGGTTACAAGCTCCAAATCCTGCAGTCACCAAACAGATCCACTGCCAGTATGGTTATAAAGCAACAGATGTTGGAATTAACTGCTGATACTGCCAGTAGTACCGTGCAGGCCCGATGACCTGCCCCCTCCATGCAAATGTCCAACATCATGTATGAGTACCAAGAGACGTGCACTTGCAGAGGAATGAACATAAATGGTGTGGTGTTTGTGGCTGTAGTAAAGGCAAAAATTGTAGAAATCACATAATTAAACTCCTAAAATATGGACAATGTGCAAAATTACAAACAGGTAATATTAATAAAGGGTCAGAACTGTAGTGCGTACATGCCTGAAATCAGTTTTTGGCAAATATCTTAAAAACATTGACTTTTGGACATGGAAATGTATTACTGACCCCCCATAATGTGGCCATTCCGAACATTTTGAGTGGTCACACCAACCTTCCTAGGTCCAACGGTTCTGGAGATACAGTAATGGCGGGGTTAGTAGTTCGCTTAAAAAGGGGCGTGGCCATTTTGCCGTCAGTGCAAATGTGTCCAACCAAAAATTGTTCAATGACCTTCAATTAGATGATTTTTGAAGAGTTTAGCTCTGGACATACAAGTGCATACAAAACCACCTGAGCTACTCTAGTATCATGGACACCACTGTTGCCGTACAACGGGACTTTGAAATTTTAGAAAATTCCAAATTTATTATCTTTTCGAAAAATCAAAAAATCGGGCCATCGAGCGATGTTGGCAGTTACGATTCAGCCTATTGTCAAAAATTTGCACCAGCCGATCCTAGAAACACTGTCGGAGAAGATAGACTTTGAATGTCGAACCTGGTCGAAAACAATAAAAAAAACGAAGTTCTTTTTATTTCAGAGACTATGAGTCAAGATATACATGAAACTGGGTTTGGTAGGTTCACTGGTAATGTCCTAGTTATGTGTGATCAGAATAGAGACGTTGACTAGGACCCCTCGTTGCTAGCAACGGTTTCCCGAAAAACCTCCTAATTGGGGGGTATGTTTAACGAAAAAACAATCTGCCCTCAGCATTAACCCCTTGAAGTGAGAATCTATGCTCTCTCGCATGCTTAAGTCCTCAGGTCATTTCCCATCGAACGGGCTCATACGTCAGTTCTAGTTGGTAGTCGAACTTCATGTCCGATTCCTTACTCGGCCTGTGTCTGGCTCTGTGTCCTCCGAGCCATAGCCCTCGGAGTTTTGATTCCGATCCTTGATAAAAATTGGTGGGACAGGCCTCTATGCATCATCGAATCTAGTCTCGTCGCCTTTCCTAGAATGGCGCGTCGCATGCTGCGCGCCGCTGCATGCCCGGAGCCACGCCCAACAACAAAACACAGGTTCTTACGGCACCCTCATTTCAAATTTTCCATCTTCCTCCCGAGGGCGCATTTGCCTTCGAATCTGCGTCAGGGGCTTCGGTAATTTGGTAAGCCCCCAATCGGCACTACGTGTCACTAGCCTCACGGAGCTCGATTTCTTCATTTTCATCCAACTCAATGGTCACAAAAGGGTCACGAGACTACGTGAAACCACTTGCGAATCTGACATAAAAACATTCATACCCGACCGCCACAAGCCTTGAAGAGCCTAGGGTGACAATATTTTTTATGCATAACTCTCTCCCCTGACCCCCCCGCCCGGTCATTCCCCACCTAAGCTCCTTCCATCAATCCACTTCTTGTCTATCCTCGAACACCTTTGCCCGTGACGCCCCCTTCAAGTTTTTTTACGCCTGATTCATTCAAAAGTATGGATAAGTAATCCGATGATGTGCGAAATAGCCATATAGCGCCCCTAGTATGATGTATACCTTGTCCTTGAGACCATGCTTCCCCCAGGCAGGATTTTGCACCAAATCGTCATAATCCCGACCTCTCCTGCACCCTCTGAAATTCCACCAAAGGTCAAACTTTTAAGGTATTGGGAACATGAACCGGGTTTCTCACCCTTCTTTCGGCACCCACCTCCTCTCTCACAACAACCCACACAAGCAATGCACGTCATCCTTTCTCCTTATTTATGTCCACACATTTTTTCTGACCTTCTAAAAGCTTATGCAAAGTGCCAAAATTTCGAAGTTCTTGAACGAAGACGCGGTTTTCGACATTTTTGCAGCTCGAAGTAACCGTACCCGTACCACAATCATGTTGATCATTTCATAACTGTCAAAATTATTCACATTGTCTCATACCTTGACTTTCTGAAACAATCTCATCTGCATGGTCGGCAGCCCAGCAAATTTATTTTAAAAAAATAATTACTCTGAATTTTGATTTTGGTTTTTACTATATATACCTATGGCTATTGGCTTCCGATGGTTTGAGGTAGAGAGCGAGCAGCTGAAATGTGAATCCTATCCAGGTTCCTCCTGTGACTCATCTTTGCTTTTCGCTTTGTCGTTTCCTTTCTGGACTACCGTACCTGTACCGATTTGTTCTTTCCATTTGATTGAACTTGAATTAATTTTAATCCCCGCATTACTTAAAACTTCCAGTGAATAATAACGAAAAACGGCAGAGATGTCAGGCTCAGGTTGTCCAATAAAAGCAGGGCTGAGTCAACAGCTGGGCATCTTGTATTCCCGGTCATCACCACAGCAGTCTAATTATATTCACTATTCATTACCAAACACACCAGTAACAAAGACCACACAAAATCTGTGAGCGGTCATGCAATCTCTGATTTCTTTCTTTTCTCTATATAATATTTCCACACAAAGTGTTCACTTAACAATGTTTTATAATATTGTTCAGAATGAACGTGCTAAAGTGATCTATGTCTCCCCGAGCGTTCAAGTTGTCAAAGTGATTATTAATGTTTTGCTCAATTGCCCTCTTTGCATAAAAAAATTTGAAACGTCTTCACGTGTACAACTGTCCTCGTCCGGTTGAACGAGAGTTCTCTGTTGGTCCGATTCATCACCCGACAGAGACTTTGTGTCAGATTGTGAACAAGTTTTCGGGAGGTGATCTACAACAACAAACAACGCGACAGGTGGACCTACTCAATGTCCTTGTGCAACAGGAGGAAACAAAAATGAGCAAGACTAAACAGGTTCTTTCCCACGAAAGACTTCACTTCCATCATCGTGTTTAATAAGACGTTGTAAAAAATAATGCCAGTGAGACGTCGCCAGGGCAGTGGTGTTTCATAAAGGATTGCTTCTCAGTTTGTTGACACACAAAGCTTGCACACCGGTGAGAAATCCTACAAGTGTTCACAATGCAGAAGGCCTTTTGTTTCTCATCAAAATTATATATCGTCATCAAACAATACATTCGGGGAGAAACCTACAACGTGTTCTGTTTGCAAACAAAGCGTTTTGTCATCGATCACACTGAGGTGTCATCTCCTCTT
>CM068962.1:68983589-68995341 GCA_035128595.1 Eptatretus atami
CTGGAGATACAGTAATGGCGGGTGGTAGTACTTCGCTTAAAAAGGGGCGTGGCCATTTCACCTATTTCGCTGTCAGTGGCAAATGTGTTACCAACCAAAATTGTTCAATGACCTTCAATTAGATGATTTTTGAAGAGTTTAGCTCTGGACATACAAGTGCATACAACCCATGAGCTACTAGAGTAGTTCCAAGAAGAAAATGCGAACATCTGCTTCAGAACAAACTTCGCTGATTGTCTTTTTTCTTTGGAGGTGTTGATAAAATGCTGTGGCTATTTGATAGGATAATTCTGCCTGTGTATACTCATTATATCACGTGGGACAGCTTGCACATGAAAACGAAGCTTAAGTTTTTAAATCACAATACATAACCGTGATGCGCACTATCTCCCCCATCTACTTTCTCAACAATCCTCTTGAAGGAGTCCTTTCATTCAAGCTTCAGGGTCTATCTGCCATAATCTCTCCTGGGAAAGCCACATTTCCAAGCTGGCCTCCAAAGCCAGTCGTCGACTGGGCATCCTATGTCGTGCCAAGTCCTTCCTTGGCACACCTGAGCTCCTGACCACATACAAATATTTCATCCATAGCCTGATAGAGTACTGCTCTCCCCTCTGGGTTGGTGCTCTCGCCTCACATCTTTCTCGGCTTCACGCTGTGGAAACCAAGGCATTTAGGATTATTGGTATCTCCCATGATGAAGCTGAGTCTTTGAGTTTCTCAATCTCTCACTGCAGGCAAGTTGGTGGTCTTTCTGTCTTCTACAGTCTCCCCTCCAGCGCCCCCCCCCCCTATTTCCACAGGGCGCTCAAGGTCCGCAAGCAACCCACTTCTGGTGAAACTACAAAAATCACGAATCACTGCTCACTTTCACTCTTTCATTCCTCTTTTTTTCTGCCTCTGGAACAAACTCCCACACTCTCTTCAATCCCACTCTTCCCCCACGGTTTTGTGCTTCCCTCTCCCACTCCTCTTGTCTCCTGCTCCCTTTGTTATACGTTCTGTGTGTTAGCTCTTATACAAGCCTCGATATTGTATACAAAAAAAAAACAAAAAAAATCCCTTCAATCTGAGATGATATCTGAGATGAATCCATCACCTGTGTGAGCAGATTACGAAATCATGGGTAGTACCCCAACAGTGTCTTACCTCAATACGTCATTCATCTGGTTCAACTTGTCAGCCATGGCAGGATGCAGGGGCCCTAAGCGATGACCAACATGATCCACCCCTAAAAAGTGTGCAATGATGATGTCCCAATCATCCCTGGCCACTGCAGTAAAGAACATGAAAAAGAAAACAATTAATTTAATATTCCTTATCAACCTCAGTTTTATTTGAAACTTTTGCTCATCAAATTAATTTATTTCAATGATTGATAAATCCAGTCTGATATTGATGACAATGTGTTATGTAAATGAGGTATTTCTCATTCACTGTTGATGTGCTTGGTTCTGTTAATGAGGAATTTTCTCTGATGTCACTGATGACGTGTGAGGTTATGCAAATGAGGCTTGTGCTTAAAGTTTGAATTTTATCAACCGAAAGCCAGGAAGAGCATGTTAGCTGCTGTGATAAGTGATATGCAGCAAAGTTATTGATTGCTAGCCCTTCATCGGAGCAAAGAAAAAAAACAAGGATTTTATTCCGATGAAAAAAAAGGTCTTTGCTTGAAGCATCAGTCTCACCTCGCTTCCTTCAAAAGTTAAACATACCCTTTTCCGATTTTTGTTGATAAAATCCATTGTTTAACGTGTTTACCCATGAACAACCGGCAGCACACCTTCACACAGACCAGGATTTAAAATGCTCAGATTACCCTTCATACGGCATCATGTCACATATTATATGAGCCTAGCTGAAAGCCTTACAACATACAACATAAAAGCACAAGACGTACAAGTCCTTTGAAACAAGCATTATGCATGGTCTTGCCTTCATCATAAAGGTGCCGAATTATGCCATCGTCAACAGTGTGAAGGTCCTTAACATTGAATGAGGGAAAGGGATGTGCTCGATGAAAACACGATGGAAACAGGTTCATCCAAGTATCATCGCCCAAGAAAACTGCTTTTCTGCCTGTAAAACAGTGGTATGCGGTCAGATCAGAAAAACAAATTGGGTAAGAAACTAGAGTTCATTGAAAACTTTTCCCCACGCAGTCTTGAGAAACAAGAACATGGGTGGGGTCTGCGAGCAGCAAATTTGATTGGTTTTGATGACGTAAAATGTCGTAATATTTTTTCCAAGTACTGCTAAACGGAAGGGCTGGGAAAGTGTCAAAAAGGTGATTTGTATTCTTCAGTGTTCAAGTATATAATTTAATTGAAATAAAATTAAGATTTTAAAGTTTGTAGAAAAAGAATTTCAAAAGATTGTCACCGTTGATGCAGCGTCTATAAACATCACCTTATTTAACACGTCACATTAGTTCTTCATGCCTGTTGTTTGCGTCCTTTAAGATATTCTTAAAAACAGCAAGTTTCCTGTTTGGAATGACTTTCAATTTGGTTTGACTGCCAGACAGGCAGACAGACTAAAAAACAAAATAATCTCCGTCTTTTATACGCATTCATGTGCAGTTGGAATAAATTCATACCCAAGTATTGTAATGCTAAACTACAGGTTTGTTTTCCAATTCATGTTCAAAATATAATATTTGATTGAAATAAAGTTGTTGTTCCTCAATCAGAAACGGACGTTTGTAGACAGACAGACAAAGTGAACCAATGGCTTAACCCTGCTTCTCCTTTTGTGCACGTGCTGTGGGGTAAAAATCCTATTATTCATCAAAGAATGGGATTTGAAGCAGGATTATGACAAATGAGAGATGAGAGTGAATTGTCAATGGATTAATTGAATAATAATATATGGTAAGTACAAGTTAAATGGAATATAGTCATGTAAGTTACAGGGAAACTAAGCCCAGCCTTAATTAACCTCCACCATCTTCGAAGATGGATTGGAGAGATATACCATAGATATTTCACCCCTTTCTGTTTGTGTTTGTTTGTTTGTTTGTTAACCTCCGCCATCGAGATGGAGGTTACTGCTTTCACCCCTTTCTGTTTGTTTGTTTGTTTGTTTGTGAACAGTATTACGGAAAACTCCTCGACGGATTTGACGAAACTTGGTGGGGGGTTAGGTATGGTCCAAGGATCATGCCATTAGATTTTGGACTTGGTCCCCCCCCCCCCAAAAAAAAAATTAAGAGAATTATTTTTTTTTTTTTTTGCATTTGTACATGCTTAAGTGATTTCCAACCCCCCCCCCCCCCCCCAAAAAAATATATATAGAGAAAAAAATTTTTGCAACTTTTTTCAACAAAATTTCGATTTCTTTTTTTGCATTTCTACATGTTTTAAGTGATTTCCAACCCCCCCCCCCCCCAAAAAAAATGTTGGAGAAAAGCACTATAACTGTCAGCACTGTTGACATCATATTTAATGAATAAGATATAAGGTTCACTTGAGTGACCAGCAGTATTGGCGCGGAGGTTTTGCACTTCTCCTGAGTGCTCCCCCTTAGTTAACTCCGCATCGAAGATCGGAGTTACTGTTTTCACCCCTTTCTGTTTGTTTGTTATCTTGCCAAAACGAAGTTTTTGCAAGATATGTTAGTCAGTCTGTATGTTTTTTTTTTTTTTTTTTTTTTTTTTTTTGTTTGTTTTGTCTGTAATCACGAAAAAAAAATTCTGCAGACCACAGTTTTCATTGGAAATTTTTGTAACTTCACATATCAGAGGCCAATGAGGTCCCTTTCAGGCCATAAAATTTTTGAAGGTCAAGGTCAAAGGTCAAGGTCACTTTTTCGCAAATCAGGGTAATCGACAACCCTTATTTTTTGAGTAATTTTGATCGGATCGTCTTCAAACTTCATGGGAATATAGTTCATGGTCTGGCGCTCAGCTGATTAATTTTTGTGGCGATTGGCCTTGACCTTCATGTGTTTTTTGTTGTTGTTGTTTTTTTTTTTTTCTGTAATCACGTATAAATCACTCTGCAGAGCACAGTTTCATTGGAAATTTTTGTAACTTCGCATATCAGAGGCCTATAGAGGTCCCTTTCAGCGCATAAATTTGAGGTCAGGTCAAAGGTCAAGGTCCATTTTTCGCAATCAGGTAATCGACATAACCCTCATTTTTTGAGTAATTTTGATCGATCGTCTTCAAACTTCATGGGAATATAGTTCATGGTCTGGCATTCAGCTGATTAATTTTGGTGGCGATTGGCCTTGACCTTCATGGTTTCGCCTAAGGTCAAACATATTTGACCCCAAGGTCAAATTTTCAAGTTTAGGAACCATATCGTGTAGTACCTCAAATTGAAACCTCGATGAGTGCTTTCTAGATATATCAAGCTTGAGACATTATGACGTCATTTGGTGACGTTATGAGGCAAACGCATATTTTCATGGTTACTCTGTAGAACGATTCTCATGGATCTCTCGTAGGAGATATTCCTCAAGGAGTCGCTCCTGGTGGATAGCAGCTCTGTTCACCTCAGTGTGACCTTAAAGAAGTCACACGTGGTCACCTTTTGGCAAGATACGGATCACCCTACGGGTGACATGGTTTATTGTTTGTTTGTTTGTTTGTGAACAGTATAACGGAAAAACTCCTTGACGGATTTCGACGAAACGGTGGGGGGGTTAGGTATGGTCCAAGATCTGCCATAAATTTTGACTTGGTCCCCCCCCCCCAAAAAAAATTGTTAGAGAAATGTTTTTTTTTTTTTTGCATTTCTACATGTTTTAAGTGATTTCCAACCCCCCCCCAAAAAATTGTTACCCCCCCCCAAAAAAAAATAGAGAATTTTTTTTTTTTTGCATTTCTACATGTTTTAAGTGATTTCCAACCCCCCCAAAAAATTGTTACCCCCCCCCCAAAAAAAAAATAGAGAAAATTTTTTTTTTGGGCATTTCTACATGTTTTAAGTGATTTCCAACCCCCCCCCCCCCAAAAAAATTGTTAGAGAAAAAAAAAATTTTGCAACTTTTTTTTCACAAAATTTCGATTTCTTTTTTTTTGCATTTCTACATGTTTTAAGTGATTTCCAACCCCCCCCCCCCCCCCCCCCAAAAAAAATGTTGGAGAAAAGAACTATAACTGTCAGCACTGTTGACGTCATATTTAATGAATAAGATATAAGGTTCACTTGAGTGACCCAGCTGTATTGGCGGCGGAGGTTTTGCACTCTAACCGAGTGCTCCCCTCTAGTTTGTTTGTGTGTTTGTTTGTTATCTTGCCAAAACGAAGTTTTGCAAGATATGTTAGTCAGTCTGTATGTTTTTTATTTCTATTTTTTTTGTTTGTTTGTTTGTCTGTAATCACGAAAAAAAAATTCTGCAGACCACAGTTTTCACTGGAAATTTTTGTAACTTCGCATATCAGAGGCCTATGGAGGTCCCTTTCAGGCCATAAAATTTTGAAGGTCAAGGTCAAAGGTCAAGGTCACTTTTTCGCAAATCAGTGTAATCGACAAAACCCTCATTTTTGAGTAATTTGATCGGATCGTCTTCAAACTTCATGGGAATATAGTTCATGGTCTGGCGCTCAGCTGATTAATTTTTGGTGGCGATTGGCCTTGACCTTCATGTGTTTTTTTTGTTGTTTTTTTTTTTTTTTTTGTCTGTAATCACGTTATAATCACTCTGCAGAGCACAGTTTTCATTGGAAATTTGTAACTTCGCATATCAGAGGCCTATAAGAGGTCCTTTCAGCGCATAATTTTGAAGGTCAAGGTCAAAGGTCAAGGTCACTTTGTCGCAAATCAGGGGAGTCGACGAAACCCTTATTTTTTGAGTATTTTGATCGGATCGTCTTCAAACTTCATGGGAATATAGTTCATGGTCTGGCACTCAGCTTATTAATTTTTGTGGCGATTGGCCTTGACCTTCATGGTTAGCGCCTAAGGTCAAACAATATTTGACCCCAAGGTCAAATTTTCAAGTTTTAGGAACCATATCGTGTAGTCCTCAAATTGAACACCTCGATGAGTGCTTTCTAGATATATCAAGCTTGAGACATTATGACGTGATTTGGTACGTTATGAGGCAAACGCATATTTTTCATGTTACTCTGTAGAACGATTCTCATCGGAATCTCTCGTAGGCAGATATTCCTCAAGGAGTCGCTCCTGGTGGATAGCAGCTCTGTTCACCTCAGTGTGACCTTAAAGAAGTCACACGTGGTCACCTTTTGGCAAGATACGGGTCACCCTAAGGGTGACATTGGTTTATTTGTTTGTTTGTTTGTTTGTGAACAGTATTACGGAAAAACTCCTTGACGGATTTCGACGAAACTTGGTGGGGGGGTTAGGTATGGTCCAAGGATCATGCCATTAAATTTTGGACTTGGCCCCCCCCCCCCAAAAAAAAATTTAGAGAAAAAAAAATTTTTTTTTTGCATTTCTACATGTTTTTAAGTGATTTCCAACCCCCCCCCCCCAAAAAAAAATTGTTACCCCCCCAAAAAAAAGAGAATTTTTTTTTTTGCATTTCTACATGTTTTAAGTGATTTCCAACCCCCCACCCCCCCAAAAAAATTGTTATCCCCCCCCCAAAAAAAAGAATTTTTTTTTGCATTTCTACATGTTTTAAGTGATTTCCAACCCCCCCAAAAAATATTGTTAGAGAAAAAAAATATTTTGTTTTTTGCATTTCTACATGTTTTAAGTGATTTCCAACCCCCCCAAAAAAAAATTGAGAAATTTGTTTTTTTTTGCATTTCTACATGTTTTAAGTGATTTCCAACCCCCCCCCCCAAAAAAAATTTTACCCCCACCCCCCAAAAAAAAGAATTTTTTTTTTTTGCATTTCTACATGTTTTAAGTGATTTCCAACCCCCACCCCCAAAAAAAAATGTTTATCCCCCCCCCAAAAAAGAATTTTTTTTTGCATTTCTACATGTTTTAAGTGATTTCCAACCCCCCAAAAAATATTGTTAGAGAAAAAAAATTTTGTTTTTTGCATTTCTACATGTTTTAAGTGATTTCCAACCCCCCAAAAAAAATTGAGAATTTTTTTTTTTTTTTTTTTTGCATTTCTACATGTTTTAAGTGATTTCCAACCCCCCCCCCCCCCCAAAAAAAAAATTGTTAGAGAAAAAAAAATTTTGCAACTTTTTTTTCAACAAAATTTCGATTTCTTTTTTTTGCATTTCTACATGTTTTAAGTGATTTCAACCCCCCAAAAAAAATTGTTACCCCCCCCAAAAAATATTGTAGAGAAAAAAAATATTTTGTTTTTGCATTTCTACATGTTTTAATGATTTCCAACCCCCCGCCCCCCCCAAAAAAAAATTGTTAGAGAAAAAAAAAAATTTTGCGAACTTTTTTTTCAACAAAATTTCGATTTCTTTTTTTTGCATTTCTACATGTTTTAAGTGATTTCCAACCCCCCCCCCCCCCCAAAAAAAAAATGTTGGAGAAAAGAACTATAACTCTGTCAGCACTGTTGACATCATATCTAATGAATAAGATATAAGGTTCACTTGAGGGTGACAAGCAGTTTGGCGGCGGAGGTTTTGCACTCTCCCGAGTGCTCCCCCTCTAGTTACCACTGTAGTTGGGGACATGTAAGCTCACATTGGTATTTGGAAGAAGTTTTCCCTTTTACATTTCCTCACTCACTCACGAAGCCAGATGCCTGAAACTCTGACATCTTATATGTTTGACCTTAGCAAAGATGCATCCTATTCTCGGGGGAAGCCTTGAGAGTCCGAAGTGGCGGTTGCAGTACAGCTGATGCCTGACCTTTACAGTGAATTTTTTGTGAGGCTTAAATGATAATTTTTATGGTTATTTAATACAAATAGTTTGCTGTCCTGTAAACGACATTTTCACCTTTCCCTTTCATTAAAATGTAAGCAAAATGGAGATTCCTCTTCCATGGAATCAAAATTTCAGGGAGGTTTTCAAATTTGTGCCAACTGATCAACATCACATTTTCACCCCTTGGACACATCACCGATGCCCACCCCAAGCATGCACCGTTCCCATGAAGTTGGAGAATAAGATTGTCTTCTGCGATGCGTGCAGAGGAAAAACTACTTCCAGCATCCACGAAGGTAGGCAGCCCGCCCGTGGTCAGTGCTTTCAGGCGCTGCATCGTCGTCGTCGGCGGGTCGGCGTGCGCATGGAATAGCCGTGCCCTCTGCGGTTCCTCGGCCAACGCGCGTCGTAGCACCCCCAAATGGCCTTCATAAGGCCGTGCGGGTCGATCGACGGGAGCTTCGAAGGCAAAGTCCACGCGAAGAGCATCTACGATCACCCACACGACTTTGCGAAATCGTGGCCGTAGCCAGCAAGAACCCCTTCCGTGTTCCGAAACCTTTGTGGAGAAATCCGCACAGGTGCTATTGAGAGGAAGCTCGGTGCGGCGCAGGAGGAAACCTTCACTGAAAAGCCAGATCCCAGTGAGGTAGAGCAAGCAGAGCCAGAAGAGCAGCAGCCAGGTGCAGTTGGGACCAGAAATAACAGGCATTGTGCAGTTGTCCAGTCGGGGATTAAATCAGGGCTACACGTCATATATCTGATGCAGTTCGAGCCGTTTGCGATGTCAGGTCCACCTGCCACCTGCGAGAACATCAGAGGAAGACAGGGAAAGAAATAACTCTATTAACATTGAAATAATAGGAACGAATGTATCATGAGGACATATATTGTTACGAATCTGGAAGCCATTTGCACACAAACAGACAGCAGTCCCCAAGCTTAGTTATTTCGATAAGTACGTGTTTATAGTTAGGGCCCCAACCCCTATGTCTAACGGGAATTACATGTGTGCACTGCGAAGTTTCTTTATAGTTAGTTTTTTTTTTTTTACATGAATCCCCTTCACTTGTTCGCACCACCGACCCCATGGCCCACGTGTTTTTGGCTGAAGGCGTGGGCGGAGCCTCCATCGCATCAGATCGAGGCTCCGCTCCGAGGAAGGGCATGGAGCGTTTCCTCCAGCCAATGGGCGAAGGGCGAGCAGGGCCGAGGCGCTCCGGCCAATGGGAGGCCAGAGTGCCGGAAACTACTACAGAGGCTCTTCGGGGGGCGGGCCTCCGAGACGTCCTGACACACCCCCTGAGACGACCCGTCCAATCAGGAGGCTCATCGCCTCAGGGCCGACTCCGCCCCAGCCAGATGAAGTGTTCGCCCCGTCCAAAGGGAAGAAAATAGAGGAGTCATCGTGGCCATTGCTCTTGGCATGCGTCGTGAGCGTCGTAGTCGTCCGCGATTGTGGACTGCGGTCTTTTGCGGTGGCTCCTCGTGGTGGTGGTGGTGGTGGTCGAGCAGCCAGGGTCGTGGGCTTGTGGATTTCGGGTTGTGGGTTCGAGTCCCACCGTGGTGGGTTGGAGTCGGTGTGACCGCACGAGGCGGAAAGGTACCCGGCCAGGCTCTCTCCCCCAGCTGAACTATCCTCCTCGGCTGGAGGACCAAATAAAGACCCGACGGGGTCCATTTCTTTTGGGGTGTGTGTGTGTGTGTGTGTGTGTGTGTGTGTGTGTGTGTGTGTGTGTGTGTGTGGGCCCGTCTTCAAGTAGAATTGCTTAAGTGTTTTCTTTTGTTGGACATTATTTGCATTGCTTATTCGGTTGTAACTCTGCTCTGTGTCTCCCTTTCCTGATTATTATCCCCATTATAAATAAACCCCCAATTGTTAAATGTTCCAGTTCGTTGTCTGTGTTTTCTTCCATTGACCCAGCACGGTGCGGGCTCGAGAAATAGTGAGGCCGTCGGTGCCGTAAGTTGTCATTGGGTCCGACGGACTTTGGTAATTCCGCTCGGTTACACCGGACCGAGGTCGCTAGAGCGATTCGGTTCGACAGAGTCCGTTGAGGGTGTGACTTCCCCGGTAATTTGACGACGTGGGTACTTAGGTATATTGAAATTTGGCCATTAACCCTACCCCACGCCGTCAGAGAATTGGCGAGCACGGTCCTTAAGTGACCCGTGACCTTCGGAGTTGTCCGAGAGTCACGACCTAAATTCCGGGTGTTCGGTGGGAGACGACCCTACTGCTCCACCTGGCGGCCGTTCCTCGCGACTGACCCCCGAACCCACAACAATATCACCTCAGCAAATATTGATCCCTCCACTTTGCTCCCCCACTATAAGCAGTCGGCACACAGGAGCTCGAAACCTCCATACGTAATACACAGATGGCATATTGTGTCGGAGGATTTCTCGTCAGCACCAATATTACATATTATCATTACGCTGTACAGTATATCGTTCGAGGATGACCATTATATCAGTACTGTACTGCATTCGAGTACGCGGACGATCAGGGAGCATGTTTAGTCTGCGTGAGATAACTACCTACCTCTTATTCAACCAGTAATATATATATTGTATCAATTTGGTTAATCGTTAATAAAAACGATAATAATCACCTCACAGACCTTCTGGTGACCGCCAAGGCTGGAAGTCGATTTTCCATTCGGTTCTCTCAGTTACTTTGGTGATTGGGCACAACGGTGTGTGGAACGGGATGCAAAGTTAGACGATATTTTCTAACAAATATGTATCATAATCGATCATATCATAATGGCATGTAATTAACGGGGTGAAAATTTATATATATATTTTTTTTACCTCAGCGAAGAAAATAAAAACCTGTACACTCCCAATGGAAATAACACTTTTACACCGCTCCGATGACCAGTCGTGAAGTTCGTGTGAATACTGCACAAGGAATTGGGCGCAGGTACACGGGAGGCTCAAACAAACCGACTCTTACGTTTTTAACTCCACTGTCACGCTCTCACAAGCCAATCTCACAGGTTCGTCGGTCTTCCGGAAGCAAATGGAAAGTTTTTCGCGTTGAAAATCGCAAACATTTTCCGTCGCGCGTCTGAGTTGTGAGTGGGGAGGCCACGCCCACCGGCGCGCGGGTGGTTGTGAGTGGGGAGGCCACGCCCACCGGCGCGCGGGTGGTTGTGAGTGCGGAGGCCACGCCCACCGGCGCGCGGGTGGTTGTGAGTGGGGAGGCCACGCCCACCGGCGCGCGGGTGGTTGTGGGTGGTTGCGGTTACAACACTGGAAAGTCATGGCGCAAGTCTCTTTGATGATGCCGCCTGAGGGGCAACTACCATTGAATATGCTAATTATATTACATCACAAGAATGCCTGCCCCCAGTACCTGTCCTTTCGAAACCATTTACACTCGTCAAGCGTCAGGCCCGTCGTCAGGATTTCCCAAGGGGGGGTGGAGGGTGCGAATCCAGAAAACTGAACAGTGTTTTATTTCCCAGCAATATATTGGGCAGGGATATGGGGGAGGGTGGGGGTGGGGCTCTATGGGGAAGTTTAACATAATTACCTCCTCCCCCAAAAGTGGACAAGGTTATGTTGTTGTCTTTGTCTGTCGTCTGTCTGTCTGTCTGTCTGTCTGTCTGTGTGTCTGTCTGGGTGTTTCTTGTGAAATGGAAGATTTCCATGTGCTCGATGTTGTGTGCACGAAATTGTTTGCTCTGGAGTCCACACCGTGATTCTGTTGGTTTGTCTGTCAATGTCAATCGCCTACAGGTCACAATATGTCAAACAGATCTTCACCAAACTTCACCGCATGGTAGAGCCGGTCAAAAGTAATAGGCCATTGATTGAGGTCAAAAGGTCAACAACTTTGTGAGATTTCTAAAATCCTCAATTTTCATCCCATTGATGAGAAATTTAAAGACGATTTGCATATCAGGGTCACTGAATTCTACCACCAACTATTATTTTTGGTTCACGAAAAAATATTTTCACGAAAAAAA
>CM068962.1:69077966-69092349 GCA_035128595.1 Eptatretus atami
GTATTCAAAGTATCAACTTCATGAGCGGGAGCAAGGATTATAGGCAAATATTCTACTGCTGTCTGTTCTGGTTCCTCTGATGGCAATGACTGATTGAATAGTGTCCAAGAAGGTTTTATCTCTGAATTTTGACGGCACAAGAATAAAGCTAGGTCTGTAGCTTTTGCTTGTCTTGCATACTCATTGTCCTCCTCAATTTGCTGAAGCAGGCTTCATCGACGGGTGCTGTGAATACTGGCTTACATTTTCCACGAGTTATATACTGACAGGATGCAGCTCCTCCAGCCATTTGGCACAATCAAAGTATGTCTTGTGGATAGCTCGAGATTTTTAAGAGAAGCATCAGTTGTTTGGCTTCGTTGCCATGCTGCTATTTGAGTTTCATGGAAGGTATTCTTTCCATAAAGTGTTTCATCAAGGATGTCAATGTTATCACAGGTGTAGTGGATGAATTTATTTGCCTCAATGTTTGGTGGAATGATTGCACCAGTTGCTTTGTCCAATGATTTGAGAGTGCTCTCAGCAAGGAAGTGTCTACTTGAAACACCTGTTCGTAACTCAGGCAATGCCCTGCCTTGTTGAACAATCGTACGAGGTCTTTTGACCGCATAACTTGATGAAGAGTACTTGCAAGACCAACATGTTTTGGAGTCCATTTTTTGCCACCACTGACGCAGTAGACAAGATTCTTGTGCCACACCAGAACTCTGCTCCGGACATGTTCTTCGTTGTTCCCAGGCTATCATCTTCAAGGGATGCCTGGCACCGACGATCAGTCTCAGTAGCATATATATATATATATATATATATATTATTTATACTCTCGGGAATGCATGCTATAGCATCTTCTTCACTGACAAAGAACCCTTTGTGTCCTGGAGTTTCAATCATGTCTCCACGGACTTTCATAGCTACATGAACAAGTGAAAGGAAAATGTCATCCTGGGGCTCATACTTAGGAAAGGCTAACTTTTTCTCACTCTCCTCTGTGTCTGCTTTCATCTGCAAAACTGCTGTTGGCTGGTTCTTAGTGAGAATAAATACGGTTTTTTCGTTCTGATATACAACTGTCAGAGGTTGAAAGAAATTGAAAATGTCCCCAAGCTGTGACTGCAACTTTTCCTTGAATGCTCCTCTTCTGCTTTGATAGGACGCTGAATCATGGTTGAAGATCCTCAGCTAGCTCCTTATACCTTCCCATACATCATCCAGAAGAATCACATGTCCTTTGTCAGCTGATTGATGGAGCTCTTGGCAAAGCCATATCATGGCAAGGTCTATATTTGCTGACTCCTACTTTGTTTTGGAGGTAGACCTGTTAAATGCGCTAAGACAAGGCAGATGATATTTGGCTTCAGCTGCAATTAGGTCAATCACTCCTGCCAGTCGAAGGCCAACTTTTGTAGTCAAGATGTGAGGCTTGAATTATTTGATCACTCATTTGCTTAGTCATGACTGAGATCAGTCGTGCCTTCTATTTGCAGTTTGACAGAAAATGCAAAGGCTCCAGTTGACTGGCTGCACACCTTTTCGCAATGAACGCCTGTTACCACCTGGAAACACCTGAACTGCAACCTGCTCCCTGTTCAATACTCTGTCTGAGTCCTCTGAAGACGTTCTATTTTACTCTTGTCCGTGAAGTGGGCATAGCACATTCTGTGCCGCACAAGAGATACAGCTGTGGCAGAATCTAAATGCATTCTCAAGACGATCAATAAGTCTATATTTTTGGAGTCCCTCAGCTTCTTTCTGCTACAGGCTGCATTCCTGAGTGTTGTGAGTCATGTTCAGTTGCTTCACTCGGGTTTTTTTCTGGCTTTATGCGTTTGGCAGAAAATGCACAGGCTGTAGTCTACAGGTGACGTCCTCTTCAAGCTAATCACGGGATCCATTGTAGCCTGCAAACAATAATGAATCATTAGTATGGGCCTAACAAGCCTTAACAACTCAACAGTTGTTCACAAGTAAATAGATTAGCATTGTGCTGGTATAGTAGTGCTGTCCAAAAAGAAAGTGCCAAAATTGTCAATTTGGCAGCCATTTTGTTTATGCTAATTAGATGGTCAAAAACTCAAAATTCAGCTTGGGACAGGGCTAGTCGAATTCAGCATACCTCAATTATGTTAAAAACTCATGTTCCCAACTTTTACTAAAAATGCTTCTCGAGCCTTATACAGGGCCCTTTTTCGAGAAATAAATTCTAGTCTAAAAACCGTGATTGTGGAAACCAAGGGCCAATGATAAAGCGGGGGTTCGGTTCCTGGGTTGAGAGGAAGACCGATGGCAGCCAGAATAAACACATTACTATTGAAATAAATGATAGCCATCGAAGCCGTCCCACACAGATCATTCCGCACGCAGTGGGTCGCGAACCGACCATCAGGTCAGGTATGGGAGCATGCGCCAGAGCAGTAACGTCATTGCGCCCACTTTCCGCCGGTACTCAGGGCCTGCGTCTGGCCATTCCCGGCAGATGCCTGGCCATCCCATCTCCTTGAGATGCGATCAACCTGCAACCACGAGGCATGTGGTCAGCCCATTGGCCTCCTCCACTCATGAGGCTCCCTCACTGAGAGAATCTGGTAAGCAGGATCAGCGTCAGGAAAACGAGCCACATGTCCATACAGCCGCACTGATGCTCATGGACTATGCAGGTAACAACTCTTATTTGAGTTTCCTCTCAGCAACCGCTCGTTGGACACAAAGTTCGACCAGCGATAGCCAAGGATTCTCTGAAGAGTCCTGGAACCAAAGGCATTAAGTCACTGCCTCAGATCCCTGGTCAGAATCCAAGTCTCGCATCCGTAGAGGAAGACTGGAAGTACCAAGGACCTGAAGACTCGGACTTTCGTCCTCCCGCACAGGTACCTCTCTATTTATTCCCTTGCTGGTTGTACCCAATTGTTGACCTAACAACCCACCTGTTAATTCAGCCTTGGCATCCCAAGAGTCTCGCTCTTTTAGAGAAAGGGGGGGGACACATATTTTCTTTGGCAAATATTGCTCATTCTCTTGCATTAGATTGGATTCAACCTTTAATTTTTTGCAAAGTCTATTTATAATTAATTGTCAGTTATTTATTTATTAATTTATTTTCACCTGGGATTGTTGCAGGAGACTAATGGTTGTCTTTTATAATGGCATTTTGGAATGTTGCAAGGCCACAAGTTGTGAAGTTGATTGCACATGTAGTCCAATTTCCATGAATTATGGTGTTTCATTATGATTATGACAGTGTCATTTATTTGCAGCTTTTGAAACGTTTGAAATGAACAGTTTTGAAACAGTTCTGCATCAACTATGCCAATGAAAAACTTCAGCAACAGTTCAATTTGGTGAGTGGAAGTTAAAGGAAGTGGTTCATGAGTGTTCGGTGATTGCAAGTTGGAAATTTAGACATTTTCCCATTTGATGCACTGGTCACATCCTTCATTTTACCAGTTGTTCAAAAACGGTTCCTTAACGTGTTGTATATTATAACAGCTTCCATCCCATCGTGTCTGCAGCATGTTTTCAAAGCTGGAGCAGGAGGAGTACATGAGGGAAGAGATTCCATGGACTCTCATTGACTTTTATGACAACCAGCCTTGTATTGACCTCATTGAGGGCCACCTGGTGTCCTTGACCTGCTCGATGAAGACTGCCGGGTGAGCAGGATAGTTGGAACGAGTCATCATTGGTTCATTTTGGCAGAATTTTCAAGTTTCCCAAAAAGTTGACGTGGAGATTTATTTATTAGTTTTTCTTTGCCACGTCACCTGTGCAGCATATTTTGTCTGAGACAACGTTTGAGACTGAAATTATAGCTTTTGAAATATTTTTATATTATTATTATTATTTGTTCATGCAGCAAGAATTCATACTTAAAAACACTGACTGATGAACCCTTTGCTTACCACTTGATATTACCCACTACAGGAATTATTGCCAACCTCTTGTAACTATGCGTGGCTTACTTTGTACAGTTCCACACCAGTAAAGGCACAAACTTTAAAGTGGTCCCATTCGTCTCCAAAGCAGGAGACTCTTGATTTGAAAAAAGTTAAAAAACCAACCACACTTGGTGACAGGTTTAATTTGTTACGAGCAAATACCACCCGTCACTTCGATGACGGTAATACGTGAGAGGGAGCAGGGAGAGTGAAAAGGTGCAGGGGAGAGGAGGGAGGGGAGCAAGGAGGGGTGAGGGAAGGGAAGACTGTGAGAGGTGAGAGGAAGAGAAGGCAGAAGTGTGGTGGAGCGTTAATTACGATTCATACCGTTTCATCAAATGATTCTGCATAGATTAACAGTGAAGATGGAAACAAAATAATGTCTGAAACCCATTTTTGACCAGTCATACTATAACACGGTCTGGAGACAAACTCCCGTTGAGACATACCGCCTGGACGTGTCCGGAGACAAACACCGTTCAGACATAACCACACAGATATGTCCTTAGACAGACAAAGAGTGAGAGGAGATTTGGGAGGAGGGTGCTGCACTGTATTTGGAGGGAGTTGGAGCAAGGTTGAGAGATAAATGAGGTAGGGGAGTTAGCAGAGATAATATGTTGTGCTTCACACACACACAACACACAACACACACACACACACACACACACCGCTTGGCCAATATCAGCAATTTTTCAGGAATTGGCAGGTTGGAGTCAGTGTGATTACCAACTACAGTACTTACTGTAAACAATCCAGAGTAGCTTCACTGAAAAACAACGTTGCATTTATATAGACATTTCAGGGATATGATCACAAACATTATCTATATATTACTAAAACTCTCATCTTGTATATATGGTATGATGTTCCCGAAATATAGCCAAAACGGTACACGATAGCGCAAAAATTTTAGGGCCACCTTACTCACCATTCTCCTGCGGTGTGCAGTATGAAGTTTCGTTCAATCGGGCAACGAAAAAGATTATTAAAAAATCAATTCCCGATTCAGTCAAGTACTCTTCGGGAGATTTGATCAATGCAAACAACCTCAGTGGTATTGTTCGCTGGAGCGAACAATCTTTTTTTGAATGAATATTTTTTAATCACCGCTGTCACAACGGGAACCAACAACGGGTTCACGGGTCGTCTAGTTCTTTATAACAGCTGCATGTGATGGGATGAAAAAAAAAATTGGCTTGTTAATTTAGAAAACATGTTAATTGGCATTCATATGGTGTTGTTTCACACAACTCGCTCAGGGCGACGGACCACTGGTGCGGCAAAAGTGACTGCAGTGAGTTAAAAAATTCGCTCAGGGTGACATGGTGCAGTACCGCTATTGACATTGGGAGCTCAGCAAGTGGCTTAAGCACTCATGCTAGCACTCCAATTCAATGGTTGATAAGGAACGATTGGCCACGTTATCACTGCATACCATTAAAGGATTCATTTAAATTTAAAGTCTGTCTTCACCGTGCACACAGCAGTTAATGAAATGAAATATAATGATTTTATCCACAAATGAGTTGCTGTGTAATACAGAACAACGCTGGAGACCTCGCAAAGTTCAATCACCCATGAAATGAACCATTTTGCCTGCTCGTCTGTGCATGCATCACTTCGTACATCGGTTCAGGGTCTGCCAAATGTTACAACTTTTTTTTAAACGTCTTTTTTTGTTACCAGATTTGCTTTGATTCCTGTAGAGCACCTCATGAAACTCCAAAAATACAGATACTATGGATAGGCAGTCCCTCTGGGAGACAGGGCACATCAGGTCTAGCAGTGAATGCATTAAATCATATAGCTCAATGAAGCTCGTTAATTTTGGCACGTTCCTAAATTTATCTTTTTTTCACTCAATGGAATTTTCCAAAGAGAAGAAAAGGATAAGTTTTTTTTTGTTGTTGTTGTTGGTTTTTTTTTCTTTGTTAATGCTTTGGAAATTTCACATTTTCTTGTGTATGTATGGAGAAGGAACATAGCCTCGTTTGCTAAAGTAAATAGGTATATCAGCTTAGTTATAAGACTCGGTATTTCTTTAAATTATCACATTTCACAACAGATTTCACACTTATTTAATCCGGACGATATCCGATCCTCAAAAGCGAAATAATATTTTTATGATCTACTTTAATTAGTTCGTGAGAGTAGATCGTGGAAATCTTCATAAAATGCATGAAATCGCTCAAAGCTCTAATTTGAAAACTAGTACTTACAAAAGTGATGTACACAACAATTCGTAGCTATGATGAACAGGCATTTGATATGAGTGAGGAAAGTGGTGTTGGGGGGAGGGGGGAACTTTATCATTAAGAAATCATTGTGGCCTGTTCCAAGTCAGGGCATGGTTGAGCAGGCCAAAAAAACATGGCGGCTTCAGACCCAGTGAGGTTACCAAGGAAATGCCGTAAGACCCAGAGAGCAAGGTGGCAAGGAACGCCTGATGAAGGATATAATTTAATAATGCGTTAATTATCTTTAAAACGGCTGTTTTAATTGAATTAACCCAAACACCCAATTTTCACTCTTGCACTTCCTTGGAGTTTTCTTAGTATGCATGTAAAGTTTCAGGCCACTAGGTTTTATGGTTTTGAAGTTATGGAGGAGAGACACTTACTCACTCACCCCTTTTATTAGTATATATTGTTGAGCTATTTTTTCTTCTGAGCTATAAATACTGTACTGCATGCTGCAGATGCCCAAAGGGACGGACAGAGCTGGGCGCTTAAGCTGTACGAGCATCACCAGAACAGCAGTGAACACTTTGAGAAGCACGCATGTCCAACCTTGCCTTTGTTATCATTCATTTGCAGATAAGGTGCTGCTTTCAGACCTTGTCATTGTGTTGGGGGATGGGGTTGCAGTGGCAATAGTTTTGCTTTGATACATTCTTGACAAGCAGCTCTGACTATTCAAGGTTTTTGACTTTTGTATTGAACTACCTTTCAGGTAGAATATCAGTGTGAGGGCTTTTTGGAGAAAAACAAGGATACTGTGTACCAGGAGCCGATCAACATTTTGAAAGCGAGTGAAGTGAGTTTGTGCCTTTTATTTGCCATTGAATGAAACGACTCTAATTTAATTTGATTTGTGTGTTTTTTGTGTTTTTCAAAATTGCACAGAGGACATACATCGGGAGGCATCAACGTACTTTGTCCATTGGAAAATATGTCCTTACAATTTATATTAAAATAAATAAATAACACTTGCAGTTGAGATTTGAACCTGGATTCCAGGATCGTGAGCTGGGGGTTCAGATGGGCCACCTAAAACAGATCTTGCTCTAGCTTTATTGAAGTTGGTTGACTCCACGATCTAGATTTATCTTTTCCATATATAGATAGATATACATAATTTTAATTGATTGCAAGCACCTACGTATTGCTCGTTTCCTGTAAGTGCAAATATATATATATATATATATATACAGGGGGCTGCAAAAGTAGGTATACAGTAAGGATTATACCAGTATTATAATAGTGGTGCTAGGATTCATTTAATGAATGTGAATGCCAGGGGCAAACAGTTTGAACATTTGAGGGATTAATATGTTTATTAATTATTGATGTTTTATATTGATATGCTTGTATAATAATCAATAAAAACGTTTTGTCGCACGTTTTGTTTTTCATTACTGTACTTTTGCAGCCCCTGTATATAATATTATATATATATATTTTTTTTTTTGAAGTGACAATACCTTGTTTCTATCTCGATTCATTGCTCTCCCAACCTGGGTTCTCCTGCAGCCCATGCACATGACTGTCTCTCCAGATTGGTGGAGAGCTTACACTTTCCATTCATTTGTTGTGGATTGGACTCTTTGTATTGGCAAACCCATGATTCACACTGCTTACTCGTAGTTTAAAATATTTTAACGTGTTATTATTATAATTATTTTTATTATTATTTATTTATTTATTTTTGTTTTAATTTAAGGTGTCAAAGAATGATTAGGATTATTGTATGCCAAAGACTGGCATGTTCTTTGTTTTGACTTGTCATTTATATGCTCACTCGTCATGTCATTGGACACCTTTCATCCCATTGCTTGTCAGCACACTTGGGGGGGGGGGGGGCATCATGATAAGAAGCAGGTGAGCTTGCTTTGCTATGCTAACAAGGATGGCAAAATTAACGGGTTGGTGGTGTTGTGGCATGTGGAAACGAGGTACAAAGATCAGAGTAGCTTATGAAAAATGGTTTAAAAATGCGGATGAGGAAGGTTAAGCGTACTTTGATGATATACAAAACGTCCTTTAATATACATAAATTACACAATGTACGTGAGCTTAACCTGTGATCTTTATGTCGAGCTATGTGCTCTGATGGGATCATCAAACAAGTTTTGTACCGCATTGAGCTTTGCCTGTCCTTTCCTAGTCTGAGTTTGTGGCCGAGTTGTTCCAAGAAGGCAAAGTGGAAGGCCTGGCCAGTCGTCATGCTCCACGCATGACCATTCGCTCTGCACGTCCACCTATAAGGGCCAGTAAACGTGAGCACAAGAAGACGGTCCGGTCTGCAGGTCAGAATTTGTACTTTGTTTTCAACGTCTGATAGAATGCTACCAAGGTAGTGCACTTACCTTTGAGTTGTCTATTCTGGATTTCATTCCCGGCCTGACTATACCTGTTAGACGCATCTCTCCTCTTCTCTCTCTCTCTCTCCCCACACCTTGCAGTTTCGGAACTCTCTCCAGATGCTAATGGAGACACTGAATGGCACAACACCTCACTACATACGCTGCATCAATCCAATGATGATAAGCTGTCCTTTAAGTAAGTGCAGATTGTGTTGAAATAAAACGCCATACTGTCATTACCTCCACCAACGAAGGTGAACGGAGATTATGTATTCACCCTGTTTGTTGGACTATAAGCAGGATATATCAAAAAATTATGGATGGATTCGGACAAAACTTGGTGGGCAGGTTGGGTGTATGAAAAGGATGAATTGATTCGATTTTTGTGAAGATCCATATCCGGATAGAATAATTTTTAAGTGGTTCTTCATCATTGAGAGATAGAACCAAAAAACGATATATAGCATAATATTTCAAGCATTGTGGACTAATCAGATGAAACAAGGTGGATGAGTTGGTTAGGTGACAATAACAAGCCGATTAGACTTTGGTTCAAGTCCAGAACAGGACCGGCCTATCGGTGGGATACAAAACGTAAACTATTCAGCCTGGTGGAGGTATGTGCTTTACTGAGTACCATTCCAAATGGAGTGGTAATTGTTTGTGCATGTCGTGTTCCTTTTTTCAAGTTCTTCAAAGCACTTTTAGCTTGCAGTGTGCAGATTTGAGTTTATGCATGTGGTCAACTCGTGTCTCCATTTGCCATCTGTAGTTTATTGGCAAATTCATCGATCAGTGTTTAAAGATTTAAATTGTGAGACTTCATTGGATGAGGTCTACACAACTGGTTAGCCTGAAAAATACATTTGCAGCAGGTAATGTGAGGATTGGTGTTTCAGGTTTGATTCTGTGAGGGCAGCCCAGCAGCTAAGAGCTTGTGGTGTCCTGGAAACTATCAGGATCAGTGCTGCTGGATTCCATCGAGGTATGGATCTCGTGGGAGCGGAAGTTGAGGTTTAGTTCAATACATCTTTCACAATCAATTATCCATTGTGTGAGTGACACATTGTTGGTTATTTTGGTTTTGCAGTCTCAATATCATTAGATGTCCAACAATTATGGGCAGCAGAAAATGCAAAGGTCAAAACAAAAAATTATTGTCGCGGATCCGGGGTTCGAGGCCTGCCCTCGAGGGGGAGCACTTGGGTCCCTCCTGAATGCCTGGTCCTGAGGCCACAGGCACAGATAACTCTCGCCCGGCAGGTTTGCGAGGCAACCGCAAACGCCGATTGGCAGGCTAATCTGGCAGGGTGATACTAATTCGCATGATACCTTACTGTGGATGGCCGGCTAATTAAGGTCACGTGCCCTCGTGCACACTCGTATTACCGCCGAGTGTTACAGTGAGTGTGCGCTGGCTAAAAAAGCAAATTGTTGGGGCACAACTTCCCATCTAACTGTGCTTGTGCACTGCATCGGACCAATAAAGGATAAGACAACCGAGACAGATTGGAAATCACAACAAACAATTATTTATTACAAACACACCAAAGAAGAAAAGGCACATAAGAGCAGATTTAACCATAACACGTATTCTTATTCAATCTTACGTGCACAAAAAGACTTGGTCATCATTCGCTCGGGGGAGAAGAAATAAAACAAGGACTTGAAAATAAAATAAAAGTAACTTATGGAGAAAAAAGCAGCCTTTTCCTTTCTCGCTCACCTCACACAGCCCAATATACAGGAGAATGTGGAGGAAAATGGATTGGGAAGATGGGCAGTGGTGATGTGACACAATGGGAACATGCACCCGTGTCCCTGAGGTGCCCAGACCAGTAGGTGAATTCTCTCCAGCATCCCAGATATGCGAGCTGGATGTGTGACTCGCCATCCTCTCCTCAGCTTCTGGTGCCCAGACCCAGTAGGCGAGTTCGCTCGATAATATATTTAGAAATGAACTGGATAGACCAAACATCATATACATATATATATACAGTCATGCGCCACTTAACGACGGGGTTACGTTCTGAGAAACGCGTGCGTCGTTAAGCGACGTCGTCGTTGTGCGAACATCATTTTTTTTTTTTCGTTTTCGTTTTCGAACATCGTACTTGCACAAAAGTAGACACCTAGGCTATATGGTGTAGCCTATTGCTCCTTGGATACAAACCTGTGCAGCATGTTACTGTACTGAATACTGTCGGCAATTTTAAACACATCCATGAGAGACGGAAGACGCGTTAGTTTTATTTTGTGCTGTTCATGACGGCCATGGTGTTGTTAGCAGCAGCTTACAATCGCCTCTCGCATCGATTATAGAAAGATGAATAAATAGCGTTTGGATTTTATAAATACGTAATCATTGCATCGATGTTATAATTTATAAATGAAGAAACGAGCCCTGTCAATTGTGATATATATTTTCGGAACAGTGTGATTGTTTTTAACAACATAAAAAGCTTCACTGAAAACAAATTGGTGTTTTAAATTTCGACTGTAACACGATTTATTCGCGGAATTCTTCAATTCAAAAGGTCATTTACTTGCTAGAAGGTAAACGTGGAAAAATTGGTTCAGTTTGAAAGCCGATTTCCTTGAATCCCGATTATAGCACGATCCTGTTTTTTTCGCGATGACATTTTATGGACCTCAACGATCGCATATATATGGGGCCACTGTCGTTTTATTATCATTATGAGGTATTATGTACTGTACAGCGTACATAATTGTATGTGCTATTTTTATACGACTGGCAGCACTACGTCGGCTACATCACTCGGCGATAGAATTTTTCAGCTACCTTTTTTTTTTTTTCCAGAGCTGGCAGATCCGTCGTATATGCGATCCGTCGTTGCCCGAAACATCGTTAAGGCGCGCATGACTAAATTGTATATATATATTTTAATTGGGAAGAGTTGCGTTGCTCAGCCGAGGGTTGCCCAGATAGCTCAGTTGGCAGAACACTGGTACGGGTTTGCCAGAGGACCTGGGTTCGATTCACGGTCTGGACCCGTAATTTTTCCACAATTGTTGTGGTGTGTGTGTGTGTGTGTGTGTGTGTTGGTGTGTGTAAATTGGTGCATGGAGGAAAAAAGACGAGGGTGAGTATGAGAGGGATATTAAACTATGGAATTTGCAGAGGAAAAGCTGTCCTCTTCAAAGAAGTCCAGAGAAGGTGGAATGAGTTGGATGAAGATGGAGGAGTGTAAAGAAACCCTTAAGGAGAGATGGCAGACAAAGAATGGAAAATTCAGGAGAATGGAATCTGGGTTATAAATGGTGAGGCAAGAAAGCAGTGGGTAAGCCAGTGTGTAGTAGCACAAGAAATGGTATGAAACGTTATAAAACACCAGAGGGTGAAGAAACTATAGACTATCAAGATGTGTACAGTAAGCGATGCTGGTCAGATACTACATGGAGATGAGGATATAAAGTGAAGGGTGAGAGAGTACTTTGAAGGATTATTTTAAATGTGAAAAACAAAATGAGGGCATGGCTGAGGCACAGGAAACGGCCCTGTCAAGGTTGAAGAAGAAGAGGAGGTTCCAAAAACAATGTGACCAAATGAAAGTAGGAAAGGCTATGGACCACTTGAAATTGTGGTTAAATGAATGAAGACTTCAGGCTTGTAAGTAAAGTGGATGGTAGAATTGATGAGGAAGGTGTGTAATGATGGGATGATTGGAGGAGAGCATGATCATTTCAACAAAGGGGATGGGTATCACGGACTGTGAAACGACAGAACGATCAAATTGATGGAGCATGCGATGACGTTGCTGGAGAAGATTGTTGATCAAAAGGCTAAGGAGATTGTGAAGATTGATTGAGATGCTGTACGGACTCGTGCATGGATTTTATCACAAGAAAGAATTCAGGAAAAGATGCTGGAGGAAATGAGAGCTATTCTGTGCATTCATCAATCTCTCTGCAAATAACTTGCTTTCAAGGCCAGGTCCCTCCTCCACCTCCTCCGACCACCCTGCCTCCCTCCGGATTTACACCCCAACTCCTTGCCCTGCCTTCTTCCCTCCAGACTCTATATACGCACTGCCAGACATATCGATGAACGAAGGAGCCTTTAGGTAATCCAAAAGGCAAATATGGATTCCCGCTCTTTTAAAATCTCAAAACTGCCTTGCAGAGTCGAGGATGCTTCTGGTTCAATTTGCGAAAATGTTCGGCAATCTGTGTCGTCATGTAGAGGGAATTTTAAAAACAGATGGTTCAAATCTTCCAGTTTCCTACACTATTGCAGGTCCAGTAGTGACACCCTATCCTAAGTGGAAGTATGAATTAAGACACGGCAGAAGGGAGGGATGACAGTATTTTCTAAAATAAATAACTAAATATGTTTAGTTATTATATCGCTGATTTCTAAAAATTTTCAGATTTCAACAGTTATTTAATCATGAGATCCTATTTTGATTATCTACTTTAATTGTCCGAGCAGTCCATCGCATACTGCCATCTTTGTAAGCCTTATTTTGTTTTCTTTTGTGATGAGCACCCCCAAAATTTTCTTCAAAATGGGATTTTAAAATTTACCCAACACAGCTTTCCTCATGACTCCTTTAGAGTTCCTTAGTATGCATGCAAAGTTTTCGGGCCACTAGGTGCATGGTTTTGGAATTGTGGAGGAGGGACATGCAGATCACACACACACACACACACACACACACACACACACACACACAACACTTTTTTATCATATATGGCACACTCATTCTATTTATAGAAAATAGTCAGTTGTATGCTAATATTTTTATTGGAGTATTTTAAACCTCCAGATGCAAAATTTTACTCTTGTTGTCCCTGCCCCTCTGATAAGGTCGGAGACGGGACCTAAAATGAGCACCTGCCTCTTTACAAATGAAAAAAATGACCGACTGACTGATCTGTCCATGTACTTTTGTGTTCGTGATGTCGCAAAAACCGTTGAACATTAGCTTTCATATTGCAGATATCTATTCATGAATATCTCAACCCAAATAGATCACAGTGGTGATTGTCTGAAATTGTGTTGCCATGGCAACCATCTCCGTAACTTTGCTTATGTACGTGATACTAAAAAGCGTTCAGGATTTAGCTTTCATATTACACACATCTATTCATCATACCACCAAAAGGTGGAGGACCTATAGCATCGGCTCCTTGTTATTAGCCCCCCCCCCCCGTTGACTTGGTCCGAAACGGGGTTTATGGATTTGGTCTCCATTTTTGTGGCATCCGCAATCACATCTCTGACACATGGACCGATTTTATTCATACTTGGCACAAAGACGAGACATCACAGTGTCCATATGCACATCATTTTGTTTAATGATGCAATCAAGATGGCTGACTGGCAGCCATTTTAGTATTAAAAAACTCGATGTTGAACACGTCCTCAACCATTTCTCGGACATGCATTTAACGATGTTAAAACTTGGTACACAGTAGAATGAATGATTGCTTACATATGCACATGATTTTCTTTTGAGATAGATTCTCAAGATTGCCGATGGGTGGCCATTTTGTTACGCAAATGTGTCTCCAACCTTTTCTCAGACATGCATGCTCCAATTTGTTCAAATGTGGCACAGCCACAGTACGTGATGGCATACATGTGCACCTCACTTTATTTGCGATCTGATCAAAGATGGCCGACTCATAGACTGGTGGCCATTTTAGTTGTAAAAGCTAGGTCTGTAGCTTTTGCTTGTCTTGCATACTCATTGTCCTCCTCAGATTTGCTGAAGCAGGCTTCATCGACGGGTGCTGTGAATACTGGCTTACATTTTCCACGAGTTATATACTGACAGGATGCAGCTCCTCCAGGCCATTTGGCACAATCAAAGTATGTCTTGTGGATAGCTCGAGA
>CM068962.1:69092374-69106379 GCA_035128595.1 Eptatretus atami
TTTTTAAGAGAAGCATCAGTTGTTGGCTTCGTTGCCATGCTGCCCTATTTGAGTTTCATGGAAGGTAATTTCTTTCCATAAAGTGTTTCATCAAGGATGTCAATGTTATCACAGGTGTAGTGGATGAATTTATTTGCCTCAATGTTTGGTGGAATGATTGCACCAGTTGCTTTGTCCAATGATTTGAGAGTGCTCTCAGCAAGGAAGTGTCTACTTGAAACACCTGTTCGTAACTCAGGCAATGCCCTGCCTTGTTGAACAATCGTACGAGGTCTTTTGACCGCATAACTTGATGAAGAGTACTTGCAAGACCAACATGTTTTGGAGTCCATTTTTTGCCACCACTGACGCAGTAGACAAGATCTGTGCCACACACAGAACTCTGCTCCGGACATGTTCTTCGTTGTTCCCAGGCTATCATCTTCAAGGGATGCCTGGCACCGACGATCAGTCCAGTAGCATATATATATATATATATATATATATTTACTCTCGGGAATGCATGCTATAGCATCTTCTTCACTGACAAAGAACCCTTTGTGTCCTGGAGTTTCAATCATGTCTCCACGGACTTTCATAGCTACATGAACAAGTGAAAGGAAAATGTCATCCTGGGGCTCATACTTAGGAAAGGCTAACTTTTTCTCACTCTCCTCTGTGTCTGCTTTCATCTGCAAAACTGCTGTTGGCTGGTTCTTAGTGAGAATAAAACGGTTTTTTCGTTCTGATATACAACTGTCAAGAGGTTGAAAGAAATTGAAAATGTCCCCAAGCTGTGACTGCAACTTTTCCTTGAATGCTCCTCTTCTGCTTTGATAGGACGCTGAATCATGGTTGAAGATCCTCAGCTAGCTCCTTATACCTTCCATACATCATCAGAAGAATCACATGTCCTTTGTCAGCTGATTGATGGAGCTCTTGGCAAAGCCATATCATGGCAAGGTCTATATTTGCTGACTCCTACTTTGTTTTGGAGGTAGACCTGTTAAATGCGCTAAGACAAGGCAGATGATATTTGGCTTCAGCTGCAATTAGGTCAATCACTCCTGCCAGTCCGAAGGCCAACTTTTGTAGTCAAGATGTGAGGCTTGAATTATTTGATCACTCATTTGCTTAGTCATGACTGAGATCAGTCGTGCCTTCTTATTTGCAGTTTGACAGAAAATGCAAAGGCTCCAGTTGACTGGCTGCACACCTTTTCGCAATGAACGCCTGTTACCACCTGGAAACACCTGAACTGCAACCTGCTCCCTGTTCAATACTCTGTCTGAGTCCTCTGAAGACGTTCTATTTTACTCTTGTCCGTGAAGTGGGCATAGCACATTCTGTGCCGCACAAGAGATACAGCTGTGGCAGAATCTAATGCATTCTCAAGACGATCAATAAGTCTATATTTTGGAGTCCCTCAGCTTCTTTCTGCTACAGGCTGCATTCCTGAGTGTTGTGAGTCATGTTCAGTTGCTTCACTCGGGTTTTTTTCTGGCTTTATGCGTTTGGCAGAAAATGCACAGGCTGTAGTCTACAGGTGACGTCCTCTTTCAAGCTAATCACGGGATCCATTGTAGCCTGCAAACAATAATGAATCATTAGTATGGGCCTAACAAGCCTTAACAACTCAACAGTTGTTCACAAGTAAATAGATTAGCATTGTGCTGGTATAGTAGTGCTGTCCAAAAAGAAAGTGCCAAAATTGTCAATTTGGCAGCCATTTGTGTTTATGCTAATTAGATGGTCAAAAACTCAAAATTCAGCTTGGGAACAGGGCTAGTCGAATTCAGCATACCTCAATTATGTTAAAAACTCATGTTCCCAACTTTTACTAAAAATGCTTCTCGAGCCTTATACAGGGCCTTTTTCGAGAAATAATTCTAGTCTAAAAACCGTGATTGTGGAAACAAGGGCCAATGATAAAGCGGGGGTTCGGTTCCTGGGTTGAGAGGAAGACCGATGCAGCCAGAATAAACACATTACTATTGAAATAAATGATAGCCATCGAAGCCGTCCCACACAGATCATTCCGCAACGCAGTGGGTCGCGAACCGACCATCAGGTCAGGTATGGGAGCATGCGCCAGAGCAGTAACGTCATTGCGCCCACTTTCCGCCGGTACTCAGGGGCCTGCGTCTGGCCATTCCCGGCAGATGCCTGGCCATCCCATCTCCTTGAGATGCGATCAACCTGCAACCACGAGGCATGTGGTCAGCCCATTGGCCTCCTCCACTCATGAGGCTCCCTCACTGAGAGAATCTGGTAAGCAGGATCAGCGTCAGGAAAACGAGCCACATGTCCATACAGCCGCACTGATGCTCATGGACTATGCAGGTAACAACTCTTATTTGAGTTTCCTCTCAGCAACCGCTCGTTGGACACAAAGTTCGACCAGCGATAGCCAAGGATTCTCTGAAGAGTCCTGGAACCAAAGGCATTAAGTCACTGCCTCAGATCCTGGTCAGAATCCAAGTCTCGCATCCGTAGAGGAAGACTGGAAGTACCAAGGACCTGAAGACTCGGACTTTCGTCCTCCCGCACAGGTACCTCTCTATTTATTCCCTTGCTGGTTGTACCCCAATTGTTGACCTAACCACCCACCTGTTAATTCAGCCTTGCATCCCAAGAGTCTCGCTCTTTTAGAGAAAGGGGGGGGACACATATTTTCTTTGGCAAATATTGCTCATTCTCTTGCATTAGATTGGATTCAACCTTTAATTTTTTGCAAAGTCTATTTATAATTAATTGTCAGTTATTTATTTATTAATTTATTTTCACCTGGGATTGTTGCAGGAGACTAATGGTTGTCTTTTATAATGGCATTTTGGAATGTTGCAAGGCCACAAGTTGTGAAGTTGATTGCACATGTAGTCCAATTTCCATGAATTATGGTGTTTCATTATGATTATGACAGTGTCATTTATTTGCAGCTTTTGAAACGTTTGAAATGAACAGTTTTGAAACAGTTCTGCATCAACTATGCCAATGAAAAACTTCAGCAACAGTTCAATTTGGTGAGTGGAAGTTAAAGGAAGTGGTTCATGAGTGTTCGGTGATTGCAAGTTGGAAATTTAGACATTTTCCCATTTGATGCACTGGTCACATCCTTCATTTTACCAGTTGTTCAAAAACGGTTCCTTAACGTGTTGTATATTATAACAGCTTCCATCCCATCGTGTCTGCAGCATGTTTTCAAAGCTGGAGCAGGAGGAGTACATGAGGGAAGAGATTCCATGGACTCTCATTGACTTTTATGACAACCAGCCTTGTATTGACCTCATTGAGGGCCACCTGGTGTCCTTGACCTGCTCGATGAAGACTGCCGGGTGAGCAGGATAGTTGGAACGAGTCATCATTGGTTCATTTTGGCAGAATTTTCAAGTTTCCCAAAAAGTTGACGTGGAGATTTATTTATTAGTTTTTCTTTGCCACGTCACTGTGCAGCATATTTTGTCTGAGACAACGTTTGAGACTGAAATTATAGCTTTTGAAATATTTTTATATTATTATTATTATTTGTTCATGCAGCAAGAATTCATACTTAAAAACACTGACTGATGAACCCTTTGCTTACCACTTGATATTACCCACTACAGGAATTATTGCCAACCTCTTGTAACTATGCGTGGCTTACTTTGTACAGTTCCACACCAGTAAAGGCACAAACTTTAAAGTGGTCCCATTCGTCTCCAAAGCAGGAGACTCTTGATTTGAAAAAAGTTAAAAAACCAACCACACTTGGTGACAGGTTTAATTTGTTACGAGCAAATACCACCCGTCACTTCGATGACGGTAATACGTGAGAGGGAGCAGGGAGAGTGAAAAGGTGCAGGGGAGAGGAGGGAGGGGAGCAAGGAGGGGTGAGGGAAGGGAAGACTGTGAGAGGTGAGAGGAAGAGAAGGCAGAAGTGTGGTGGAGCGTTAATTACGATTCATACCGTTTCATCAAATGATTCTGCATAGATTAACAGTGAAGATGGAAACAAAATAATGTCTGAAACCCATTTTTGACCAGTCATACTATAACACGGTCTGGAGACAAACTCCCGTTGAGACATACCGCCTGGACGTGTCCGGAGACAAACACCGTTCAGACATAACCACACAGATATGTCCTTAGACAGACAAAGAGTGAGAGGAGATTTGGGAGGAGGGTGCTGCACTGTATTTGGAGGGAGTTGGAGCAAGGTTGAGAGATAAATGAGGTAGGGGAGTTAGCAGAGATAATATGTTGTGCTTCACACACACACACACACACACACACACACACACACACACACACAACCGCTTGGCCAATATCAGCAATTTTTCAGGAATTGGCAGGTTGGAGTCAGTGTGATTACCAACTACAGTACTTACTGTAAACAATCCAGAGTAGCTTCACTGAAAAACAACGTTGCATTTATATAGACATTTCAGGGATATGATCACAAACATTATCTATATATTACTAAAACTCTCATCTTGTATATATGGTATGATGTTCCCGAAATATAGCCAAAACGGTACACGATAGCGCAAAAATTTTAGGGCCACCTTACTCACCATTCTCCTGCGGTGTGCAGTATGAAGTTTCGTTCAAATCGGGCAACGAAAAAGATTATTAAAAAATCAATTCCCGATTCAGTCAAGTACTCTTCGGGAGATTTGATCAATGCAAACAACCTCAGTGGTATTGTTCGCTGGAGCGAACAATCTTTTTTTGAATGAATATTTTTTAATCACCGCTGTCACAACGGGAACCAAAACGGGTTCACGGGTCGTCTAGTTCTTTATAACAGCTGCATGTGATGGGATGAAAAAAAAAATTGGCTTGTTAATTTAGAAAACATGTTAATTGGCATTCATATGGTGTTGTTTCACACAACTCGCTCAGGGCGACGGACCACTGGTGCGGCAAAAGTGACTGCAGTGAGTTAAAAAATTCGCTCAGGGTGACATGGTGCAGTACCGCTATTGACATTGGGAGCTCAGCAAGTGGCTTAAGCACTCATGCTAGCACTCCAATTCAATGGTTGATAAGGAACGATTGGCCACGTTATCACTGCATACCATTAAAGGATTCATTTAAATTTAAAGTCTGTCTTCACCGTGCACACAGCAGTTAATGAAATGAAATATAATGATTTTATCCACAAATGAGTTGCTGTGTAATACAGAACAACGCTGGAGACCTCGCAAAGTTCAATCACCCATGAAATGAACCATTTTGCCTGCTCGTCTGTGCATGCATCACTTCGTACATCGGTTCAGGGTCTGCCAAATGTTACAACTTTTTTTTAAACGTCTTTTTTTGTTACCAGATTTGCTTTGATTCCTGTAGAGCACCTCATGAAACTCCAAAAATACAGATACTATGGATAGGCAGTCCCTCTGGGAGACAGGGCACATCAGGTCTAGCAGTGAATGCATTAAATCATATAGCTCAATGAAGCTCGTTAATTTTGGCACGTTCCTAAATTTATCTTTTTTTCACTCAATGGAATTTTCCAAAGAGAAGAAAAGGATAAGTTTTTTTTTGTTGTTGTTGTTGGTTTTTTTTTCTTTGTTAATGCTTTGGAAATTTCACATTTTCTTGTGTATGTATGGAGAAGGAACATAGCCTCGTTTGCTAAAGTAAATAGGTATATCAGCTTAGTTATAAGACTCGGTATTTCTTTAAATTATCACATTTCACAACAGATTTCACACTTATTTAATCCGGACGATATCCGATCCTCAAAAGCGAAATAATATTTTTATGATCTACTTTAATTAGTTCGTGAGAGTAGATCGTGGAAATCTTCATAAAATGCATGAAATCGCTCAAAGCTCTAATTTGAAACTAGTACTTACAAAAGTGATGTACACAACAATTCGTAGCTATGATGAACAGGCATTTGATATGAGTGAGGAAAGTGGTGTTGGGGGGAGGGGGGAACTTTATCATTAAGAAATCATTGTGGCCTGTTCCAAGTCAGGGCATGGTTGAGCAGGCCAAAAAAACATGGCGGCTTCAGACCCAGTGAGGTTACCAAGGAAATGCGTAAGACCCAGAGAGCAAGGTGGCAAGGAACGCCTGATGAAGGATATAATTTAATAATGCCGTTAATTATCTTTAAAACGGCTGTTTTAATTGAATTAACCCAAACACCCAATTTTCACTCTTGCACTTCCTTGGAGTTTTCTTAGTATGCATGTAAAGTTTCAGGCCACTAGGTTTTATGGTTTTGAAGTTATGGAGGAGAGACACTTACTCACTCACCCTTTTATTAGTATATATTGTTGAGCTATTTTTTCTTCTGAGCTATAAATACTGTACTGGCATGCTGCAGATGCCCAAAGGGACGGACAGAGCTGGGCGCTTAAGCTGTACGAGCATCACCAGAACAGCAGTGAACACTTTGAGAAGCACGCATGTCCAACCTTGCCTTTGTTATCATTCATTTGCAGATAAGGTGCTGCTTTCAGACCTTGTCATTGTGTTGGGGGATGGGGTTGCAGTGGCAATAGTTTTGCTTTGATACATTCTTGACAAGCAGCTCTGACTATTCAGGTTTTTGACTTTTGTATTGAACTACCTTCAGGTAGAATATCAGTGTGAGGGCTTTTTGGAGAAAAACAAGGATACTGTGTACCAGGAGCCGATCAACATTTTGAAAGCGAGTGAAGTGAGTTTGTGCCTTTTATTTGCCATTGAATGAAAACGACTCTAATTTAATTTGATTTGTGTTTTTTTGTGTTTTTCAAAAATTGCACAGAGGACATACATCGGAGGCATCAACGTACTTTGTCCATTGGAAAATATGTCCTTACAATTTATATTAAAATAAATAAATAACACTTGCAGTTGAGATTTTGAACCTGGATTCCAGGATCGTGAGCTGGGGGTTCAGATGGGCCACCTAAAACAGATCTTGCTCTAGCTTTATTGAAGTTGGTTGACTCCACGATCTAGATTTATCTTTTCCATATATAGATAGATATACATAATTTTAATTGATTGCAAGCACTACGTATTGCTCGTTTCCTGTAAGTGCAAATATATATATATATATATATATACAGGGGGCTGCAAAAGTAGGTATACAGTAAGGATTATACCAGTATTATAATAGTGGTGCTAGGATTCATTTAATGAATGTGAATGCCAGGGGCAAACAGTTTGAACATTTGAGGGATTAATATGTTTATTAATTATTGATGTTTTATATTGATATGCTTGTATAATATCAATAAAAACGTTTTGTGCGCACGTTTTGTTTTTCATTACTGTACTTTTGCAGCCCCTGTATATAATATTATATATATATATTTTTTTTTTTGAAGTGACAATACCTTGTTTCCTATCTCGATTCATTGCTCTCCCAACCTGGGTTCTCCTGCAGCCCATGCACATGACTGTCTCTCCAGATTGGGTGGAGAGCTTACACTTCCATTCATTTGTTGTGGATTGGACTCTTTGTATTGGCAAACCATGATTCACACTGCTTACGCGTAGTTTAAAATATTTTAACGTGTTATTATTATAATATTTTTATTATTATTTATTTATTTATTTTTGTTTAATTTAAGGTGTCAAAGAATGATTAGGATTATTGTATGCCAAAGACTGGCATGTTCTTTGTTTTGACTTGTCATTTATATGCTCACTCGTCATGTCATTGGACACCTTTCATCCCATTGCTTGTCAGCACACTTGGGGGGGGGGGGGGGCATCATGATAAGAAGCAGGTGAGCTTGCTTTGCTATGCCTAACAAGGATGGCAAAATTAACGGGTTGCGTGGTGTTGTGGCATGTGGAAACGAGGTACAAAGATCAGAGTAGCTTATGAAAAATGGTTTAAAAATGCGGATGAGGAAGGTTAAGCGTACTTTGATGATATACAAAACGTCCTTTAATATACATAAATTACACAATGTACGTGAGCTTAACCTGTGATCTTTATGTCGAGCTATGTGCTCTGATGGGATCATCAAACAAGTTTTGTACGCATTGAGCTTTGCTGTCCTTTCCTAGTCTGAGTTTGTGGCCGAGTTGTTCCAAGAAGGCAAAGTGGAAGGCCTGGCCAGTCGTCATGCTCCACGCATGACCATTCGCTCTGCACGTCCACCTATAAGGGCCAGTAAACGTGAGCACAAGAAGACGGTCGGTCTGCAGGTCAGAATTTGTACTTTGTTTTCAACGTCTGATAGAATGCTACCAAGGTAGTGCACTTACCTTTGAGTTGTCTATTCTGGATTTCATTCCCGGCCTGACTATACCTGTTAGACGCATCTCTCCTCTTCTCTCTCTCTCTCTCCCCACACCTTGCAGTTTCGGAACTCTCTCCAGATGCTAATGGAGACACTGAATGGCACAACACCTCACTACATACGCTGCATCAATCCCAATGATGATAAGCTGTCCTTTAAGTAAGTGCAGATTGTGTTGAAATAAAACGCCATACTGTCATTACCTCCACCAACGAAGGTGAACGGAGATTATGTATTCACCCTGTTTGTTGGACATATAAGCAGGATATATCAAAAAATTATGGATGGATTCGGACAAAACTTGGTGGGCAGGTTGGGTGTATGAAAAGGATGAATTGATTCGATTTTTGTGAAGATCCATATCCGGATAGAATAATTTTTAAGTGGTTCTTCATCATTGAGAGATAGAACCAAAAAACGATATATAGCATAATATTTCAAGCATTGTGGACTAATTCAGATGAAACAAGGTGGATGAGTTGGTTAGGTGACAATAACAAGCCGATTAGACTTTGGTTCAAGTCCAGAACAGGACCGGCCTATCGGTGGGATACAAAACGTAAACTATTCAGCCTGGTGGAGGTATGTGCTTTACTGAGTACCATTCCAAATGGAGTGGTAATTGTTTGTGCATGTCGTGTTCCTTTTTTCAAGTTCTTCAAAGCACTTTTAGCTTGCAGTGTGCAGATTTGAGTTTATGCATGTGGTCAACTCGTGTCTCCATTTGCCATCTGTAGTTTATTGGCAAATTCATCGATCAGTGTTTAAAGATTTAAATTGTGGACTTCATTGGATGAGGTCTACACAACTGGTTAGCCTGAAAATACATTTTGCAGCAGGTAATGTGAGGATTGTGTTTCAGGTTTGATTCTGTGAGGGCAGCCCAGCAGCTAAGAGCTTGTGGTGTCCTGGAAACTATCAGGATCAGTGCTGCTGGATTCCATCGAGGTATGGATCTCGTGGGAGCGGAAGTTGAGGTTTAGTTCAATACATCTTTCACAATCAATTATCCATTGTGTGAGTGACACATTGTTGGTTATTTTGGTTTTGCAGTCTCAATATCATTAGATGTCCAACAATTATGGGCAGCAGAAAATGCAAAGGTCAAAACAAAAATTATTGTCGCGGATCCGGGGTTCGAGGCCTGCCTCGAGGGGGAGCACTTGGGTCCCTCCTGAATGCCTGGTCCTGAGGCCACCAGGCACAGATAACTCTCGCCCGGCAGGTTTTGCGAGGCAACCGCAACGCCGATTGCAGGCTAATCTGGGCAGGGTGATACTAATTCGCATGATACCTTACTGTGGATGGCCGGCTAATTAAGGTCACGTGCCCTCGTGCACAACTCGTATTACCGCCGAGTGTTACAGTGAGTGTGCGCTGGCTAAAAAGCAAATTGTTGGGCACAACTTCCCATCTAACTGTGCTTGTGCACTGCATCGGACCAATAAAGGATAAGACAACCGAGACAGATTGGAAATCACAACAAACAATTATTTATTACAAACACACCAAAGAAGAAAAGGCACATAAGAGCAGATTTAACCATAACACGTATTCTTATTCAATCTTACGTGCACAAAAAGACTTGGTCATCATTCGCTCGGGGGAGAAGAAATAAAACAAGGACTTGAAAATAAAATAAAAGTAACTTATGGAGAAAAAAGCAGCCTTTTCCTTTCTCGCTCACCTCACACAGCCCAATATACAGGAGAATGTGGAGGAAAATGGATTGGGAAGATGGGCAGTGGTGATGTGACACAATGGGAACATGCACCCGTGTCCCTGAGGTGCCCAGACCAGTAGGTGAATTCTCTCCAGCATCCCAGATATGCGAGCTGGATGTGTGACTCGCCATCCTCTCCTCAGCTTCTGGTGCCCAGACCCAGTAGGCGAGTTCGCTCGATAATATATTTAGAAATGAACTGGATAGACCAAACATCATATACATATATATATACAGTCATGCGCCACTTAACGACGGGGTTACGTTCTGAGAAACGCGTGCGTCGTTAAGCGACGTCGTCGTTGTGCGAACATCATTTTTTTTTTTTCGTTTTCGTTTTCGAACATCGTACTTGCACAAAAGTAGACACCTAGGCTATATGGTGTAGCCTATTGCTCCTTGGATACAAACCTGTGCAGCATGTTACTGTACTGAATACTGTCGGCAATTTTAAACACATCCATGAGAGACGGAAGACGCGTTAGTTTTATTTTGTGCTGTTCATGACGGCCATGGTGTTGTTAGCAGCAGCTTACAATCGCCTCTCGCATCGATTATAGAAAGATGAATAAATAGCGTTTGGATTTTATAAATACGTAATCATTGCATCGATGTTATAATTTATAAATGAAGAAACGAGCCCTGTCAATTGTGATATATATTTTCGGAACAGTGTGATTGTTTTTAACAACATAAAAAGCTTCACTGAAAACAAATTGGTGTTTTAAATTTCGACTGTAACACGATTTATTCGCGGAATTCTTCAATTCAAAGGTCATTTACTTGCAGAAGGTAAACGTGGAAACAATTGGTTCAGTTTGAAAGCCGATTTCCTTGAATCCCGATTAAGCACGATCCTGTTTTTTTCGCGATGACATTTTATGGACCTCAACGATCGCATTATATGGGGCCACTGTCGTTTATTATCATTAGAGGTATTATGTACTGTACAGCGTACATAATTTATGTGCTATTTTTATACGACTGGCAGCACTACGTCGGCTTACATCACTCGGCGATAGAATTTTTCAGCTACCTTTTTTTTTTTTTCCCAGAGCTGGCAGATCCGTCGTATATGCGATCCGTCGTTGCCCGAAACATCGTTAAGGCGCGCATGACTTAATTTGTATATATATATATTATAATGGGAAGAGTTGCGTTGCTCAGCCGAGGGTTGCCCAGATAGCTCAGTTGGCAGAACACTGGTCGGGTTTGCCAGAGGACCTGGGTTCGATTCACGGTCTGGACCCGTAATTTTCCACAATTGTTGTGTGTGTGTGTGTGTGTGTGTGTGTGTGGGGTGTGTAAATTGGGTGCATGGAGGAAAAAAGACGAGGGTGAGTATGAGAGGAATATTAACTATGGAATTTGGCAGAGGAAAAGCTGTCCTCTTCAAAGAAGTCCAGAGAAGGTGGAATGAAGTTGGATGAAGATGGAGGAGTTAAAGAAACCCTTAAGGAAGATGGCAGACAAAGAATGGAAAATTTCAGGAGAATGGAATCTGGTTATAAATGGTGAGGCAAGAAAGCAAGTGGGTAAGCCAGATTGTGTAGTACACAAGAATGGTATGAAACGTTATAAAACACCAGAGGGTGAAGAAACTATAGACTATCAAGATGTGTACAGTAAGCCGATGCTGGTCAGATACTACATGGAGATGAGGATATAAAGTGAAGGTGAGAGAGTACTTTGAAGGATTATTTTAAATGTGAAAAACAAAATGAGGGCATGGCTGAGGCACAGGAAACGGACCCTGTCAAGGTTGAAGAAGAAGAGGAGGTTCCAAAAACATGTGACCAAATGAAAAGTAGGAAAGGCTATGGACCACTTGAAATGTGGTTAAATGAATGAAGACTTCAGGCTTGGTAGAGTAAAGTGGATGGTAGAATTGATGAGGAAGGTGTGTAATGAATGGGATGATTGGAGGAGAGCATGATCATTTCAACAAAGGGGATGGGTATCACGGACTGTGAAACGACAGAACGATCAATTGATGGAGCATGCGATGACGTTGCTGGAGAAGATTGTTGATCAAAGGCTAAGGGAGATTGTGAAGATTGATGAGATGCTGTACGGACTCGTGCATGGATTTTCATCACAAGAAAGAATTCAGGAAAAGAATGCTGGAGGAAATGAGAGCTATTCTGTGCATTCATCAATCTCTCTGCAAATAACTTGCTTTCAGGCCAGGTCCCTCCTCCACCTCCTCCGACCACCTGCCTCCCTCCGGATTTACACCCAACTCCTTGCCCTGCCTTCTTCCCTCCAGACTCTATATACGCACTGCCAGACATATCGATGAACGAAGGAGCCTTTAGGTAATCCAAAAGGCAAATATGGATTCCCCGCTCTTTTAAAATTCAAAACTGCCTTGCAGAGTCGAGGATGCTTCTGGTTCAATTTGCCGAAAATGTTCGGCAATCTGTGTCCGTCATGTAGAGGGAATTTTAAAAACAGATGGTTCAAATCTTCCAGTTTCCTACACATATTGCAGGTCCAGTAGTGACACCTATCCTATGGAAGTATGAATTAAGACACGGCAGAAGGGAGGGATGACAGTATTTCTAAATAAATAACTAAATATGTTTAGTTATTATTCGCTGATTTCTAAAAATTTTCAGATTCAACAGTTATTTAATCCATGAGATCCTATTTTGATTATCTACTTTAATTGTCCGAGACAGTCCATCGCATACTGCCATCTTTGTAAGCCTTATTTTGTTTTCTTTTGTGATGAGCACCCCCAAAATTTTCTTCAAAATGGGATTTTAAAATTTACCCAACACAGCTTTCACTCATGAACTCCTTTAGAGTTCCTTAGTATGCATGCAAAGTTTTCGGGCCACTAGGTTGCATGTTTTGGAATTGTGGAGGAAGGACATGCAGATCACACACACACACACAACACACACACACACACACACACACAACACACTTTTTTATCTATATGGCACACTCATTCTATTTATAGAAAATAGTCAGTTGTATGCTAATATTTTTATTGGAGTATTTTAAACCTCCAGATGCAAAATTTTACTCTTGTTGTCCTGCCCCTCTGATAAGGTGCGGAGCGGGACCTTAAAATGAGCACCCTGCCTCTCTTACAATGAAAAAAATGACCGACTGACTGATCTGTCATGTACTTTTGTGTTCGTGATGTCGCAAAAACCGTTGAACATTAGCTTTCATATTGCAGATATCTATTCATGACATATCTCAACCCAAATAGATCACAGTGGTGATTGTCTGAATTGTGTTGCCATGGCAACCATCTCCGTAACTTTGCTTATGTACGTGATACTACAAAACGTTCAGGATTTAGCTTTCATATTACACACATCTATTCATCATACACCAAAAGGTGGAGGACCTATAGCATCGGCTCCTTGTTATTAGCCCCCCCCCCCCGTTTGACTTGGTCCGAAACGGGGGTTTAATGGATTTGGTTCCATTTTTGTGGCATCCGCAATCACATCTCTGACACATGGACCGATTTATTCATACTTGGCACAAAGACGAGACATCACAGTGTCCATATGCACATCATTTTGTTTAATGACGCAATCAAAGATGGCTGACTGGCAGCCATTTTAGTATTAAAAAAACTCGATGTTGAACACGTCCTCAACCATTTCTCGGACATGCATTTAACGATGTTAAAACTTGGTACACAGTAGAATGAATGATTGCTTACATATGCACATGATTTTCTTTTGAGATCAGATTCTCAAGATGCCGATGGTGGCCATTTTGTTACGCAAATGTGTCTCCAACCTTTCTCAGACATGCATGCTCCAATTTGTTCAAATGTGGCACAGCCACAGTACGTGATGGCATACATGTGCACCTCACTTTATTTGCGATCTGATTCAAAGATGGCCGACTCATAGACTGGTGGCCATTTTAGTTGTAAGTCTACTTGCAACACCTGTTCGTAACTCAGGCAATGCCCTGCCTTGTTGAACAATCGTACGAGGTCTTTTGACCGCATAACTTGATGAAGAGTACTTGCAAGACCAACATGTTTTGGAGTCCATTTTTTGCCACCACTGACGCAGTA
>CM068962.1:69117837-69133760 GCA_035128595.1 Eptatretus atami
TCGTACTTGCACAAAAGTAGACACCTAGGCTATATGGTGTAGCCTATTGCTCCTTGGATACAAACCTGTGCAGCATGTTACTGTACTGAATACTGTCGGCAATTTTAACACACATCCAAGAGAGACGGAAGACGCGTTAGTTTTACCTTTGTGCTGTTCATGACGGCCATCGCGTTGTTGCTTAGCAGCAGCTTACAATCGCCTCTCGCATCGATTATAGAAAGATGAATAAATAGCGTTTGGATTTTATAAATACGTAATCATTGCATCGATGTTATAATTTATAAATGAAGAAACGAGCACCTGTCAATTGTGATATATATTTGGAACAGTGTGATTGTTTTAACAACATAAAAAGCTTCACTGAAAACAAATTGGTGTTTTAATTTCGACTGTAACACCGATTTATTCGCGGAATTCTTCAATTCAAAGGTCATTTACTTGCTAGAAGGTAAACGTGGAAACATTGGTTCAGTTTGAAAGCCGATTTCCTTGAATCCCGATTTGACGATCCTGTTTTTTTCGCGATGACATTTTATGGACCTCAACGATCGCATTATAATGGGCCACTGTCGTTTATTATCATTATGAGGTATTATGTACTGTACAGCGTACATAATTGTATGTGCTATTTTTATACGACTGGCAGCACTACGTCGGCTACATCACTCGGCGATAGGAATTTTTCAGCTACCTTTTTTTTTTTCCCAGAGCTGGCAGATCCGTCGTATATGCGATCCGTCGTTGCCCGAAACATCGTTAAGCGGCGCATGACTGTATATATATATGTAAAAGAGTTTGCGCTTGCTCAGCCGGAGGTTGCCCAGATAGCTCAGTTGGCAGAACACTGGTACGGTTTGCCAGAGACCAGGCGTTCGATTCACGGTCTGGACCCGTAATTTTTCCACAAATTGTGTGTGTGTGTGTGTGTGTGTAAATTGGTGCATGGAGGAAAAAAGACGAGGGTGAGTATGAAGAGGGAATATTAAACTATGGAATTTGGCAGAGGAAAAGCTGGTCCTCTTCAAAGAAGTCCAGAGAAGGTGGAATGAGTTGGATGAAGATGGAGGAGTGTAAAGAAACCCTTAAGGAAGATGGCAGACAAAGAATGGAAAATTTCAGGAGAATGGAATCTGGTTATAAATGGTGAGGCAAAGAAAGCAGTGGGTAAGGCCAGATGTGTAGTAGCACAAGAATGGTATGAAACGTTATAAACACCAGAGGGTGAAGAAACTATAGACTATCAAGAGTGTGTACAGTAAGCGATGCTGGTCAGATACTACATGGAGATGAGGATATAAAGTGAAGGTGGAGAGAGTACTTTGAAGGATTATTATTAAATGTGAAAAACAAAAGTGAGGGCATGGCTGAGGCACAGGAAACGGAGCCCTGTCAAGGTTGAAGAAGAAGAGGAGGTTCCAAAAACATGTGACCAAATGAAAAGTAGGAAAGGCTATGGACCACTTGAAATTGTGGTTAAATGAATGAAGACATTCAGGCTTGGTAGAGTAAAGTGGATGGTAGAATTGATGAGGAAGGTGTGTAATGATGGGATGATTGGAGGAAGAGCATGATCATTTTCAACAAAGGGGATGGGTATCACGGACTGTGGAAACGACAGAACGATCAAATTGATGGAGCATGCGATGACGTTGCTGGAGAAGATTGTTGATCAAAGGCTAAGGGAGATTGTGAAGATTGATGAGATGCTGTACGGACTCGTGCATGGGATTTTCATCACAAGAAAGATTCAGGAAAAGATGCTGGAGGGAAATGAGAAGCTATTCTGTGCATTCATCAATCTCTCTGCCAAATAACTTGCTTTCAGGCCAGGTCCCTCCTCCCACCTCCTCCGACCCCACCCTGCCTCCCTCCGGATTTACACCCAACTCCTTGCCCTGCCTTCTCCCTCCAGACTCTATATACGCCATCTGCCCAGACATATCGATGAACGAAGGAGCCTTTAGGTAATCCAAAAGGCAATATGGATTTCCCGCTCTTTTTAAAATCTCAAAACTGCCTTGCAGAGTCGAGGATGCTTCTGGTTCAATTTGCCGAAAATGTTCGGCAATCTGTGTCCGTCATGTAGAGGGAATTTTAAAAACAGATGGTTCAAATCTTCCAGTTTCCTACACATATTGCAGGTCCCAGTAGTGACACCCTATCCTATGGAAGTATGAATTAAGACACGGCAGAAGGGAGGGATGACAGTATTTCTAAAATAAATAACTAAATATGTTTAGTTATTATAATCGCTGATTTCTTAAAATTTTCAGATTTCAACAGTTATTTAATCCATGAGATCCTATTTTGATTATCTACTTTAATTGGTCCGAGACAGTCCATCGCATACTGCCATCTTTGTAAGCCTTATTTTGTTTTCTTTTGTGATGAGCACCCCCAAAATTTTCTTCAAAATGGGATTTTAAATTTACCCAACACAGCTTTCACTCATGAACTCCTTTAGAGTTCCCTTAGTATGCATGCAAAGTTTTCGGGCCACTAGGTTGCATGGTTTTGGAATTGTGGAGGAGGGACATGCAGATCACACACACACACACACACACACACACACACACACACACACACACACACACACACACACTTTTTTATCATATATTGGCACACTCATTCTATTTATAGAAAATAGTCAGTTGTATGCTAATATTTTTATTGGAGTTATTTATAAACCTCCAGATGCAAAATTTACTCTTGTTGTCCCTGCCCCCTCTGATAAGGTCGGAGACGGGACCTTAAAATGAGCACCTGCCCTCTCTTACAAATGAAAAAAATGACCGACTGACTGATCTGTCCATGTACTTTTGTGTTCGTGATGTCGCAAAAACCGTTGAACATTTAGCTTTCATATTGCAGATATCTATTCATGACATTATCTCAACCCAAATAGATCACAGTGGTGATTGTCTGAATTGTGTTGCCATGGCAACCATCTCCGTAACTTTGCTTATGTACGTGATACTACAAAAGCCGTTCAGGATTTAGCTTTCATATTACACACATCTATTCATCATACCACCCAAAAGGTGGAGGACCTATAGCATCGGCTCCTTGTTATTAGCCCCCCCCCCCCCCCGTTGGACTTGGTCCGAAACGGGGGTTTATGGATTTGGTCTCCATTTTTGTGGCATCCGCAATCACATCTCTGACACATGGACCGATTTTATTCATACTTGGCACAAAGACGAGACATCACAGTGTCCATATGCACATCATTTTGTTTAATGATGCAATCAAAGATGGCTGACTGGCAGCCATTTTAGTTATTAAAAAAACTCGATGTTGAACACGTCCTCAACCATTTCTCGGACATGCATTTAACGATGTTAAAACTTGGTACACATAGAATGAATGATTGCTTACATATGCACATGATTTTCTTTTGAGATCAGATTCTCAAGATTGCCGACTGGTGGCCATTTTGTTACGCAAATGTGTCTCCAACCATTTCTCAGACATGCATGCTCCAATTTTGTTCAAATGTGGCACAGCCACAGTACGTGATGGCATACATGTGCACCTCACTTTATTTTGCGATCTGATCAAAGATGGCCGACTCATAGACTGGTGGCCATTTTAGTTGTAAATAAACATGGGCTAGCCCTTTAACTCTCTGCACAGCAAAATTACTAAAACAATGGGGTTTTTTTTTAACGACTTTTTATTTTTTATTTTATTTTATTTTTTTCCTTGTTATACATGCTGTTGATGCTTTGATGAATGGTTTGACAATGAAAAATAATTTATTGTACATAATGGGTGAATTTTAATGTTGGATTTTGTAATTGTAACAAATAGTCATACACAGGATTTTATTACTTAATTGTATTGTAACTTTTGTTTCTTGTTAATAACCAAACCAACTTGTATTGTACGAACTGTCACATTGATCGATATGTTCACTAATCAATTTGAGTTACCCATCATCAGTTATTTTTACTGTGACATTACAGACCGTTTACTGATATTTCAAATGATGTCATTGAAATGTAGGGCAGACCAAAATATGAGTAAGACCTGAGATATTTTCCAGGTGTGTAACACAGTAAAGTATTGATGCTTTTAAGAATGAATGAGGAGAAATTACTTGGGATGATATTTTGGAATTGGAGGATCTTAATTCTGCCTATGACAGGTTTGATTTGCATTTGCATGTCTTGTATGATAAATATTTTCCATTCAAGAAAATTAGCACAAAAAAAAGAACTGAAGCCATGGATGACTGAAAGAATTTTGCAATAGACTGTATTAGATGTAAGAACAAACGATATGTTAAAAAATAAATAAATAAACCCTCAAGTGAGAATGAATGAAGATAAACATTTTATAACTAGGTTCAACTCCTCAATATGTGACTTTTGAAATGACATCTGCCCAGAACTCATGTCTGGAAACCCCTAAAAACAGTGATGTTGGGTTTCCATATAAATACAGTATATCATGTGTGCAAGATGAGGATTGCAACCTAAAATACCTCACAACGTTTCTAAAAGAAGCCAAAAATACTTGGGAAAAGTACCTGAGAGTGGTGTGCCTCTGCACAATGGAAGACTTGGAGAACTTTCTTGGCTCGCTGAACGGGCACCTGCCTATACTGCAAACTCCCAACCATGTGTGCCCAAATGGATGGGCGTGTGCTACCAGTGAATGGACTTTGAATCCTGTGGAAATGAATTCTGCGAACATGGCAGACTTGGTGATTTATTTGATGGACGTCTGTAATTGAAAAGACTGCTATGCATAAACAACTCTTTGGCAAAGGTCATCTTTGTGACATGAAAATACAAAAAGCTTGTGAGAGCTATTATTCACGTGGGAGCTTGATGTATCAGGTCGACTTCCCTGCGGAAGATGCCATATCTGGTTTGGGTGCTTCTTAATACCGATGGGAATGACGTATCTGGGGCTTGTGAATGTACACTGCACAGGGTAAGTTTAAAATGATTATATTTACTATTGATCATGTTGGGAGGGGTGGGAAGGAAGGAAGGAAGGACGTGAGAATGTGGAAGGCTGATGACTCATGAGCACACGGCCAAGTCATAGCCAGAACCAATGCAAATTAATTCAAAACGCATCCAACAGGACCAACAGATGTGATATTTGCAGTACCATTTCCAAAAATAGTGCCAACAGGTAGATAAGACTTATCTGGTGTGATAAACTTATTTTGAAAAACATCTGATGGAGCCAGGAAAACTACCAAAGTGTGAAGAAACAATACTGTTCCAACCAAAATGCTGTATTTGCATACATTATCACTTTGCTGAGGATTGTGCTCTTCTCATTCTTCAAGAGGATGTTTATTTGCTGCTTTCTGTTCTTGCATTGCATTGTGGGAGTTGACTCGAGCACTTTGTGCATACAGCCATTTTGATCCGTAAACATCTCGTCTGATGTAGTTGCTGATCAGTCCTGGTTACCTACTTCACCAAAATGAAATCTTATGATTATCCTAATCACAGGTGGATGTACCAGGAGTTCTATGATCGATATCGCATCCTCTTGAAAAGTATATACGTTGTACCCGGCAACATCAAGCTCACAGTGCAGAATGTGCTGGAGGACCTCATAAAGGTGAAGTAACTTTGTTTTGGGGTTTTTAAATTATTATTTATTTATTTATTTATTTTGTTGTCCCATCCACCCCCACCCCTCCACTCCTGACCCTTTTCTGACCTTAGGGGGCAGACTACAATTCATCCAGTAACCCCCATGCAAATAAAGTGTCATGAGAACTTCTCCTCGACTTTGTCTCTGTACATGACATGATCTCCATGGTAATGGATAATGTTTCGTGGCAGGCACTTCGAGCTGGGCTGCTCACAATTTGTAAACCATACAAAAGCAAAACTCAGTGCTGCTGAAAATTTGGGAAAAATTATTGCGAGCCAGTGGAACTCTCCACTTCTTTTAGCCATTGGCTGCTTGTGAGGCAAAAACAGCTGTAAATTTGATGCTGTTAATGTGAAGATGTACATAAACATCTGTTTTTTCAGAAGCCAGACCGGTTCCATTTTGGAAAGACCAAGATCTTGTTCCGTGCTGGCGAGGTGGCTTTTCTCGAACGGCTGCGCTCCGAGTGTCTGAATGCAGCCTGCGTGACTGTGCAGAGGCACGTCCGTGGCTGGCTACAGCGACGCCGCTACATCCATCTACGCCGTGTCACAATCAACCTGCAGTGTCTCATCCGTGGCAAACGGGCTCGCCGGTACAGAGATAGGTCACAAGGTTAAGTGGTTTTATGAAGTAGTTGGATAAAAATAATCAAATGAACTTTAATGTGGGACAGTTTTAGTCATTTAACAGAAGATTGGTGAGAAATGTAACATGCATTATTTTTACTGTGCATCACCAGGATATAACTTTGTAGAGCAGTGACAATTGAGAGGGGAAGGGGGCAGTAGGAAGGATGCATTATTCTATGCCTGTGGTGACAAAGTGGATTTCTGTGACTACTCATACTGTGTAATTTTAACTTGTTTTACAATCCTTTTGTATACACTGTACTTTTTCTTTCCTTCCTTCCTCATCTCTCTCTATCTCTATATCTCTTTCTATCTCTATATCTCTTTCTATCTTTCTATCTATCTTTCTGTCTCTATGTCTCTGTTGATATCTCTATATATCTATCTTTATATATATATATATATATATATATGTCTGTCTCTCTCTCTCTCTCTCTCTCTCTCTCTCTCTCTCTCTCTCTCTCTCTCTCTCTGTTCTAGGCAGGCACAGTTGCTACGTGAGTTACATGGAGCAATCAGGATTCAAGCGGCGTACCGCATGCATATGGCTCGTCGGCATTTCCTCACGTTGAGAAAGGCTACAATCACGATCCAAAGTTTTACTCGTGGCATGTTTGCCCGGTGCTACTACAGAGAGGTACGTTTGCATGGTTTGTTCTGGAGGGAGGATAAACTGATGTCAAAGTTGGAACTGTAGCAATCCATTCTCCGTATTCCAATCTCGTGAATATAAAAGTGGAATCTATTGGGTTTTAATCAAGGGTCCATCCATCTTTATGTGCTCTCCTTTTTAGATGTTGTGTGAACAAAAGTCGATCATGATCCAGCGCTGGGTACGTGGTTGGCTCGCACGTCAACAGTATTTGAGGGTGCGTACAGCCGTGGTGTTTCTGCAGTGCTGTGTACGCCGCATGCTGGCACGCCGTGAGCTGCGCAAGCTACGTATTGAGGCTCGTTCTGTGGAACACTTCAAGCAGCTCAACAGCGGTATGGAGAACAAGATTGTTCAGCTGCAACTGAAGGTCACTGAGCAGGTGCCCATTTTTGACCTGAAGATGTTTTCAGAACAGAGGACATTTTGTTGATCATGCACAAAGCTATAGTCACATTCAATACTGTTTGCTTGAAGGATGCTGGTTTAGACGGGGGAAGAAATGCATTGCCCTGGATGCTACGATTCTACCAACAGATACGTGAGAACCATTTGCTAGCTGGGCGAATGGTAACCAAAGAGACCGCGATGAATGCGGAAATGCAGCGGCTTCATGCGGAACTTGAAGGGATGCAGCAGGTTCTTTGTAAGGCTCAGGCTACAGAACATCTGGCTGAGGAGGCCTTGAACTTGCGGGAGGAGCTGGAGAAAACTGAGACCAATTGGCAAGCTGAGCGTGAGGGTGCACAGCGCTACAAGGAAGAAACTGACAAGGTTGTAACTCAGCCTGGGTTCCACCTTTATAATTAGTTTTTGTTTTATCTATAAATCCCTGAATTGTTTTTCAAGCTTTTGTACAAGTTGTATTGTTGCTTCAGATGGTGGCTTGCCTTCTGGAGCAGACAACCCTCTTGAGGAAGGAAAATGAAGAACTTAATCACCTTCTTGAGGACAAAGAAAAGCAGCATCATGGTGAATGCTTATGAACTGCAAACTCACATTAAAGTGGCAATAACAAGCAACCTTGAACTATTCTGTAATAATTGGTGTGTTCCATGCATGGACTGAACTGCAGAAGTGATGGCAATGCGACTTGCTGAGGAGACTCGTAAACTACAGCATGACCTACAGGAAGAACGCTCCAGACATCAGGGTCTTCTTCGAGAATTCTCTCGCCTGGAACAGCGCCATGAAAACCTACGTGAAGAGATGGACTTTGTGAAGGTGTCTGTTTGCTCGATGTAAAGTTGTGTGGATTGCTGTGTCACCTTCACCATTTAACTGCACATCTCAGAACAATAGGTGAAATCAGCAGGATGTTGACTGAGGTATGCTATAACCACCTTAAGAAGCAAGAAGTTGACATTTCTAGTGTTTAACCCTTTGTCGAAGCAAAAGGGAGCACGGTTGTGTCCGAGTTGTATTTGCAGATTAATGGTTGAGGATGCTTTAGATGAGTCGTGGTATGTTTGTTTGTGCACAAGTTTGGCACACCCCTCCGACTTATGTTGTCCCTCATCAAAGCTAACATTGAGCCAGGTTAGAGTTAGGCTTAAAAGTGTCTTTCCCCGCTGATTATTCTAAGCCTGCTCCCTTGGCTGGAGTTTCACTGGATAGTTGAAAGGGACAGTGGAAATCTCGTTCATCCATTCATGCACGTCACGTCGTTGGATGATGAGGCATTTGACTGTTGTTCGACATTCAGTTTACTGGTCCCAACCTTGCTCGCATGTAGGTCATGGGTCCCCATCTCTCTGATAGGTCCCCATCTCTCTAACAGGATCACTCTTTTAGCCACTGCTTTCCACGCACCTTTTATATTTGGTTGACGAGCATCCCCGACTTGCCAATTGATCCTTTCTCCCTTGGCTGTACATCTCGATCATTCAAAATGCAGCAACCGTCCAAAGCACTTGATACTGAGGACATCTTATTGTGGACTGTCTTTAGACCTTCATGGTTCTTTCCACTACCTTTATTGAGATGACTCTGAGGTCATTGTTTGTCAGGCCCATGTTTTGGAACATAGATGCCAATTTCAAGTCCCCATACTTCACATCGATTGACTGTGAGATGGAGATTCAGTCACAAACCTTTGTTTTTGCCCCCAGTCCTGAATTTAAGGATTTCCATAGTACTCTCTCTTGCAATCATTCTCCTGTGGCAGCTCAAGTGTGCTGCTCTTTATCTGTGTATCAAGAACCACCAGTTTTTGTTCATTTGATGCAATAATATCAGGTTTTCCTTCATTCTAGGATCCTTGAGGGCTATGTACCTACACTACCATAGTCTACCACAGACTAAGCACGAAACCACGTTTTGCCGTCTAACTGTGGTGTCTTGCATGCTTGGTGAGATGTCCTGATGCATTCTTGGAAATATGGAATAGGGTTTCCTTTGTGCCGCAGCTTACATCGTACCACGCATCGGCATACTGTCTGCCCCGGGTGATTCTCAATCTGGTAGCGAGTAGATTGCCCTGAATGTTGTCATTACCCTGTTAGATGGAAACTCCATTCTACACCCAGCTATCCATGGGCTGTGGTACTCTATTTGCTTCCATCAGACCACACCCATCAACTGTTCCATGCACCTATTTGGCGGTTAGATTTGGGGTGCTCATGCTTGTGTTGTGGGATGCATTCATTCTGAGCCCTAATCACATCTCCCAAGCTCATGCCAAAGACGGTCTTCATGCAACGGCTGTCCAACCTTTCCAACCCATTCATTATTCTCACATCAGATAGAGCATGAAAATGGGGTAGGCCTAGTCCACCATTGTGCATAAGCTACAAACGTATCTTTTGGTAGTCTGAGGCACAATTTCATGTGATGGCGCACTTGCACATCCAACCGATTGGAATGTTCCAACTCTCACAGCTTGTCATCTTAGGTTGTTCATTCCTTTCTCCGCGATGACCCCATGAGAGGCAACAACACCATTTTGTTGGAGCTGGACACCAAAAAGACTTCAATTTTGCAGCTGCTGTCAACACGTTCAGGTTCTACTCTATCGAGCTAAACATCTGAGATTCATCAATCACGTATTTTTTTGCCTCCTCATCAGTGGTAATTGTTAAATTTGTAGAATTCTCCACACAGCCTTCAGATAGTCATGTGCAGAATCTGAGGATCCGAGCCAGTGTTCTGACACACAGGATAAAGTCATCAGCAAAGGTCAACGCTATGATAATTATGCTACCCATGCTCCATTTCCTCTGAAATGTTGCATAGCACCTTCCCTAGTTCTAGCAAGATGCTTGGTGTTAGATTCAGATTCCCTCTCAAACAATCTTTTCCAGAACTCGAACAATACTTGGGGATCCATCATCGATTGCCCCTCAGTCCACGTCCCAGTAATGTATAGCTTGGTGCATCGACTTGCATTCAAACGGTCGTCTCTGAATTAAAACAAACCAAGTGCTCCAAGCCCATTTCTTAAGTACCTTGCATCCATTGCCTTTCCCGTAAAGGTTGCTTTTGCATGCATACCAGCATCATATTTTTGCCACCAGGTTTGCCTAGACCATGACGAGCACCTGAATCCAAGCCTGGTTCGTCCTTACGAATCTCCCTTAACTTCCTTGATGTTATGCTTCTGCATATGCCTCCAGGTGGGTGCGGAGGTATTACAAGTTTTCTGGCACACTTGTTTGACGCCATCAAGGTGGCATGCCCTCCATGCAATTGTTACCTTGGGTAGACTATGTAAGTACTGAACCATCAGTGCAATCCTCCCTCCTACCACCTCCAGCATAGGGATGGCCACATAGTCTTCCATCGGACAGGCATGTGACCGGTTCAAGGCCCCTTTCTGAACTGGGGCAGTGGTGGATTCGACAAACGATCTATCACTCGCGTTCATCTTTTCGTCTCGGTTAGATTGCATCATTGGTGGTATTTTCATTGCTCTGGTCGATTTGGCAAGAGCCTCCATAGCCTGTTTTACCAAGCTTTTGTAGGCCATCGGCCTCCACTCCCCTTTAATTGACTTTTTTGAAGGAATTGAAGGAATATCCATCGATCACTCCCTCCAGTGCCTGATTGAGGTTTTTGCACACATTTCACAATAGTGACCACTCGGACTTGTGAATTCTGTCAGACCATTCCACACGTGTGGTGCTCTTGAGCCCCCAGTAGCTCAGGTACCATACCCTCTCGATCTCCAACAGCAGTGGAGCTCCCAGTATCCATAATCATTAATGCCTTTTATGCACCACAAAGGGTGCCAAACTGGGAGAAAGGAGAAGGTGCTGCAGGTCAGGTATGGGAGCATGCTCCGGAGCAGTACGTCGCTGCATCCATTTTCCATCGGAACTCCAAGGGCCTTCATCTGGCCATCCCCCAGATAGATGCCTGGCCCATCCCAATCTCCTTGAGAAACCGATCTTAACCTTTTGCGTAGCCTCGTGCTCCAGACCTGCTGTAAACCAACCACTACTTGGGATTATCCTGTTGCGTAGCCCCGACTCTCAACATGTGGAAGAAAGGGTCTTATGCTTTTGCCTTCGTCCCAGCTAGCAACCATGTCGATCAATATTGAAACTAAAATATGTTTGGTATTGATCAATCGCAATATTTTAGGACATTAACTCTTTTGCTGTGAAGGAAGGTTAATGCCCGAAATGTTTGCTTCTTCTTGCTTTTCCTTGCTTCACACTGTGGTTGGCATACCTCAACCTTCTGTTGAATTCCTCCATTGTTGTACCGGTCCACTGATGCATATTGACACGAGCAAGACTAGTTCTTCATATAACTGCCCATCTTAGCCAGTGTTTTGATCATGTCCCTTCCGTAGACTGGTTCCAGGACAGGCCACACTCGCTCAGGGTCGAATGTAAGCAGTGTGGAATCGGAGTCTGCTTACAGCTCACATTGGACATCAGAGATCGACCTCAGTGATTGGAACCGTCAACAAGAGGTTGTTATTAGAAAATTGCTTAAAGTATGGCAAGACATTGCTGTAAGGGTTGGAGAGGAGGGTTGTAAAAGGAGATTTATATTTTTTGTCTGTCTTGGATGATAAAAATGTTCTTATGGTTATGAGATCCAGGAGGTTGAGTTTGAGAAGGCTGCTTTGGAAATGCCAATTGTCCAGCGGCTCAGAAACTACGTGAGAGACCTTGAGATGCAGCTTGCCACCAGCAAGGTAGGCTGGATAAAGATCGGGTAGCTTGAGGTCAACTACGGACACTTATCAGTGTAACAAATTAATTGTTTGGTCCATGAATTGGAGCTCATTTTGAATTTTCTAATTCGTTGTTTTCAAAAGACCACACTCCCAATTAATCTGTCTGGCCTGGGTTTTAATCTCAGCCCAGCTATAAACTGTAATTCAAGTGTTTCACAGACAGGGTGATTCATCAATGTGTGTCGTCCGTCGGGATGTTGAACTGGACATCCCATCTGCTGATATTGGTTTGTGGATGTTAAAGTTCACATGGTGTAATTCGTGAAGAGTAGGCAAGCTATCACCAGCACCATGAATAAGTTCTAAATTCCTGACCCAACTTTAGACCAACGTCAGACCTGGCCAGCTGGGCCAAGCTTTCCTTGGCTAACCGCACAATAATGTCAGAATAATTGTGGTCGTTAAAGAAGGATTGTTTTCAAAATATCTGTTTGCTTCACTTCACTCCATTTTGTGTTTATATTTGATTCAACTGTTTTCAAAGTTGGTCATTGCTGATGTTATTTGTTCACATGATGGTCAGAGTGCTGGTGAAGATGTGGACTCTCATTCAGCTGGGCAACTTCCTGGTCACCACCTGGAAATGACTGAATATGAAGCCCTTAAGGTATCCTTAATGTTGTCTTTTACCAGAAAATGAGCATTTACTTCTTGTGCCTCAATACCTTGACCTTTTGCAATCTTGGTAACTTCAAATTTTGCATTTGAACTTTCTTCTTTGTATTGCCAACAACACTGAATCTCAGCTCCAGGACCTACAAATGGCAAACCGGCAGCTCAAGCAAGACCTTGAAAACCTTCGCATCTCATTGGCTGACTCTTCCAGTACAGAGAACCAATTGCAAGTTGCTCCTGGGAGCCAGCCATACCAAACTGTGCTGGCACAGCTTAAGGTTGCAATGGAAGAACTGGACATTCGACGTGAGGAAGTGGTGAAATTGAAAGCTCAACTGATGACCAATGCACATCAGCAGGTGAGTTGCAGATTGTGCTTGAGCAATCGATTCCTGGATCACCTTAATTATTTGACATACCTCTTTTCTCAATGGGAATTTGCTTCCTGAGTCTGCCATGAGCTTTCTCCTCAAGGGTTTAAAATCTGCTGCCCCATTGCAAGATCGTGGCCTCTCCCGTTCCCACAACTAAGCTTAAGTGTGCAACTGAGCCAGTTTTCACATTCGTCCTGTAATTATTTTCCTTGAGTCTCAGTGCATCCATTTGTCATCTCATTTTGTCTTTATTCATTGCCCCTGTTCTGCTCTTTCATGAGGCTTGGCATGTGCATATATGTAGACAACTGCTTCATAAGTCATAAGGCATTGCCCATGTGCTATGCATGTTTGTTTATTTTTTGCTCTTCCAAGCCATTCCTTGAGCATCTATTTTCCCATCTGTATGCAGGACACAGCTATGGATATTGTGCTGCAAAGTATTGATGATCTTGATGGCGAGGAAGACCTCAGGAATGCCTATATTAAAGCATATGAGGCCAACAGGTCATTAACTTTAATTTGTTTTTTCTTTAACTTCATCAATGTTAATGGAAGAACTTAAACCATAGTTGAAGAGAAGAGGGATCCAAACTTGGGTTGATGTAGCGGCAGAAATTTGGGGATGGCAAAGCGTTAGCGAACCAGAGTTTTGTGATGAATATTTACATCTTCCATCATGTGTTTTTTTCCCCCCCCCCATGAGCCTGCTTAGGTGTATGGATCCACGTGATGAAATATTTGTATCTCTTCCTTTTGTTCTCCAATAGTCTCATGCGCTCTCAGCTTGAAAGCATGGTGCACCAGCATGAGTTGCAAGTGGACTTGCTGCGGCGTGAGGCTCAGGCCCTACAAGTGGAGAATCGTTTGCCAGGCCAGCCCCAGATTGACCAAGCCGATGGCTCCCTTGAGCAGGAAATTGGGAGACTCACATCTGTGAATCTGGTGAGAGGTCAAAGGTTTAAAATGTCAAACTTTTACTTTTTATTTGTAATATTGTACTTGCTATTAATAATCATTTTATGTAGAAATTGTGCTTTCTTTTGCTTCCATTTCCCCTTTTCCAAAATTTTGTCTTGCTCCCAAATGTCAGAATTGCATGTTTGTTCAAAATTTGTTTACTGTCATATTAAATGTATAAACACCACCATTTATTTTGATTTTGATGTTCCGTCTCCCAGAACCTGCAAGAAAAAATCGAGTTCCAGGAGAAGCTCGTCCGTAAACTGAAGAAGCAAGTCAAAATTTTCAATAGAAAAAACAAGGAACTAGAAGGTATTGGATGCTTGGATTGGAACATCCATTTGCCGCTCATCGAGCCGTCGGCTGATATCACTTGTTACAAGCAGCAACTGTTGCTTCTATCGCAGGTGCTGCCTCAGTTTCCTCTGCTGGAATGACACCGGCCAAATCTGCTCTACCAAGTCATGATGTCGTGCAACAAGCTGCTATTCAACGCAAAGACAAAAAATTTCAGGGCATGCTGACCTATAAAGCAGAATTTGAGGGCCATCTCATCAACAACCTCATCATTGGTGAGTGTTTCATATGCTTCTTGGGGTCAGCCAAATCCTTTTATTCTGTATTTTTACCTGTGACTCATCGCAGTTCTCCAAGAGCTCTGCATGGTTGGTTGGTCATCGTGCTTCTTGCTGGGGGTCCAGGTTCGTTTTCTATTTTTTTTTTTTTTTTTTAATGTGCACCCATTGATTGGACATCTGCTGACTCCACCCACCATGGCACCCAGACAAAATAATATTGCCACCATCTTTGTATTCTGGTGGGCCTTTTGCCTGTAGGCCTCTGCTGATTATACACTTCCTGGCTTTGTTGCATCAGATATCCATTTGCTTTGTTTAGGTCCAGTGCTGATTGGAAAGGAGGAGTGTGGGGTGTCTTCAAATGTTACGTACTACCTTGGAGGGTGTCTGGTCTAATGTTACAGGGCATTACATGGGGGTGTGGAGTGTGTCTGATTTTAAACAAAATAGCGTTATGTAATTTTTGAACGGCCCCATATTAGAGTTAAACAATCCGTGACTAATCGGCTCGTTCTGATATTGTTACGGATCTGGAAGCTTACTGCACTCAACATTCAGGTCCCTATAGAAACAGTTATTTCGATAAGTAAATGTGGACAGATCGCTCCCTTTCCTCTATGTCTAATGGGAATTAAGTGTGCATGCACTGCGAAGTTATTTTATAGATAGGATTTTTACATCACTTACAACTACGACAACACCATGGGTGCAGAGCGAGCTCCAAGAGAAGCAGAGACTCTTCGGGGGGGGGGAATCAAGACGCCCCGACACGCCCCGACCAATCACGGAGGACGACCGATTTCCCCCGGCGAATGGGGGGTGCGGTGACGTGAGACACGTCCGTCCCCCCCCCCCGACCTGGGATGGAGAAGAAATAGACGGGACGGCACGGTCATCGGGTAGTCTGTGCTGGTCTCATCTTGTAGTCTGGTCTCATCTTGCCGCTGAGTCTGGTCTGCGTCTTGTCTCGTCTTGTCACTGGCGCTGGTCTGCGTCTGGCTGCACCTCGCGGATCCGAGGCGTCTCGTCCGGCGCAGTACAACAAGTGATCGGCCAACTCGACACGGGAGGTCACCTCGTCTTGCCTCCTCTGGATTCGGCTGCCCTGGCCCGTCCTTTGGCGACCGGAGCTCCAGGAAGGGGTGGACGACCAGCCGTGCGCTCGCGGCCCAGCTAGCCAGCCGTCCTGACTCCCGGCCCAACTATCCTCCTCTGCTGGAGAGCCGAATAAAGACCATTGGGGTCCGTTTCTTTTGGGTGTGCGTCTGTGTGTGGGCCCGTCTA
>CM068962.1:69133771-69145157 GCA_035128595.1 Eptatretus atami
TTTTGCTGTACATGATTGCATTGCTTAGTCAGTTTAACTCTGCTCTTCTGTGTTCCCCTCCCACACTATTATAAATAAATATTCCTATTGTTGAATGTTTCAGCTCGTTTCTGTCCTTTCCTGCATTGGCTTAGCACGGTGTGTGTTGGGGGAATTAAAAAGGCCGTTGCTGCCGTAGTTGTGCATTTGGACCGACTGGACCTCGGTAACCATCCGCTCGGGTTACGCACGGGTCTCAAACACACCACTAGATGACAGTAGAGTCGCTCCACCAACACCCGGAATCTAGATCTACCTTTCCGATAACTCCGAAGGTCGGGTCCCTTACAGGACCTGTGAATCGTCAATAAGTCAACCGCGTGGGACAGGGTTATTTGCCAAACTTCAAAAATACCTAGAGGCCCACGTGGCAGCTACCGAGAATTCACACCCTCGACGGAGCTTGAACGGGACGAGCCGTAACCGTGCTCGACCCGTGCGTAACCCGAGCGGAGGTTACCGAGTCCAGTCGGTCCAAATGCACAACTACGGCAGCAACGCGCTTTTTAATTCCCCCAAACACACACCGTGCTAAGCCAATGCAGGAAAGGACAGAAACGAGCTGAAACATTCAACAATAGGAAATATTTATTTATAATAGTGTGGGAGGGAACACAGAAGAGCAGAGTTAAACGACTAAGCAATGCAATCATGTACAGCAAAAGCACTTAACAATTCCTACTTATAGACGGGCCCACACCAGACGCACACCCAAAAGAAACGGACCCCAATGGTCTTTATTCGGCTCTCCAGCAGAGGAGGATAGTTGGCCGGAGTCAGGACGGCGGCTAGCTGGGCCGCGAGCGCACGGCTGGTCGTCCACCCCTTCCATGGAGCTCCGGTCGCCAAAAGACGGGCCAGGGCAGCCGAATCCAGAGGAGCAAGACGAGGTGACCTCCCGTGTCGAGTTGGCCGATCACTTGTTGTACTGCGCCGGACAGACGCCTCGGATCCGCGAGGTGCAGCAGACGCAGACCAGCCCAGTGACAAGACGAGACAAGACCAGACCAGCACGCAGATGAGACAGACTGAAAGATGAGACCAGCACAGACTAACCCGGAGACCGTCCGTCCCGTCTATTTCTCTCCATCCAGGCGCGGGGGGGGGGCGACGGACGTGTCTCACGTCACCGCACCCCCCATTCGCGGCGGGGAAATCGGTCGTCCTCCGTGATTGGTCGGCGGCGTGTCGCGCGGCGTCTTGATTCCCCCCCCCCGAAGAGTTCTCTGCTTCTCTTGGAGCTCGCTCTGCACCCATGGTGTTTCGTAGTTGTAAGTGATGTAAAAATCTATCTATAAAATAACTTCGCAGTGCATGCACACTTAATTCCCATAGACATAGAGGAAAGGGAGCGATCTTCCACATTACTTATCGATAAATAACTGTTCTATAGGGACCTGAATGTTGAGTGCAGTAAGCTTCCAGATCCGTAAACAATATCAGAACGAGCCGATTAGTCACGGATTGTTTAACTCTAATTATGGGCCGTTCAAAAATTACATAACGCTATTTTTTAAAATCAGACACACTCCACACCCCCATGTAATGCCCTGTAACATTAGACCAGACACCCTCCAAGGTAGTACGTAACATTGAAGACACCCCACACTCCTCCTTTCAATCAAGCACTGGACCTAAACAAAAGCAAATGGATATCTTATGCAACAAAGCCAGGAAGTGTATAATCAGCAGAGGCCTACAGGCAGCAAAGGCCCACCAGATACAAAGATGGTGGCAATATTATTTTGTCTGGTGCCATGTGGTGGAGTCAGCAGATGTCCAATCAATGGGTGCACATTAAAAAAAAAAAAAAAAAAAAAAAAAAAACCTGACCCCAGCAAGAAGCACGATGACCAACCAACCATGCAGAGCTCTGGAGAACTGCCGATGATCACAGTAAAATACAGAATAAAAGGATTTGGCTGACCCCAAGAAGCATATGAAACACTCACCCAATGATTAGGTTGTTGATGAGATGGCCTCAAATTCTGCTTTATAGGTCAGCATGCCCTGAAATTTTTTTGTCTTGCGTTGAATAGCAGCTTGTTGCACGACACATGACTTGGTAGAGCAGATTTGGCCGGTTGTCATGTCCAGCAGAGGAAACTGAGGCAGCACCTGCGATAAAGCAACAGTTGCTGCTTGTAACAAGTGATATCACCGACGGCTCGATGAGCGGCAAATGGATTTCCAATCCAAGCATCCAATACCTTCTAGTTCCTTGTTTTTTCATTGAAAATTTTGACTTGCTTCTTCAGTTTACGGACGAGCTTCTCCTGGAAACTCGATTTTTTTCTTGCAGTTCTGGGAACGGAACATCAAAATCAAAATAAATGGTGGTGTTTATTACATTTAATATGACAGTTAAACAAATTTTGAACAAACATGCAATTCTTGACATTTCGGAGCAAGACAAAAATTTTGGAAAAGGGAATGAAGCAAAGAAGAAAGCACAATTTCTACATAAAATGATTTAATAGCAAGTACAATATTACAAATAAAAAGTAAAAGTTTGACATTTTAAACCTTTGACCTCTCAACCAGATTCAACAGATGTGAGTCTCCCAATTTCCTGCTCAAGGGAAGCCATCGCGCTTGGTCAATCGGGGCTGGCCTGGCCAAACGATTCTCCACTTGTAGGCCTGAGCCTCACGCCGCAGCAAGTCCACTTGCAACTCATGCTGGGCACCATGCTTTCAAGCTGAGAGCGCCATGAGACTATTGGAGAACAAAAGGAAGAGATACAAATTATTTCATCACGTGGATCCATACACCTAAGCAGGCTCATGGGGGGGGGGAAAAAAAACACATGATGAGATGTAAAATTCATCACCAAACTTCTGTCGCTGAAAACGCTTTGCCATCCCCAAATATTTCTGCCGCTACATCAACCCAAGTTTGGATCCCTCTTCTCTTCAACTATGGTTTAAGTTCTTCCATTAACATTATGAAGTTAAAGAAAAAACAAATTAAAGTTAATGACCTGTTGCCTCATATGCTTTAATATAGGCATTCCTGAGGTCTTCCTCGCCATCAAGATCATCAAGAACTTGCAGCACAATATCCATAGCTGTGTCCTGCATACAGATGGGAAAATAGATGCTCAAGGAATGGCTTTGGAAGAGCAAAAAATAAACAAACATGCATAGCACAATGGGCAATGCCTTATGACTTATGAAGCAGTTGTCTACATATATGCACATGCCAAAGCCTCATGAAAGAGCAGAACAGGGCAATGAATAAAGACAAAAATGAGATGACAAATGATGCACTGAGACTCAAGAAAATAATTACAGGACGAATGTAAAACTGGCTCAGTTCACACTTAAGCTTAGTTGTGGGAACGGAAGAGGCCACGATCTTGCAATGGGGCAGCAGATTTTAAACCCTTGAGGAGAAAGCTCATGGCACTCAGGAAGCAAATTCCATTGAGAAAAGGTATGTCAAATAATAAGGTGATCCAGGAATCGATTGCTCAAGCACAATTGCAACTCACCTGCTGATGTGCATTGGTCATCAGTTAAGCTTTCAATTTCACCACTTCCTCACGTCGAATGTCCATTCTTCCATGCAACCTTAAGCTGTGCCAGCACAGTTTGGTATGGCTGGCTCCCAGGAGCAACTTGAATTGGTTCTCTGTACTGAAGATCAGCCAATGAGATGCGAAAGGTTTTCAAGGTCTTGCTTGAGCTGCCGGTTTGCCATTTTGGTCCTGGAGCTGAGATTCAGTGTTGTTGGCAATACAAAAAGAAAGTTAAAATGCAAAATTTGAAGTTACCAAGATTGCAAAAGGTCAAGTATTGAGGCACAAGAAGTAAATGCTCATTTTCTGGTAAAAGACAACATTAAGATACCTTAAGGCTTCATATTCAGTCATTTCCAGGTGGTGACCAGAGAGTTGCCCAGCTGAATGAGAGTCCACATCTTCACCAGCACTCTGACCATCATGTGAACAAAATAACATCAGCAATGACCAAACTTTGAAAAACAGTTGAATCAAATATAAACACAAATGGAGTGAAGTGAACCAAACAATATTTTGAGAAACAATCCTCTTTAACGACCACAATTATTCTGACATTATTGTGCGGTTAGCCAAGGAAAGCTTGGCCCAGCTGGCCAGGTCTGACGTTGCGTCTAAAGTTGGTCAGGAATTTAGAACTTATTCATGGGCTGGTGATAGCTTGCCTACTCTTCACGAAATTACACCATGTAACTTTAACATCCACAAACCCAATATCAGCAGATGGGATGTCCAGTTCAACATCCCGACGGACGACACACATTGATGAATCACCCTGTCTGTGAAACACTGAATTACAGTTATAGCTGGCTGAGATTAAAAACCCAGGCCAGACCAGATTAATTGGAGTGTGGTCTTTTTGAAAACAACGAATTTAGAAAATCAAAATGAGCTCAATTCATGACCAAACAATTAATTTGTTACACTGAATAAGTGTCCGTAGTTGACCTCCAAGCTACCCGATCTTATCCAGCCTACCTTGCTGGTGGCAAGCTGCATCTCAAGGTCTCTCACGTAGTTTCTGAGCCGCTGGACAATTGGCATTTCCAAAGCAGCCTTCTCAAACTCAACCTCCTGATCTCAAACCATAAGAACATTTTTATCATCCAAGACAGACAAAAAAATATAAATCTCCTTTACAACCCCTCCTCTCCAACCCTTACAGCAATGTCTTGCCATACTTTAAGCAATTTTCTAATTAACAACCTCTTGTTGACGGTTCCAATCACTGAGGTCGATCTCTGATGTCCAATGTGAGCTGTAAGCAGACTCCGATTCCACACGCTTACATTCGACCCTGAGCGAGTGTGGCCTGTCCTGGAACCAGTCTACGGAAGGGACATGATCAAAACACTGGCTAAGATGGGCAGTTATATTAAGAACTAGTCTTGCTCGTGTCAATATGCATCAGTGGACCGGTACAACAATGAGGAATTCAACAGAAGTTGAGGTATGCCAACCACAGTGTGAAGCAAGAAAAAGCAAGAAGAAGCAAACATTTCGGGCATTAACCTTCCTTCACAGCAAAAGATTAATCCTAAAATATTGCGATTGATCAATACCAAACATTTTAGTTTTCAATATTGATCGACATGGTTGCTAGCTGGACGAAGGCAAAAGCATAAGACCCTTTCTTCCACTATGTTGAGAGTCGGGGCTACGCAACAGGATAATCCCAAGTAGTGGTGGTTTACAGCAGGTCTGGAGCACGAGGCTACGCAAAAGGTTAAGATGCGGTTTCTCAAGGAGATTGGATGGGCCAGCATCTATCGGGGATGGCCAGATGAACCCTTGGAGTTCCGATGGAAAATGGATGCAGCGACGTACTGCTCCGGAGCATGCTCCCATACCTGACCTGCAGCACCTTCTCCTTTCTCCCAGTTTGGCACCCTGTGGTGCATAAAAGCATTAATGATTATGGATACTGGGAGCTCCACTGCTGTTGGGAGATCGACGAGGGTATTGTACCTGAGCACTGGGGCTCAAGAGCACCACAACGTTGTGTGGAATGGTCTGAACAGAATCACAAGTCCGAGTGGTCACTATTGTGAAATGTGTGCAAAAACCTCAATCAGGCACTGGAGAGTGATCGATGGATATTCCTTCAATTCCTTCAAAAAAAGTCAATTAAAGGAGTGATGGAGCCGATGGCCTACAAAAGCTTGGTTAAAACAGGCTATGGAGGCTCTTGCCAAATCGACCAAGAGCAATGAAATACCACAATGATGCAATCTAACCGAGACGAAAAGATGAACGCGAGTGATAGATCGTTTGTCGAATCCACCACTGCCCCAGTTCAGAAAGGGGCTTGAACGGTCACATGCCTGTCCGATGGAGACTATGGGCCATCCCTAGCTGGAGGTGTAGGAGGGAGGATTGCACTGATGGTTCAGTACTTACATAGTCTACCCAAGGTAACAATTGCATGGAGGCATGCCACCTTGATGGCGTCAAACAAGTGTGCCAGAAAACTTGTAATACCTCCGCACCCACCTGGAGGCATATGCAGAAGCATAACATCAAGGAAGTTAAGGGAGATTCGTAAGGACGAACCAGCTTGGATTCAGGTGCTCGTCATGGTCTAGGCAAACCTGTGGCAAAAATATTGATGCTGGTATGCATGCAAAAGCAACCTTTACGGGAAAGCAATGGATGCAAGCGTACTTAAGAAATGGGCTTGGAGCACTTGTTTGTTTTAATTCAGAGACGACCGTTTGAATGCAAGTCGATGCACCAAGCTATACATTACTGGACTGTGGACTGAGGGCAATCGATGATGGATCCCCAATATTGTTCGAGTTCTGGAAAAGATTGTTTGGAGGGGAATCGAATCTAACACCAAGCATCTTGCTAGAACTAGGGAAGGTGCTATGCAACATTTCAGAGGAAATGGACATGGTAGCATAATTATCATAGCGTTGACCTTTCTGATGACTTTATCCTGTGTGTCAGAACACTGGCTCGGATCCTCAGATTCTGCACATGACTATCTGAAGCTTGTGTGGAGAATTCTACAAATTTAACAATTACCACTGATGAGGAGCCAAAAAAATACGTGATTGATGAATCTCAGATGTTTAGCTCGATAGAGTAGAACCTGACGTGTTGACAGCAGCTGCAAAATTGAAGTCTTTTTGGTCCAGCTCAACAAAAATGGGTTGTTGCCTCTCATGGGGGTCATCGCGGAAAAGGAATGAACAACCTAAGATGACAAGCTGTGAGAGTTGGAACATTCCAATCGGTTGATGTGCAAGTGCGCCATCACATGAAATTGTGCCTCAGACTACCAAAGATACGTTTGTAGCTTATGCACAATGGTGACTAGGCCTACCCATTTCATGCTCTATCTGATGTGAGAATAATGAATGGGTTGAAAGGTTGGACAGCCGTTGCATGAAGACCCGCTTTGGCATGTAGCTTGGAGATGTGATTAGGGCTCAGAATGAATGCATCCCACAACACAAGCATGAGCACCCCAAATCTAACCGCCAAATAGGTGCATGGAACAGTTGAGGGTGTGGTCTGATGGGAAGCAAATAGAGTACCACAGCCCATGGATAGCTGGGTGTAGAATTGGAGTTTCCATCTAACAGGGTAATGACAACATTCAGGGCAATCTACTCGCTACCAGATTGAGAATCACCCGGGCAGACAGTAGCCACGATGCGTACGATGTAAGCTGCGGCACAAAGGAAACCCTATTCCATTTCCAAGAATGCATCAGGACATCTCACCAAGCATGCAAGACACCACAGTTAGACGGCAAAACGTGGGTTCGTGCTAGTCTGTGCGTAGACTATGGTAGTGTAGTACATAGCCCTCAAGATCCTAGAATGAAGGAAAACCTGATATTATTGCATCAAGATGAACAAAACTGGTGGTTCTTGATACACAGATAAAAGAGCAGCACACTTGAGCTGCACAGGAGAATGATTGCAAGAGAGAGTACCTATGGAAATCCTTAAATTCAGGACTGGGGCAAAAACAAAGGTTTTGACTGAATCTCCATCTCACAGTCAATCGATGTGAAGTATGGGACTTGAAATTGGCATCTATGTTCCAAAACATGGGCCTGACACAAACAATGACCTCAGCAGTCATCTCAATAAAGGTAGTGAAAGAACCATGAAGGTCTAAAGACAGTCCACAATAAGATTCCTCAGTACAAGTGCTTTGGACGGTTGCCTGCATTTTGAATGATCCGAGATGTACAGCCAAGGGAGAAAAGGATCAATTGGCAAGTCGGGGATGCTCGTCAACCCAAATATAAAAGCGTGGTGGAAAGCAGGTGCTAAAAGAGTGATTCCGTTAGAGAGATGGGGACCTATCAGAGAGATGGGACCCATGACCTACATGCGAGCAAGTTGGACCAGTAACTGAATGTCGAACAACAGTCAAATGCCTCATCATCCAACGACGTGACGTGCATGAATGGATGAACGAGATTTCCACTGTCCCTTTCAACTATCCAGTTGAAAACTCCAGCCAAGGGAGCAGCTTAGGAATAATCAGCGGGGAAAGACACTTTTAAGCCTAACTCTAACCTGGCTCAATGTTAGCTTTGATGAGGACAACATAAGTCGAGGGGTGTGCCAAACTTGTGCACAAAACAAACATACCACGACTCATCTAAAGCATCCTCAACCATTAATCTGCAAATACAACTCGGACAACAACCGTGCTCCCTTTTGCTTCGACAAAGGGTTAAACACTAGAAATGTCAACTTCTTGCTTCTTAAGGTGGTTATAGCATACCTCAGTCAACATCCTGCTGATTTCAACCTATTGTTCTGAGATGTGCAGTTAAATGGTGAAGGTGACACAGCAATCCACACAACTTTACATCGAGCAAACAGACACCTTCACAAAGTCCATCTCTTCACGTAGTTTTCATGGCGCTGTTCCAGGCGAGAGAATTCTCGAAGAAGACCTGATGTCTGGAGCGTTCTTCCTGTAGGTCATGCTGTAGTTTACGAGTCTCCTCAGCAAGTCGCATTGCCATCACTTTGCAGTCAGTCCATGCATGGAACACACCAATTATTTACAGAATAGTTCAAGGTTGCTTGTTATTGCCACTTTAATGTGAGTTTGCAGTTCATAAGCATTCACCATGATGCTGCTTTTCTTTGTCCTCAAGAAGGTGATTAAGTTCTTCATTTTCCTCCTCAAGAGGGTTGTCTGCTCCAGAAGGCAAGCCACCATCTGAAGCAACAATACAACTTGTACAAAAGCTTTGAAAAACAAATTCAGGGATTATAGATAAAACAAAAAACTAATTATAAAGGGAACCCAGGCTGAGTTACAACCTTGTCAGTTTCTTCCTTGTAGCGCTGTGCAACCCTCACGCTCAGCTGCCAATTGGTCTCAGTTTTCTCCAGCTCCTCCCGCAAGTTCAAGGCCTCCTTCAGCCAGATGTTCTGTAGCCTGAGCCTTACAAAGAACCTGCTGCATCCTTCAAGTTCCGCATGAAGCCGCTGCATTTCCGCAGTCATCGCGTCTCTTTGGTTACCATTCGCCCAGCTAGCAAATGGTTCTCACGTATCTGTTGGTAGAATCGTTAGCATCCAGGGGCAATGCATTCTTCCCCCGTCTAAACCAGCATCCTTCAAGCAAAACAGTATTGAATGTGACTATAGCTTTGTGCATGATCAACAAAATGTCCTCTGTTCTGAAAACATCTTCAGGTCAAAAATGGCACCTGCTCAGTGACCTCAGTTGCAAGCTGAACAATCTTGTCCCCATACCGCTGTTGAGCTGCTTGAAGTGTTCCACAGGAACGAGCCTCAATACGTAGCTTGCGCAGCTCACGGCGTGCCAGCATGCGGCGTACACAGCACTGCAGAAACACCACGGGCTTACGCACCCTCAAATACTGTTGACGTGCGAGCCAACCACGTACCCAGCGCTGGATCATGATCGACTTTTGTTCACACAACATCTAAAAAGGAGAGCACATAAAGATGATGGACCCTTGATTAAAAACCCAAAGATTCCACTTTTATATTCACGAGATTGAATACGAGAATGGATTGCTACAGTTCCAACTTTGACAGTCAGTTTATCCTCCCTCCAGAACAAACCATGCAAACGTACCTCTCTGTAGTAGCACCGGGCAAACATGCCACGAGTAAAACTTGGATCGTGATTGTAGCCTTTCTCAACGTGAGGAAATGCCGACGAGCCATATGCATGCGGTACGCCGCTTGAATCCTGATTGCTCCATTAACTCACTAGCAACTGTGCCTGCCTAGAACGAGAGAGAGAGGAGAGAGAGAGAGAGCGAGAGAGAGAGATGAGAGAGAGAGAGAGAGAGAGACAGACAAATATATTAATAAATATATATATATATATAAAGATAGATATATAGAGATATCAACAGAGACATAAAGACAGCAAGAAGATAGATAGAAAGATAGAAAGAGATAAGATATAGAAAGAATATAGAGATAGAGAGAGATGAGGAAGGAAGGAAAGAAAAAGTACAGTGTATACAAAAGATTGGTAAAACAAGTTAAAATACACAGTATGGAGTAGTCACAGAAATCCACTTGTCACCACAGGCATAGAATAATGCATCCTTCCTTACTGCCCCCTTCCCCTCCAATTGTCACTGCTCTACAAGTTATATCCTGGTGAATGCACAGTAAAAATAATGCCATGTTACATTTCTCACCAATCTTCTGTTAAATGACTAAAACTGTCCCACATTAAAGTTCATTTGATTATTTTTATCCAACTACTTCATAAAACCACTTAACCTTGTGACCTATCTCTGTACCGGCGAGCCCGTTTGCCACGGATGAGACACTGCAGGTGATTGTGACACGGCGTAGATGGATGTAGCGCGTCGCGTAGCCAGCCACGACGCTGCCTCTGCCACAGTCACGCAGGCTGCATCAGACACTCGGAGCGCAGCCGTTCGAGAAAAGCCACCTCGCCCAGCACGGAACAAGATCTTGGTCTTTCCAAAATGAACCGGTCTGGCTTCTGAAAAAAACAGATGTTTATGTTACATCTTCACATAACAGCATCAAATTTACAGCTGTTTTTGCCTCACAAGCAGCCAATGCTAAAAGAAGTGGAGAGTTCCACTGGCTCGCAATAATTTTTCCCAAATTGTTCAGCAGCCACTGATTTTGCTTTTGTATGGTTTACAAATTGTGAGCAGCCAGCTCGAAGTGCCTGCCACGAAACATTATCCATTACCATGGAGATCATGTCATGTACAGAAGACAAAGTCGAGGAGAAGTTCTCATGACACTTTATTTGCATGGGGTTACTGGATGAATTGTAGTCTGCCCCCTAAGGTCAGAAAAGTCAGGAGTGGAGGGTGGGGTGATGGACAACAAAATAAATAAATAAATAAATAATAATTTAAAAAACCCCAAAACAAAGTTACTTCACCTTTATGAGGTCCTCCAGCACATTCTGCCACTGTGAGCTTGATGTTGCCGCGTTACAACGTATATACTTTTCAAGAGGATGCGATATCGATCATTAGAACTCCTGGTACATCCACCTTGTATTAGGATAATCATAAGATTTCATTTGTGAAGTTAGGTAACCAGGACTGATCACAACTACATCAGACCGAAGATGTTTACGGAATCAAAAATGGCTGTATGCCACAAAGTGCTCGAGTCAACTCCCACAATGCAATGCAAGACAGAAAGCAGCAAATAAACATCCTCTTGAAGAAATGAGAAGAGCACATCCTCAGCAAATGATAATGTATGCAAATACAGCCATTTTGTGAACAGTATTGTACTCACACTTTGGTAGTTTTCCTGGCTCCATCAATTGTTTTCAAAATATCTCTCTCTT
>CM068962.1:69145182-69156968 GCA_035128595.1 Eptatretus atami
TGCTTGCCACCGATACCCGGCCCACAACAATATAACCATGGCAGGGACTGACATGGATGAGAGGTGTTGAGTTAATCTTTTAAGAGTGCTTTCAATGCGCATTTCACAATCGGCCCGTTACCGGATTTTTAAAGCCAATTCACATTCAGTGCAGTCATTACCCTCGCCAAAGGAGAGGGTCTGTTTGTTACTTGGCGAAAAAATAATAATTGTGTGTGTGTGTGACCGCTGTTTCTCGACAACCACTGCTCCAATCTAATTGAAACTTGCCAGGTATATTGTTGGGGACCTGAGTATGTGCCTTTTCAAGGTTTGATATTAATAAATGGCCATAACTTGGAACCACTTGTCCGATTAATATCAAACCTTGAAAAGGCACATACTCAGGTCCCCAACAATATACCTGGCAAGTTTCAATTAGATTGGAGCATGTGTTGTCGAGAAACAGCGGTCACACACACACACAATTATTATTTTTTCGCCAAGTAACAAACAGACCCTCTCCTTTGGCGAGGGTAATGACTGCACTGAATTGAATTGCTTTAAAAATCCGGTAACGGGCGCGATTGTGAATGCGCATGAAAGCACTCTTAAAAGATTAACTCAAAACCCTCCATCCATGTCAGTCCCTGCCATGTTATATTGTTGTGGCCGGTATCGGTGCAAACACACCACTAGATGAGCAGTAGAGTCGCTCCACCAACACCCGGAATCTAGATCTTACCTTTCCGATAACTCCGAAGGTACGGGTCCCTTACAGGACCTGTGAATCGTCAATAAGGTCAACCGCGTGGACAGGGTTAATTTGCCAAACTTCAAAAATACCTAGAGGCCCACGTGACAGCTACCGAGAATTCACACCCTCGACGGAGCTTGAACGGACGAGCCGTAACCGTGCTCGACCCGTGCGAACCCGAGCGATGTTACCGAGTCCAGTCGGTCCAAATGCACAACTACGGCAGCAACGGCTTTTTAATTCCCCCAAACACACACCGTGCGTAAGCCAATGCAGGAAAGGACAGAAACGAGCTGAAACATTCAACAATAGGAAATATTTATTTATAATAGTGTGGGAGGGAAACACAGAAGAGCAGAGTTAAACGACTAAGCAATGCAATCATGTACAGCAAAAAGCACTTAACAATTCCTACTTATAGACGGGCCCACACCAGACGCACACCCAAAAGAAACGGACCCCAATGGTCTTTATTCGGCTCTCCAGCAGAGTGAGGATAGTTGGCCGGAGTCAGACGGCGCTAGCTGGGCCGCGAGCGCACGGCTGGTCGTCCACCCCTTCCATGGAGCTCCGTCGCCAAAAGACGGCCAGGGCAGCCGAATCCAGAGAGGCAAGACGAGTGACCTCCCGTGTGAGTTGGCCGATCACTTGTTGTACTGCGCCGGACGAGACGCCTCGGATCCGCGAGGTGCAGCAGACGCAGACCAGCCCAGTGACAAGACGAGACAAGACCAGACCAGACGCAGACGACAAAGATGAGACCAGCACAGACTACCCGATGAGCGTGCCGTCCCGTCTATTTCTCTCCATCCAGGCGTCGGGGGGGGGGCGACGGACGTGTCTCACGTCACCGCACCCCCCATTCGCCGGGGAAATCGGTCGTCCTCCGTGATTGTCGGGGGCGTGTCGCGCGGCGTCTTGATTCCCCCCCCCCGAAGAGTCTCTGCTTCTCTTGGAGCTCGCTCTGCACCCATGGTGTTTCGTAGTTGAAGTGATGTAAAAATCTATCTATAAAATAACTTCGCAGTGCATGCACACTTAATTCCCATAGACATAGAGGAAAGGGAGCGATCTGTCCACATTTACTTATCGAAAATAACTGTTCTATAGGACCTGAATGTTGAGTGCAGTAGCTTCCAGATCCGTAAACAATATCAGAACGAGCCGATTATTCACGGATTGTTTAACTCTAATTATGGCCGTTCAAAAATTACATAACGCTATTTTCTTAAAAATCAGACACACTCCACACCCCCATGTAATGCCCTGTAACATTAGACCAGACACCCTCCAAGGTAGTACGTAACATTGAAGACACCCCACACTCCTCCTTTCAATCAAGCACTGGACCTAAACAAAAGCAAATGGATATCTTATGCAACAAAGCCAGGAAGTGTATAATCAGCAGAGGCCTACAGGAGCAAAGGCCCACCAGAATACAAAGATGGTGGCAATATTATTTTGTCTGGTGCCATGGTGGGGGAGTCAGCAGATGTCCAATTCAATGGTGCACATTAAAAAAAAAAAAAAAAAAAAAAAAACAAACCTGGACCCCAGCAAGAAGCACGATGACCAACCAACCATGCAGAGCTCTGGAGAACTGCCGATGATCACAGTAAAATACAGAATAAAAGGATTTGGCTGACCCCAAGAAGCATATGAAACACTCACCCAATGATAGGTTGTTGATGAGATGGCCCTCAAATTCTGCTTTATAGGTCAGCATGCCCTGAAATTTTTTTGTCTTGCGTTGAATAGCAGCTTGTTGCACGACATCATGACTTGGTAGAGCAGATTTGGCCGGTTGTCATTTCCAGCAGAGGAAACTGAGGCAGCACCTGCGATAAGAGCAACAGTTGCTGCTTGTAACAAGTGATATCAGCCGACGGCTCGATGAGCGGCAAATGGATTTCCAATCCAAGCATCCAATACCTTCTAGTTCCTTGTTTTTTCATTGAAAATTTTGACTTGCTTCTTCAGTTTACGGACGAGCTTCTCCTGGAAAACTCGATTTTTTTCTTGCGAGTGTTCTGGGAACGGAACATCAAAATCAAAATAAATGGTGGTGTTTATACATTTAATATGACAGTTAAACAAAATTTTGAACAAACATGCAATTCTGACATTTGGGAGCAAGACAAAAATTTTGGAAAAGGGAAATGAAGCAAAGAAGAAAGCACAATTTCTACATAAAATGATATTAATAGCAAGTACAATATTACAAATAAAAAGTAAAAGTTTGACATTTTAAACCTTTGACCTCTCACCAGATTCACAGATGTGAGTCTCCCAATTTCCTGCTCAAGGGAAGCCATCGCGCTTGGTCAATCGGGCTGGCCTGGCCAAACGATTCTCCACTTGTAGGCCTGAGCCTCACGCCGCAGCAAGTCCACTTGCAACTCATGCTGGGCACCATGCTTTCAAGCTGAGAGCGCCATGAGACTATTGGAGAACAAAAGAAGAGATACCAAATTATTTCATCACGTGGATCCATACACCTAAGCAGGCTCATGGGGGGGGGAAAAAAAACACATGATGGAAGATGTAAAATATCATCACCAAACTTCTGTCGCTGAAAACGCTTGCCATCCCCAAAATTTCTGCCGCTACATCAACCCAAGTTGGATCCCTCTTCTCTTCAACTATGGTTTAAGTTCTTCCATTAACATTATGAAGTTAAAGAAAAAACAAATTAAAGTTAATGACCTGTTGCCTCATATGCTTTAATATAGGCATTCCTGAGGTCTTCCTCGCCATCAAGATCATCAATACTTGCCAGCACAATATCCATAGCTGTGTCTGCATACAGATGGGAAAATAGATGCTCAAGGAATGGCTTTGGAAGAGCAAAAAATAAACAAACATGCATAGCACATGGGCAATGCCTTATGACTTATGAAGCAGTTGTCTACATATATCACATGCCAAGCCTCATGAAAGAGCAGAACAGGGCAATGAATAAAGACAAAAATGAGATGACCAAATGATTGCACTGAGACTCAAGAAAATAATTACAGGACGAATGTAAAACTGGCTCAGTTGCACACTTAACTTAGTTGTGGGAACGGAGAGGCCACGATCTTGCAATGGGGCAGCAGATTTTAAACCCTTGAGAGAAAGCTCATGGCACTCAGGAAGCAAATTCCATTGAGAAAAGGTATGTCAAATAATTAAGGTGATCCAGGAATCGATTGCTCAAGCACAATTCGCAACTCACCTGCTGATGTGCATTGGTCATCAGTTGAGCTTTCAATTTCACCACTTCCTCACGTCGAATGTCCATTCTTCCATGCAACCTTAAGCTGTGCCAGCACAGTTTGGTATGGCTGGCTCCCAGGAGCAACTTGCAATTGGTTCTCTGTACTGAAGATCAGCCAATGAGATGCGAAAGGTTTTCAAGGTTCTTGCTTGAGCTGCCGGTTTGCCATTTGTGTCCTGGAGCTGAGATTCAGTGTTGTTGGCAATACAAAGAAGAAAGTTCAAAATGCAAAATTTGAAGTTACCAAGATTGCAAAGGTCAAGTATTGAGGCACAAGAAGTAAATGCTCATTTTCTGGTAAAAACAACATTAAGATACCTTAAGGCTTCATATTCAGTCATTTCCAGGTGGTGACCAGAGAGTTGCCCAGCTGAATGAGAGTCCACATCTTCACCAGCACTCTGACATCATGTGAACAAATAACATCAGCAATGACCAAAACTTTGAAAAACAGTTGAATCAAATATAAACACAAAATGCGAGTGAAGTGAACCAAACAATATTTTTGAAAACAATTCCTCTTTAACGAACCACAATATTCTGACATTATTGTGCGGTTAGCCAAGGAAAAGCTTGCCCAGCTGGCAGGTCTGACGTTGGTCTAAGTTGGTCAGGAATTTAGAACTTATTCATGGGCTGGTGATAGCTTGGCCTACTCTTCACGAAATTAACACCATGTGAACTTTAACATCCACAAACCAATATCAGCAGATGGGATGTCCAGTTCAACATCCCGACGGACGACACACATTGATGAATCACCCTGTCTGTGAAACACTGAATTACAGTTATAGCTGGCTGAGATTAAAAAAACCCAGGCCAGACCAGATTAATTGGAGTGTGGTCTTTTGAAAACAACGAATTTAGAAAATCAAATGAGCTCAATTCATGACCAAACAATTAATTTGTTACACTAATAAGTGTCCGTAGTTGACCTCCAAGCTACCCGATCTTATCCAGCCTACCTTGCTGGTGCAAGCTGCATCTCAAGGTCTCTCACGTAGTTTCTGAGCCGCTGGACAATTGCATTTCCAAAGCAGCCTTCTCAAACTCAACCTCCTGATCTCAAACCATAAGAACATTTTTATCATTCCAAGACAGACAAAAAAATATAAATCTCCTTTTACAACCCTCCTCTCCAACCCTTACAGCAATGTCTTGCCATACTTTAAGCAATTTCTAATTAACAACCTCTTGTTGACGGTTCCAATCACTGAGGTCGATCTCTGATGTCCAATGTGAGCTGTAAGCAGACTCCGATTCCACACGCTTACATTCGACCCTGAGCGAGTGTGGCCTGTCCTGGAACCAGTCTACGGAAGGGACATGATCAAAACACTGGCTAAGATGGGCAGTTATATTAAGAACTAGTCTTGCTCGTGTCAATATGCATCAGTGGACCGGTACAACAATGAGGAATTCAACAGAAGTTGAGGTATGCCAACCACATGGTGAAGCAAGAAAAAGCAAGAAGAAGCAAACATTTCGGGCATTAACCTCTCTTCACAGCAAAAGTTAATGCCTAAAATATTGCGATTGATCAATACCAAACATAATTTAGTTTTCAATATTGATCGACATGGTTGCTAGCGGACGAAGGCAAAAGCATAAGACCCTTTCTTCCACATGTGTAGAGTCGGGGCTACGCAACAGGATAATCCCAAGTTAGTGGTGGTTTACAGCAGGTCTGGAGCACGAGCTACGCAAAAGGTTAAGAGCGGTTTCTCAAGGAGATTGGATGGGCCAGGCATCTATCTGGGGATGGCCAGATGAAGGCCCTTGGAGTTCCGATGGAAAATGGATGCAGCGACGTACTGCTCCGGAGCATGCTCCCATACCTGACCTGCAGCACCTTCTCCTTTCTCCCAGTTTGGCACCCTGTGGTGCATAAAAGCATTAATGATTATGGATACTGGGAGCTCCACTGCTGTTGGAGATCGACGAGGGTATTGTACCTGATCACTGGGGCTCAAGAGCACCACACGTGTGGAATGTCTGACAGAATTCACAAGTCCGAGTGGTCACTATTGTGAAATGTGTGCAAAAACCTCAATCAGGCACTGGAGAGTGATCGATGGATATTCCTTCAATTCCTTCAAAAAAGTCAATTAAAGGGGAGTGGAGCCGATGCCTACAAAAGCTTGGCTAAAACAGGCTATGGAGGCTCCTTGCCAAATCGACCAGAGCAATGAAATACCACAATGATGCAATCTAACCGAGACGAAAAGATGAACGCGAGTGATAGATCGTTTGTCGAATCCACCACTGCCCCAGTTCAGAAAGGGGCTTGAAACGGTCACTTGCCTGTCCGATGAGAGACTATGTGGCCATCCCTATGCTGGAGGTGGTAGGAGGGAGGATTGCACTGATGTTCAGTACTTACATAGTCACCCAAGGTAACAATTGCATGGAGGCATGCCACCTTGATGGCGTCAAACAAGTGTGCCAGAAAACTTGTAATACCTCCGCACCCACCTGAGGCATATGCAGAAGCATAACATCAAGGAAGTTAAGGGAGATTCGTAAGGACGAACCAGGCTTGGATTCAGTGCTCGTCATGGTCTAGGCAAACCTGTGGCAAAAATATTGATGCTGGTATGCATGCAAAAGCACCTTTACGGGAAAGCAATGGATGCAAGGTACTTAAGAAATGGGCTTGGAGCACTTGTTTGTTTTAATTCAGAGACGACCGTTTGAATGCAAGTCGATGCACCAAGCTATACATTACTGGACGTGGACTGAGGGCAATCGATGATGGATCCCCAATATGTTCGAGTTCTGGAAAAGATTGTTTGAGGGGAATCGAATCTAACACCAAGCATCTTGCTAGAACTAGGGAAGGTGCTATGCAAACATTTCAGAGAAATGGACATGGTAGCATAATTATCATAGCGTTGACCTTTCTGATGACTTTATCCTGTGTGTCAGAACACTGGCTCGGATCCTCAGATTCTGCACATGACTATCTGAAGCTTGTGTGGAGAATTCTACAAATTTAACAATTACCACTGATGAGGAGCCAAAAAAATACGTGATTGATGAATCTCAGATGTTTAGCTCGATAGAGTTAGAACCTGAACGTGTTGACAGCAGCTGCAAAATTGAAGTCTTTTTGGTCCAGCTCCAACAAAAATGGGTTGTTGCCTCTCATGGGGGTCATCGCGAGAAAGGAATGAACAACCTAAGATGACAAGCTGTGAGAGTTGGAACATTCCAATCGGTTGGATGTGCAAGTGCGCCATCACATGAAATTGTGCCTCAGACTACCAAAAGATTACGTTTGTAGCTTATGCACAATGGTGGACTAGGCCTACCCCATTTCATGCTCATCTGATGTGAGAATAATGAATGGGTTGAAAGGTTGGACAGCCGTTGCATGAAGACCCGCTTTGGCATGTAGCTTGGAGATGTGATTAGGCTCAGAATGAATGCATCCCACAACACAAGCATGACACCCCAAATCTAACCGCCAAATAGGTGCATGGAACAGTTGAGGGTGGGTTCGATGGGAAGCAAATAGAGTACCACAGCCCATGGATAGCTGGGTGTAGAATTGGAGTTTCCATCTAACAGGGTAATGACAACATTCAGGGCAATCTACTCGCTACCAGATTGAGATCACCCGGGCAGACAGTAGCCACGATGCGTACGATGTAACTGCGGCACAAAGGAAACCCTATCCATATTCCAAGAATGCATCAGGACATCTCACCAAGCATGCAAGACACCACAGTTAGACGGCAAAACGTGGGTTCGTGCTAGTCTGTGCGTAGACTATGGTAGTGTAGGTACATAGCCCTCCAAGATCTAGAATGAAGGAAAACCTGATATTATTGCATCAAGATGAACAAAACTGGTGGTTCTTGATACACAGATAAAAGAGCAGCACACTTGAGCTGCACAGGAGAATGATTGCAAGAGAGAGTACCTATGGAAATCCTTAAATTCAGGACTGGGGCAAAAACAAAGGTTTTGACTGAATCTCCATCTCACAGTCAATCGATGTGAAGTATGGGACTTGAAATTGGCATCTATGTTCCAAAACATGGGCCTGACAAAACAATGACCTCAGCAGTCATCTCAATAAAGGTAGTGAAAGAACCATGAAGGTCTAAAGACAGTCCACAATAAGATTCCTCAGTACAAGTGCATTGGACGGTTGCCTGCAGTTTGAATGATCCGAGTGTAACCAAGGGAGAAAAGGATCAATTGGCAAGTCGGGGATGCTCGTCAACCCAAATATAAAAGCGTGCGGGAAAGCAGTGCTAAAAGAGTGATTCCGTTAGAGAGATGGGACCTATCAGAGAGATGGGACCCATGACCTACATGCGAGCAAGTTGGACCAGTAACTGAATGTCGAACAACAGTCAAATGCCTCATCATCCAACGACGTGACGTGCATGAATGGATGAACGAGATTTCCACTGTCCCTTTCAACTATTCCAGTTGAAACTCCAGCCAAGGGAGCAGCTTAGGAATAATCAGCGGGGAAAGACACTTTTAAGCCTAACTCTAACCTGGCTCAATGTTAGCTTTGATGAGGACAACATAAGTCGGAGGGGTGTGCCAAACTTGTGCACAAACAAACATACCACGACTCATCTAAAGCATCCTCAACCATTAATCTGCAAATACAACTCGACACAACCGTGCTCCCTTTTGCTTCGACAAAGGGTTAAACACTAAAATGTCAACTTCTTGCTTCTTAAGGTGGTTATAGCATACCTCAGTCAACATCCTGCTGATTTCACCTATTGTTCTGAGATGTGCAGTTAAATGGTGAAGGTGACACAGCAATCCACCACAACTTTACATCGAGCAAACAGACACCTTCACAAAGTCCATCTCTTCACGTAGGTTTTCATGGCGCTGTTCCAGGCGAGAGAATTCTCGAAGAAGACCTGATGTCTGCGAGCGCTTCCTGTAGGTCATGCTGTAGTTTACGAGTCTCCTCAGCAAGTCGCATTGCCATCACTTTGCAGTTCAGTCCATGCATGGAACACACCAATTATTACAAATAGTTCAAGGTTGCTTGTTATTGCCACTTTAATGTGAGTTTGCAGTTCATAAGCATTCACCATGATGCTGCTTTTCTTTGTCCTCAAGAAGGTGATTAAGTTCTTCATTTTCCTCCTCAAGAGGGTTGTCTGCTCCAGAAGGCAAGCCACCATCTGAAGCAACAATACAACTTGTACAAAAGCGTGAAAAAACAAATTCAGGGATTATAGATAAAACAAAAAACTAATTATAAAGGGAACCCAGGCTGAGTTACAACCTGTCAGTTTCTTCCTTGTAGCGCTGTGCACCCTCACGCTCAGCTGCCAATTGGTCTCAGTTTTCTCCAGCTCCTCCCGCAAGTTCAAGGCCTCCTCAGCCAGATGTTCGTGTAGCCTGAGCCTTACAAAGAACCTGCTGCATCCTTCAAGTTCCGCATGAAGCCGCTGCATTTCGCAGTCATCGCGTCTCTTTGGTTACCATTCGCCCAGCTAGCAAATGGTTCTCACGTATCTGTTGGTAGATCGTTAGCATCCAGGGGCAATGCATTCTTCCCCCGTCTAAACCAGCATCCTTCAAGCAAAACAGTATTGAATGTGACTATAGCTTTGTGCATGATCAACAAAATGTCTCTGTTCTGAAAACATCTTCAGGTAAAAATCGGCACCTGCTCAGTGACCTCAGTTGCAAGCTGAACAATCTTGTCCCCCATACCGCTGTTGAGCTGCTTGAAGTGTTCCACAGAACGAGCCTCAATACGTAGCTTGCGCAGCTCACGGCGTGCCAGCATGCGGCGTACACAGCACTGCAGAAACACCACGGCTTACGCACCCTCAAATACTGTTGACGTGCGAGCCAACCACGTACCCAGCGCTGATCATGATCGACTTTGTTCACACAACATCTAAAAAGGAGAGCACATAAAGATGGATGGACCCTTGATTAAAAACCCAAAGATTCCACTTTTATATTCACGAGATTGGAATACGGAGATGGATTGCTACAGTTCCAACTTTGACATCAGTTTATCCTCCCTCCAGAACAAACCATGCAAACGTACCTCTCTGTAGTAGCACCGGGCAAACATGCCACGAGTAAAACTTGGATCGTGATTGTAGCCTTTCTCAACGTGAGGAAAATGCCGACGAGCCATATGCATGCGGTACGCCGCTTGAATCCTGATTGCTCCATGTAACTCACTAGCAACGTGCCTGCCTAGAACAGAGAGAGAGGAGAGAGAGAGAGAGCAGAGAGAGATGAGAGATGAGAGAGAGAGAGAGACAGACATTATATTATATTAATAAATATATATATATATATAAAGATAGATATATTAGAGATATCAACAGAGACATAAGAGACAGCAAGATAATAGATAGAAAGAAGAAAGAGATATAAGAATAGAAAGAATATAGAGATAGAGAGAGATGAGGAAGGAAGGAAAGAAAAAGTACAGTGTATACAAAAGATTGGTAAAACAAGTTAAAATACACAGTATGGAGTAGTCACAGAAATCCACTGTCACCACAGGCATAGAATAATGCATCCTTCCTACTGCCCCCTTCCCCTCTCAATTGTCACTGCTCTACAAGTTATATCCTGGTGAATGCACAGTAAAAATAATGCCATGTTACATTTCTCACCAATCTTCTGTTAAATGACTAAAAACTGTCCCACATTAAAGTTCATTTGATTATTTTTATCCAAACTACTTCATAAAAACCACTTAACCTTGTGACCTATCTCTGTACCGGCGAGCCCGTTTGCCACGGATGAGACACTGCAGGTGATTGTGACACGGCGTAATGGATGTACGGCGTCGCCGTAGCCAGCCACGACGTGCCTCTGCCACAGTCACGCAGCTGCATTCAGACACTCGGAGCGCAGCCGTTCGAGCAAAAGCCACCTTCGCCCAGCACGGAACAAAGATCTTGGTCTTTCCAAAATGACCGGTCTGGCTTCTGAAAAAACAGATGTTTATGTTACATCTTCACATTAACAGCAATAAATTTACAGTGTTTTTCGCTCACAAGCAGCCAATGCTAAAAAGAAGTGGAGAGTTCCACTGGCTCGCCAATAATTTCCCAAATTCAGCGAGCACTGATTTTGCTTTTGTATGGTTTACAAATGTGAGCAGCCAGCTCGAGAGTGCCTGCCACGAAACATTATCCATTACCATGAGCATCATGTCATGTACAGAAGACAAAGTCGAGAGAAGTTCTCATGACACTTATTGCATGGGGTTACTGGATGAATTGTAGTCTGCCCTCCTAAGGTCAGAAAAGGAGTCAGGAGTGGAGGCGTGGGGTGGATGGGACAACCAAAATAAATAAATAAATAAATAATAATTTAAAAACCCCAAAACCAAAGTACTTCACCTTATAGGTCCTCAGCACATCTGCCACTGTGACTTGATGTTGCCGGTTACAACTATATACTTTTCAAGAGGCATCGATATCGATCATTAGAACTCCTGTACATCCACCTTGTATTAGGATAATCATAAGATTTCATTTGTGAAGTAGTAACCAGGACTGATGCAGCAACTACCATCGACCGAGATGTTTACGGATCAAAATGGCTGTATGCACAAAGTGCTCGCAGTCACTCCCACAATCAATGCAAGAACAGAAAAGCAGCAAATAAACATCCTTCTTGAAGAAATGAGAAAGCACAATCCTCAGCAAAGTGATAATGTATGCAAATACAGCATTGGTTGTTGAACAGTATTATGTTACTCACACTTTGGTTAGTTTTCCTGGCTCCATCAATTGTTTTTCAAAATATCTCTCTCTT
>CM068962.1:69166570-69178982 GCA_035128595.1 Eptatretus atami
TTTTGAGGGTCATCTAGGGATAAAATGGTCCACAGAAAAAAAAATGAATGTCATCAGTCATGTGATTCGGCAGCCATATTGTTTTTTTTTGTTTGTTTGTTTGTTTTTAAGCCTTCAAAAATCTTCTCTGAAATGGCTGAACAAATCGAGGTGAAGCTTTACACGTATGACTGCCTGTCCATGAGGAACAAATGTTCACACATGATATCATTGGTCACATGTTTTGGCAGCCATATTGGATTTACCCTCAAACCTATGCAAATACACCACTCAAAAGAAGTCCTAGCAAGGGTCTGCAATCTCTGATTGCTCTTTTTCTTGTTCTTGTTTTCATTTTGGAGGTTTTTGTGTGTATATTTGGTGCATTAGCCTTTCACTGATTCCTAGTTGAAGTTATTGTGATCCCAAAGACTTTACTTCTGTCGGGATGGTAAGTAAGAATATGGATTTTTTTTTTCTTCCTTTGCAGACCTTAATACTTCAGAGCTTCCAGATGGCCTTATCCCTGCCTTACCTGCATACATATTGTTCATGTGTGTCCGATATGGTGATTATACCAACGATGAGAGCCGGGTCCATTCGCTCCTCAATGCATCAATCACTGGCATCAAGAAAGTGCTCAAGGTAATGTCTTTGTGACCAAAGCTGCTGTTGGCATTGTTGTCTTGTTTTAGTGGATACATGTGTTTCTTTGTGAAGTTTGACTTTGCATAATAAACTCGATTGGATAAGCAATTGGTCACAAGGTGGTTTATGCCTGGTGTTGGCTTGATGGTTAGGGTGGTGGGCTTGGGATCCTCGGATCCTGAGTTCAAATCCCACTCAGCTGTGTAATTGATACCAGGTGGGATTTACTCTGCTTGTCATCCTTCCGAGGTTGGCAAAATGAGTGCCAGCTTGCTGGTATCCTGCGTCAGTGGTGACCCGTGCAGGATTGTGCCCAATAGCCAAGGAGACTGCTTAGGCAGCACCAACACTCTGCACAGAGTATGGTCCCAATGGATGGACAAGGTGGTTTGCCTTTATGATTGATTGTCTAGCCATGAGTTCTGGAGTTTCGAGGAGTGGCAGGATTGGTCTGATTAACTCCAGTATCAGACAAAACGTGGTGTGTTCCGGCACTAGGTCATGTCTGCAAGGTTGAATGTCAGGTTAGCCATTGGAAGACTATCTAGTTGTAGATGTTAACTCGACACTGTTTTTAACATATATATTTCTTTATTTTTTAAATCTGCACTTCCATTGCTGCTAACCATTCATGTGTCAGTGGTTTGAGTCGATTTGCCCCCATGATTCCAAGTCTATTTGATCCCTACTTTTTTCTTCTTCATTCAGAAAAACAGCAGTTTTGAGACCAGGTCCTTCTGGCTGTCAAACACATGCCGTTTGCTCCACTGTTTCAAGCAGTACAGTGGAGACCAGGTATGCTGCTTCTTCAAACCCTGTTTATGCACTTCATGTGGGTACATCAGCGTTCTGTATTGCTGTCACATATATGTTGTCGGCATTATAGTTATCCATATTTCCACTAATTTCACCATTTCTAAATGTGGTTGTCATTTCTGAGATTTAGTTGAACTGGTAATGTGCATCACGAATCGTAATGTGGCCTTTGTATACACCATTATTTGCTTTTTATTTACCAACTTCAGTCCAACTATGTGAAACGTGAGTGTTGGTGCCACTTCACAACTGTGGGTGTTTGCACTGCCTCCCCCCTCTCCCCTCCCACCTCCTGCCTCCACACCCTCCCCACACAAATGTGTAGCAGTCGTAAGATGTAGTTGTACATCTTAGATGTATGCAGACGCTGCCCCTTTGGTGCAGCGTCAGCATGCGTGATGTCACGAGTCGGTGGTGTAACACCTTTGATAATGTGGTTATGTAACTTGTTCATCAAGGATGCGCCAAGCGTGTCCAGCTCCCCCTTTCTGAAGTGGTTTATCACCAGTTCCACAATTGTAGTTAGTTGTGCAGCATCAGTCGTAAGTTACCAATATGCACGTTGTAATATATAAAGAAACTTTGTTGAAGTGACCAGATTCATGAGATGTGGAGTTAAAGTAAAGAAGCTTGCACATGGAAAAGTTTTGATTATCACTTCAACACAAACATGACGAAGAGACTGAAAACAAGACTCTTTCATGTGCAGTGCAAGGCTGTGGGATGGCATCATTGGCTGAAGATGTGGCTGTGCTGCTGATGCAGTGCCCTCTGTAGGTTAGGGCAGGAATTTGTAATTTGTTCATGGTGCCGGCGATAGATCATGTACTCTTCATGAAGGATACCGTGGGATCTTTAACGTCCACCAATGAATTCCGAGGGATGGCACACACATTGATGAATCACCCTGCCTGTAAAACATCAGGATTATAGTTCATAGCTGGGTCTGGATTCAAACTCAGGCAAGACAGCTTGGAGGTGAGTGTGTGTACCTCTAAGCCACCCTGCCAGCCTGAAAACAAGACCAATACAATTTATTACCAGCTTCCAGGTAATTTATTTGGCTACATGAGAACGTAAATGAAATTGCATTAACTAAAATAAAAAAATTGTTGAATTAGGCAGCGTACACACTCAATTTTCTTACTGTGTCTAATATGTTAAATTTTAACTTTATATCTGTGCGTTTCTAGTTTCTGCAATTCCTGCAAAAAAATAATTGTTTATTTTTAATCCAAATTTAAGGGCGCTCGTAACTGGTCACTATTGTTCAATCGATGCATTCAATTCAATGACTATAGCCTCTATCATTGTACTTTGACGGATTAAAAAAAGGTGTATATTATTGAGCCTGAATTGCGTGGTTATGTAATTTTGGGGTGAGTATGTGTAAATTGAGAGTTGAAGTTGATGTCTTGCTGTGGATGTTGTGCAGGAGTTCTTGCATCCTAATGTCGAATCGCAGCAGGATTTTAGTTTGAGGAACTTTGACCTGAGTGATTACTGGAACGTTCTCGAAACATTAGCGGTGCAGATTTACCAGCAGCTCACCAAGATGATTGAAGAGACTTTGCAGCCCCTGATTGGTGACTTGACAACTTATTATTTTTTTCCCCATTTTGTTCTTCTCATATAAAGTTGTGTAAAAAATAACAAGCATTATAAAGTGTGATTACATGACAATGCCTCTCCAGCTGAGAGCCTTTGTATCAATAATTCCATTCCAGATAAGAGCTGAAGCTTGCAATGATGTATCCTATTCTATATACGAACATTAAAAGTGAAATGTTTTGATTGTAGGAAGCAGGATGCTTTGTGTACACCGGTCTGCCACATTGCCAAATCATGTTGGTTGCAGTTCCGGGTATGTTGGAGAACGAGTCTTTCTCAAGCGTGTGCAGCACGAAGCCATCCGGCGCACGGAGACGTACAATGAGCAAGTCCGATTTGGATTCCCCCGCGTTCACGCTCTCCTCCATACTGCGCTGTCTCACAACATTTTGTGATACGATGGCTGAACATGGGATGGATCCTGATGTTCTCGGGCAGACTCTCCGACAAGCCTTCTACACGCTCTCAGCAGTCACGCTCAACAGTCTTCTCCTACGCAGAGACCTCTGCTCTTGGAACAAAGGCATTCAGATTCGGTAAGCATCTTGTGTATGTAGATGTGTCTGGTGTTGCATATAATTGCTTTGGACCAGAAAAAGTTCACTCTTCCCCTAAAATTTGTGTAATGTCCAATGGGACCATCTATTTGTTACGAATGCAGGAAAAATGTTTCTCATTCATGTACTCTTCCTATTGCTCACCTCCCAAATGTCTCTCCCTTCTCTAATCTCCTCTTTCCTATAATCTTCCCTTTTTCTTTTGTAGTCGATTTTTGTTTCCAGCAATCCTTGTGGTGTTGGTATGATAAATGTGTCCCTGAAGAAAGAAAGAAAAAAAAATACAAAAAAGAGTGCAGTGGAAGGAAGTACGTTGGTTTTGTGCTGCATGTCGCAACTAGCTTTGATAGCAGCAGACTTGTTACAAGTAGTATGTGGTGATGACATATTTTCTTCTATGATGGCAATTCCTTTTGGGGCTGTCTATTTATTATATATGCAAATATAGCAGAATTTGACCATCATAACCCCTACCATTATATGTTCCACATTATCCTTCTCTCCTCGATGCTCATCTCTATCCCAACCTTCTTTCCATTTTCCCTCCCCATCTGCTCACTTTCCTGTTACCCTGAAATTCCCCTTCAAAGATGGTTCCTCAAAGGCCCAATGAAAAATTTTCATAAACGATTCAAGATGTCTTTTTCACAGCAGTTGCAATATAAATAGTACTGTGTGTTCTTTGGGATGATGAACTCAGAGAGAACAGAATGTAAGACATTTTCATTGGCTGTGTGCTGTGTCCATAGGTACAATATCAGTCAGCTGGAGGAATGGCTCCATAAACGGCGACTCCAGCACAGCGGCTTGAAGGCCACATTGGAACCACTCATCGAGGTGTCTCAAATCCTACAGCTCAAGAAGTCCACGGAAAAGGATGCAGACACCATTTGCACGTTCTGCAGTGCTCTTACCACTACGCAGGTCAGACAAACTTCCCTTAAGGTGCAGGTGTCATTTTTAGTTAAAATTGAGTATGGGGAGTAAAACACAAACCTCAATTAAATTTACGATGATCGGCAACTTTGGGAGAATGGCGATTTACAACTGTTGTGTCGTGAATCTACAGGAGGATAGTGTTTCACCCTTTGGGGGTCATCAGTTGGAATTATTTCAAAATGTATTGAAGTAAAAGATTTTAGATTGCTTTCACCAGATTCTGATGTTGCTCCCACCAAAGCAAACATCATAGAATTTACGTTTTGGATTAAGCAGTTTGAAATTAGTCTCAATACAACAAATAGCAAACAGCCTTCAAATTATTTGGGTGTTTCAGCTTTGCATTGCAAATACAAAGGTTGTAGCACCACTACATGGGCTTGTTGATGTACAAAGACTTGCAAATGAATATTATGCAGTTTCTGAAAATGGGGCTTTGTCAAAAAATATAATTGTATTCATGTAATAATTCACACATGTTCTCCCCTCAGATTGTAAAGATCTTGCATCTTTACACACCATTAAATGATGGTGAGGAACGTGTGAAAGTCACCTTTATCCGCATGATTGAGGTGAGTTTCAGGGACCTGCTCAGGTAATGCCTTTGGGAACTACTTGTTTTGCAAACCTCACTTCTGGTTTGGGTTGCTCCATGTACAGGTGGAATCAGTAGCTACTCCTTCCACCTCGATCAAAGCTAAGTTTTTCTGAACCAGATTTGTTGTGTTTTCTTTTATTTTTTCTTGGTGTTTGTGTTTGTCTAATTTTCTGTGTTCAGTTGTACCTTGTGCTGTGTTGTCGAATTTGTTTTTGAATAGCTTAGGCCTACTCCTCCGATAACTGATTAACAAAATTTGTCTCACATTTGAGGTTGTTTCTCGTTCTGCTTCTTGTTTTCTTGGTTTTGTCCTTTCTGCCTCTTATTCTATTTGCACACCTTGCTTCAAAAAAAAATTAAATGATAAAATTAAAAAAAAAAAAAAAAAAACATGATCTTGTTCTGCCTTCTACATGATCTTCCTTCACTTCATTTTTTACATTCCCTTTTCTCAATATCTCAAAACTAAATCTTCATTGAAGAAAATGCTTCTTCCTTCTTTTAAATGCATTTAAAACATTATAAAATGCTTCTTTCCTTATTTCTCCTTGAGTACCCCACGAGTTGTTCTTCGTTGTGATCTACTCTTCTTCTTCACAAGTTATATTTTACAAATCTCTCACCGAACCGCTTTGTCCATCAACCGTTATCCTGTACCTGCAGCACCACCTTTCTCCATGCCTTCAACAAAAATTCCTCCCACCCATCTCATGATCTGTGTCTCTGTATGTCCAGATTAGGAATTATGAGGAGTCCAGTTTGCAGAGGTTGTTTGCTCATGACGATCAAATCCCCTTCCCAATATTTTACAGTGTCAAACCCAAATGTCAGTATCCTCTCCCACATATCTGACAATCCAGTATCCTTTCAACCCAACCATTCTATGTGTTCCCCTCTTTCTGCATTGCCCCCCACTAACCCCCCTCTCAAAGGTTGCCATCCACCCAAAACTTCCTCCTCACCCCCCCTCATCCTTCTCCATTGTTCCATCCCTCTCAGCTTCCCCCTGCTCCCCACTCCATCCCGTCCACTCGTAGATTCCTCCAATCCACCCCTCTGATTGCCCTGCCCCCTCAGTTTCTCCTCACTGGCCCCCTCTTAGCCCCCCTATGCCCAATCCCTCTCAGCACCCCACTCCTAACATCCAGCTCCACTCCCCTTTCCTGCTTCCTCGCAGTCCCACCCTTCTCAGTGCCCACCCCGTCCTGCCCTCAGTGTCCCATGACTAATTATTTTAAGTACTGCACAATAAAACCTGTATAATTTTAAAAGTTTAGAACAAATGGATAATAAGGGAGGGTTAAAGCTACTTTCAGGCCACCCTGTACTGTTCCTGTTCTGTTTCGTCCTGATCTGTCCAGTGTTCGTGATCACGCTTGACTTTGGTACACACACACACACACACACACACACACCCTCTGACAGTGATGCACACACCTGTAGCTAGTTACATTTCTAATGTGAGTAAACTTGCCATGCAATTTTGAAAACTCTCCAACCCCCCTCCCCTCCCACACATAAAAGCAAATGGACATTCCCACATTGAAACGAATATTTACCGTTTTTCCCCCACCCTCCTCCTCTATCATGCCATCACCGACTTCATATAAACCCATTACGGTTGCCTGTCCAACTCACAATCCCACGAGATATGTGGAAACCCTGTGGCATTGCAACTCTCAAGGGACTATGGGCAGGCTAATTGTGCCAATAAATGACCGAAAACCAATTACCTCCTTTCTGATGCATGTACTGTGTACTTTTAACGATTTGCGTATAATGACAGATGTTGTCTTTCACAATCTCGCAAGTCCTAAACAAAGACCTTTATAATGACGTGCGTTTCATGGTCCCTGGTCGACGAGTAATGTGCTACTTTCATAGAAAATAATCGGAAGTAATAGCAAGGACCCGCGTAACCTCTGCGGTAAAAGTCCTGCTTGAGAGAATTCCACATAGTTGTTTGGGCGGTGTGTAAACAGACCCCCGATTCTGTCGCTGAGGCCTATATTCAGAAGGCCTGTAACACTTGTCAGCTCAAAATGGTTGGCACCAACATTGTGGCCTTAGTAAAGAAATTGTGAGTAGAGTTGGGTGAACTGTCCAACCAATGGATGGAACATGCATGGACATGCACACAGCTCCTTTCATTGTATAGATTGTTAGCATTGGTTGCTAGTAGACATTAAATATAACAGACAAGGGCCCCCAGCTTAACATCCCATGAGACGAATCACACACTTGGTGCAATGACTTGGCTGCACAGTACCAACATGACGGTGTAACTTGGTCCAGAAAATAACCCAGACAAGATGGCTAAAATGTAAGTCTGCTACATCTGTGCCATCTTGTCAGACACCTTGAAGTTGTCACCAAAGTCTTACTTTCTTTTGTTCCCCAGATGGTGGGCTATGCTGAAGATTCTGCTATTTCTTTGGTGTATGTTCTCCCTTGTGTTTTTTTAGGCTCGGATGAAAGACCGTGGCAACTCGACACAGCTGCTCATGGATACCAAGTGGACATACCCAGTGGAATTCCCCTTTAACCCATCACCTGTATGTCTGGAAACTATTCAAATCCCAAGAAGCTTGAACCTCACATTCCTGTCACGTGTGTAGCAATGATGGCATCTTCCGCGCATACCAGAACTTGCTGCATTATCGTGATCTGTCCGTCGTGAGTGCATGTCCATATTCTCGAGTGGGAATTCGCAACATTTCCCCAATGGATTTCAGAACCTGGGAATGACGGGGCAGACGAGGAAAGTGAGGGAGGGGAGAAGGTGTATATTTGGTGAGATCGGTGCAGATAACTACTGTCAGGGTAACACCAGTCAGTCGCTTGATTATGAAGAAGTTTGATTTGTCTGTTGTTACTGAGATTGATAAATCTGTCGAGCACAGTATGTTTGGGGTTGTCTTGTACGATCTTCCTTTCTTGGGGCCGAATTACAAACAGCTGTACATCAAGTTGGTTGACGTGCCATTTGATTTGGAATACATTGAGGTCACCTCCATTTGTGCTTCATGACCCTGGTGAAAATGCCCAGCACAGCACTTTAATTGACTTGACACAAAATGAGTGGTGAATCTATTCTGTGCATGGAGAAAACATGTCTGTTTTGTATTTGTTTGTGCACAGCATCTTGTAAGACCACTTCTAAGCAAAGCTTTGCACTTGCTTCTCAATTGGCTCGAGACACCAACACGAACGGTCGTCTGGGTTTTTGTGAGTTCTATTCCATGTCATTACGTGTGCAAATATAGCGGATCATCAATGTTCATCGCAATCAGGAATTGCATAAATTGCGGTTAAAATGGGCATCTCGGTCAAGTTTGCTACCCGGTTAAAACGACCAGTACCCAAGATTACTGCACTGGCACAAGTTTGTTCAGCTGTAAAATCTTAATGAATTAAAACATTATATTCGAAGTCTGTCGAGCTATTTGAGAACTTGCAGCAGAAATGGCATTATCTGTTTAAAGAGGAGGCCTTTGTCAGTCACATTATGATGTCATAATGCAAGCTATCAGATATATGTTTTTGTCCTTCACGTTATCGATGCATCTTGTACATTGAGAAATGCATGAAGGATCGCTGTGAATCATAGCATTTTGTGCTTCTAGTATATACTGTGTACATTGTAAGGAATGGAATTGTAAAATATAGATGCTTGTTTGCATGATGCACAATTGAATTGGTACCGAAAGGGAAACCAAAGTTGTAAATTTGGAGAAATTGTTCATAAAAATTAGTTTAGGTGTTTGGTGTATTTTAACCTTATGGAGCTCCAACAATCTTGAAATTGGCTTTTGCTGTCATTTTGAGCTATCTCGAATCCGCAATGAAGGGCAAGATGACTCCAAAGCTAAAGAGCTACACGGTGTGGGTGAGGATGTGGAATTCCGGAGAACTGCCCGGATCGCAATTCTGTACCGATCCAACTCGACGCAGCTGTTGGGTTTTCGAATGCATCGGCTTACTGAGGTTTTTATTGCCATTGTTTTGGAATGGTTTTGTGACAATGTTGATAGAGTATAAATTGTGAGTTTTGTTGCACTTTAACTGTAAGGTAATTGCAAAGCAATTCAGCCAATTCTCCGATTCAGATCATCCCGTACTACCTCAATGGTGACATATAAAGCCAAATGCAGCACAGCGTGTCAGTCCCAAGCTTTTTTTCTTTCTTTCTTTCTTTTCAGAAACTTGTCTTTTATGACCAAAAAATTATTCACTCAATTCTGAAGCATTTTCCTTGTACTTTTTACACGTTTCTTCCTCGGTCTTCAAGCCAAATGAATGTCACTTCAAATTGCCTGCCATTGGGTTTTGGTGCGGAAAAAACTGTAAGTTGGCATTGTGTGCGTGCATGGTGATTTTGCATGTATTTATTTCAATGTTTGTGATCTTGTGACTATGCTCGTCTATAAATAAGACAGTCATATCGTGATGAAAAGAACCACATTTGTTGAGGTATTTTTCCCCTCCCCTTATTCATGATGGAAATGTTTTGCCCTTGAGTTTTGAAATAAAACCTGCTGCACTTTACACTTCATTTGCCATTACTGTGCTTCAAGCAACTTTGTTTTATGTTCCTTTTACTCAATATTTTGTACAAAATTGAGATTTGAGCATGAATGCTTATTGCATTTATCCTCACCTTCCCCCTCTGCCCCCCCTCTGCTGCACTCTGTCTGCCCCCTCTCCCCTAGGCTTCACTCCCCACCCCCATCCCACCCACCTCTCGGCTCCCCGTCTTGCCCCCTTTTTTGCCACATTGTCGTCGGGTCCCTGTGTCAAATACCAAAAATGCAATTACGGGCAATTTTTTTTTTTTTAATGAAGCTTTGTAAATGCAATCAATATTGGGGGGGGGGGCATGAAATGTGGAACAAATTTTTTAATTGGATTCCTGGTTCCTGCCCCAGGGGTTTGGGACTTAGGGTCACAGGAGTCAAAACAGAAGATTTTGTTTAACTCAAAATTTGATATTGGGTCATTCCTGGTGGAATTTTTTTGCCATGTTTTGACTTTGCTTTAGGTGGGGATTTGCGATGGCACACCATTGACTTCACTCTCTTGTTGCTCCACACACACAAAGCGAAAAGCGGGGCTAAGCAATTGTGTCATGTCCATCTGTAAACGTCAGTTTGATCAAGGAACAACTTGTTTAAATTGAATGTTGTATTTTGAACACTAATAGGAAGACAAGTTTGCTGTTTTACCGTACTTTGAATTTGTCCCAATCGCAAATGTGTAGAGAGAGTGACATTTTTCTGTCTGCCTGGCAGTGAAACAAAATTGAAAATCATTCCTAAAAGAAACTTTAGTTTTTAAGGATGTCAATAAATGACATAAACGAGCACGAATAACTAATGTAACATGTTATATAGGATGATGTAATAGTCACTGGGTAAAGTGGTGGTGAAAAACTTTTTTTTTTTATACGACCTTTTACAATCTTTATTTTAAATAGAGTTATATACTTGAACACTGCAGCACACAAATCGCTTTCTTGTCACTTCCAAAAACTTCGTTTCGCAGTACCTTGACATGTTAAATAGGGTGGTGTATAAGACAGCTTCAACAACACTAAACTTTAGGAATATATATTTATTTTAAACGATCTTTAAGATCTATTCTATTAAAATTGAAATACAGTACATACTTGAACACTGCATGGGATATCGTGTTCTAATAACTCTTGAGCTTAAGATTGCTTTTGATAACTTTAGTTGGGACCAGTCTTGGATTAAATTTTCCATCACTACAAAACTGATTATTCTTTTGTGTGCAGCCCATGACTATGGGGAAGCATCATTTGTGAGGGGTGCAGCTATGCTGTTGATGCAGTGCCATCGTTGGGTTAGAGTAGGAATTGGTAATCGGTTTGGTGACTGCTCATCAACTCTTCACGAACGATACCGTGGGATCTTTAAAGTCTGGGCACCAACTATTGCCCACAGAAGGAACACCCAGTTTAACATCCATCTAAAGAACAGCACTCATTGATGCCTCACCTTGCCTGTGAAACACCAAGGTGATGATTTATACATGGGTCGAGAATCACACCCAGGCTCGTCGGACCCAAGGAAAGTGACTTCTAGCCTATCCTGCCAGCCCACAAACTGATTGAAGATGTATCTTGTGAATGATTTTTTAAATTATTATTATTTAAATTTAAATGGTGCTGATGCATGGTAAATCTGATTTTAGAAATCAGATTGGACAATATAGCCTTAGTTGAGAACTTGAAGGTGATCATATTGGGAGGGTGGAATTAAAATTTCGATATGGAGCCAGCAGAAGACGGTTACTTCAATTTTATTATTGATCACAGTGTACCATGATGGCGTTGAGATATTGTACTTTTCCTTGTTCCAACCTGATCTGACTATAAACTGTTGGATTGATGCTTTGCAAGCTGGATGATGAATTGATGAGTGGGCTCTCCTTCAGATAGATGTTGAGCTGGGTGTCCTGTCTAGCATTATTTGGAAGTTAGAAGGCAAGTTCTAACTGGCACCATGAACAAATGATTATCCCTTTTGGAGGTGGGGTTGTGACAAGTGACAACCTATCACCACAATAGAGCACTAATTGGGTATTGTAAACAAGTTGGGTATTAAGAAATAATTGAGGTTAACCTTTGTTTCCAGAGCATAGTTGCAAAACTATCACTATTTCTTTATGAAATTTGGTACACACATCAAGAATAAATTGAAACTGGTCTTTTGCTACTTGTCCTCATTTACTATGGTGGGGGATATCGAAGACTTTGTCTTCAACGGATGCTAGTTGACATTGAAAACTAATTAGGGAAAAACCATTGACCACATGACAGCCTTTAAAGAGTTTGCAATGAATTTTGATTTATTATGAATGATTTTATGTTAATATTGTTATTAATTGAAATCAGTATTTCTCATAGTTATAGTTTTTGCCATATTTTTATGAAATCCTTCTTTGATATAGTTGATACAAAGACATACTTGTATATCTTTTTAACCAACTCGGACTATATTTACAATTATGGTAACAACGCAATAAAATAAATGTATAAGAAAGGCAATGAAAACAGCTTATTTTTAATTCACAATTTAGTTGTGGTGGTGGTCGTATAGCAGCTTAGCTGCCGGGGTAGCTCTCATTTCTTGAAGCGCGATTGTGTCGTTGATGCAGTGCCCCTCTACCAGTACACACACAAACTGGTACTCATTTCGCCGACCTCGGAAGGATGACAGGCTGAGTCAACCCCCTGGTG
>CM068962.1:69204004-69229805 GCA_035128595.1 Eptatretus atami
CCCAAAATTGTATCAGTTCTTCGTCCTTGTCATACACCCAACCTCTCCACCAAATTTCATCCGAATCCATCCACAACTTTTTGAGATATCTGCACACAAACAGATAAACCGACAAACAAACAGACAGACAGGGGTGAAAACATAATCTCCTTCCCACGCTACAGTGGCAGAGGTAATACGTAACAGCAGAGAGAGAGAGAGAGACACACATCAACAGCAGAGCTGAGAGATTTAGAGAAATAAGGCATTATTACAACTCGAAGTGTGAGGTCTTTTTCCCCTGCCCCCACCCCCCTCCCCTCACAATATTCAATTTGTGGTATTTTTACCAGCACTGCTTTTCATAGACTTCCCCATTTCACTGCATCACAAGTTGCCCTGAGGACATTAAAAATTCAACCACAAAGTTGGAGCTGGGGCTGCAGACGAGACAAGGCAGAATACCTCTTCCTTCTTTTTCTTCCTCTTTTGTATGGAGCACATGGCTGTGGGTAGCATCATTTGCTGGGGGCATGGCTGTACTGCTGATACAGGTGACCCATGTAGGTTAGAGCAGGAATTTGGAATTTGTTCAGAGTGCTGGCGATATATCTCCTACTTATCAAGAAGGACACCATGGGATCTTTGACGTCCACAAACAAATGCCAGCAGACAGGACACCCAGTTAAACGTCCACCCAAGGGAGGGCACACATTGATAAATCACACAACATGTGAAACACCAGGATGATAGTTTATAACTGGGCCAAGATTTGAACCCAGCCACCAACATATCCCAGCACTCTGCCATGTAGGTTAGAGCAGGAATTTGGAATTTGTTCAGAGTGCTGGCGATATATCTCCTACTTATCAAGAAGGACACCATGGGATTTGAACCCAGCACTCTGCCACCAACATATCCCAAATGTGTCATAGGCTCATGGAGAACCGTTGTACATATAACTCGTACAAGATAAGGGCGTTAGAAGACATCGGTGTACTTTTACATAAATTACAAGATGTATTAGCAGACAATGGAAAAATTATTATTGAATATTGGTTTTGAACCTGATGTCACAGCATCATAATGCCAAGCAGGCCAACCATATGGGATGTTGTTTTATCATGTGATTTACTTCCTCAAACATAATATGCCATATTTATAATAGCTGTTTTGTGCAGAGTATGTAAATTTAAACATAAATGAAGGAAAAGCTGAAAAGCAAGGAAGAAAACAGAAATGTAGAAAGAAGATATAGACAGAGAAGTGTTGCTAAAGCTTGAAATGTATCTTTTATTTATTTATTTATTTAACATCAGGAGTGAGTGCAGGGGGATTCAACTTCTATGTGAGCGATGGTGCAAATGAGGCACCACGGCATATCTTTATCATCACGGCTAAGGTCTTCATCATGACTCTGAAGAAGAATAGTGGTCTCCGTATATACCCTGGTGAGGACTCATCGACCTGCAAACTACTGATGTTATACAGATTATGTGTTGTTTAGTTTCATCGGGTAGACACCTTGATCTTGATACCTCTTTGTGTCCGACATAGGTGAAGATGTGAATCCTATTACCTCCCAGAACTTACTTGTGGTTACCAATGACCATGATACCACCTCAATCCACACAGTGCTTTACACAGTAGTGCACAAACCACGCCTCGGATTGATTGTCCACACAACGCAAGACACAAGTTCTGAAGTGGGAAACTTCACGCAGAGTGAGGTCAGAGCTTCATATCCTATTCAACCAGACAATAAAACCGAGAGTCCTTTAAGTTCAAAATTTCCACCATACTTGTGTATGCAACAAATGGATGGCCCTGAGTAAATAATAAATTACAATTACAGTTGTTAAGCGGAAAGAAACATGTTAATCATTCAAATTGCATATTAGCAAGGTTACTAAGTCTATAAAAATAAAATTTGTAATCAGAACCGACTTTATTATTGGGGAAACTTGTGGTGTTGCAGGTCGATGCAGGTCTGATCGCATACATGTGTGGTCCGATAGCACGGCAGCAGTGGAACTCCCAGGATTCCTTCAAATTCTCTGTATCATGTCCACCGGGCAAGCTACCCACGCATTCCTTTTCTATCAACATGTCGTACGAATACAGGACCAAGGGACAGAGCCTTTTCAGGGCCAATAAAGGTAACTTTGCTGCAATCACCCGAACTGCTAAAATGCCCTTTACACTATTAAATCGTGCATGTGACAAGCTGTTTCCACCAACCTTATCACAGAGCTGCAACATACCACGTTTGCATGGATGAGCTCAAGAAAAACATTCAGCTATCTACATTTGATAATGAGTGCAGGAACAAATAATGACTGCTAATGTGCTATATGATAATTTATTCCAGGAATATGATCATTCCTATGCATTTTTTTTCTTTATTGATGACCTTCACTATTAATTCCGTGATTCTGTCTCGGCTCAAGCCAATCATCAATTAGTGGCACTAACTAATTTTATATAACTTCCTAACCACTCACTTACGGATTAACTCACTGATATAAATGTTTAGTACTTTCTAGGTGGGCTAGAAGATTGAAATTTTGCAATTTTAAGTAGAAGGAAGCCACGATTCCAGAAGAAAAAGCAAAAAAAAAAATCCGTAAACAAAAGTCATCCGATGGAGCCTGAGACTGTGCCAGTGTGGCCTCACTCCTTCAGCCAGGAGCAGGGCGGAGCTTGGACTGTGCACAAATGAAGAGCTCCTACTGCTCAATTGTCCTTCATTTAATTGATTCATTTATTTGCTTGCAGATTGCAGAATGCAAGCACAATTCACTAAGAAAGTGTAAAGCCTTTAGTTTACTCGCTGTTTTGCGAAACTTTTATAAACGCATTGTAAAAGCCGTAACGAGTCAAAATGTTTTTTTAAAATACCATAATACGTAAAAAAAGATACAATCAGATTAACACCGAGTCTGTGTTTCTGTTCTTTATAGGTGTGAAACTAATTGAGGGCGAGAAATTTCTCATCAATACAACCTACCTCGATGCCTCAAATCTACTTTCAAAACCATCGGTGGTCCAACAGTCATCACATGAGCTCGAATATGAAATTACAGCTTTTCCGAGGCATGGCACGCTTTACCAGTCAAAAAATGCGATTTCAGCTGAACGACCACGATTCTCACACCATGCCTTGGCACATCATGGTCTGTGGTATGATCATGATGGCTCAGACACTCTTAGCGATGGGTTCTCGGTGGCAGCATGGGTAGCACCACAGTCTGAGCAAAGTGCCAGGCCCACAGACAGTGTCGAGGAGATGGTGAGTGTTGTGGTGATTGCTGTTGATGACGAGTTGCCTCAATTGCTTACAAAATCTCCTGGAATACAGCTTGTCCAAGATGCTCTCTACGTTCCTATCACAACAGAAGAGTTGCAAATAATGGACAAAGATACACCACCCGAGCAGCTGGCTTACGAGGTTGTACAAGGTCCGGGTAATGGGTACTTGGTACTGGCGAGGAACGAAGGAAAACAACTGACAGTCACCTTTACGCAGGCCGACATAAATGCAGGGAGGCTCCTTTTTGTACCCGATGGTAGTTCTAACAGCAGTGTTTTTTACTTTTCGGTTGCAGATGGTACACACAAACCTATTTACTCACGCTTCAGTATCTCAGTGGAACCAGTCAGGTTGGAGGTTGCCAACCTGACAAGTATGATCCTGCAGCAAGGCGAGATGCAGGCTAAGATTGGTCCAACTAATCTCTTCGCCGAAACAAACAGCTGGTCGACCGAAGTAAAGTATGAGGTTTCTCGGCCACCACGTCGTGGCGTACTACTGTTTAATGGTAGCCGGACAGAGAACTTTGCCCAATCAGATGTGGATGCAGAAAATGTGATCTACCACATGAGTGACCATTTAGCCTGGGAAGATAGCTTTGAGGTCGATGCCCTGACAGCCAGCATTAATCACACTGGTCTACAAATCCATGTGAAAGTGAGGCCATTGCTTCACACCAGCTCTGACTTTAAGGTCCGTGCCGGTTCCACAGTGCCTTTGACTCTCTCAGTACTGGATGCCAGTGAGCTGGCAAAGCTCACGGGTGACAATCCGCTGTTTGAGGTCATCGGGCAACCGCAATATGCGTGGCTTCTTCGTGCTGAAGAATCGATGCACAAAAGACGGTATTCAGAAAACGATGTACGTTTTTTTAGCCAGGAGGACATTGCCCAGGAATTGGTGCTAATTCAGGGTCGACCATCAAATACAACTGTGGACGACAAACTTTCGGATTCGTTTACTTTTATTTTACGAGCAGAGGGTGTGCAAGCTGCTGCTGGTGAATTTGGCTTCGATGTTGTTCCGGCAGAACCAAAACATCATGAAATTGAAGGAAGTCAGGAAATCCCAGTTGATGCAGCAGAAAATGTTTCCGTCATGAGAGAAAATTCCACAGCAATTAGCTTATCTCTGCCCGCTGTCACGACCAATACAATCTCAAACATAAAGGCATACGTCACACAAGCCACACCATCTCCAACCCAAAATAAAAACTCGGAACTGGAGCGGTGGAGACAGGACAACCAGAACTTAGAGGAATTTGAGGTGACGAAAGCGACTGTTTCCTCAATTCCCAGGGTGTTGGAGGTTGCATCGAGGAGCAAAAAGAACCTATCCATCGTCATTCCCCTCGTTCTGACCGTTACCTTATTCATTATCTTCCTGGCCGTAATGTTCGGCATGTGGCTGTGGCATCAGCGGCGGCGAAGCAAGGAATGTCATGGTTTTGTGACACTCAGACCAAACAACCTCGCAAGGAGCGGCACCACGATCCGTTGGCCTGAGCGGAGTGCCGCAATGCCGGGAGTGACCGTAACAGCATTAGAACGATGGCAGATGGAGACCTCAGCAGTCAGCATGACCCCAGTCCTATCTCGACCACCTGAGCGCTCCTTACCCCCTAGCCCTCTAGTTTCACGCACCACTTGGGGAGCTGCCGGCAGTGAACTTTTGCAAAAGACCACAACAACCAATCCAGCACTAGGGAGAAATCAGTATTGGGTTTAAGATGTCTCTTTATCCATGATTTAGGACCTGTGTAGATACCAAGAAGAGAATATAAGGTACAATTGTAACCCGGTTGTTATAAACTCCTTGGATCCCATTGTGCCTCATTTGGGGTTTAAAGAGCGGTTTAACATCCCAAAAGGTTTTTGAAAAGTGTCCAGTTGTCTCACAGTAGGGGTCTTAATAAGGAGACTCGAACCCAAAAACCATTTCGGGGTATTCTCACTGCACTGAGTCTTGACTGAAAAAAAAAACAGAAAAAAAGAAAAAGAAAACCAAAGTCTTGTTGATGAATTGCTGACAAAGTAAGCGCAAATGACGTGCATTTTCAGTTTTATTTTTTACTGGATTTGACTATGTGATAAGGATTTCAATCAATTTGACTCACAATGCGTAATCTTTGTACAAATCCTCTCCAAACAAAAGCAATAAGATTACTGTAATGGGATTACTTGATACGTACATGGATTTTCCATGTGTTATAGAGATCAGAGGATTTCTGTCAAAAATGAGGGGAAAATAGAAGTTTGACATATTTGAATGTATCTGACGGCAACATTAGAGGGATGGGATTTGACGTACTTGAAGGCACCTGATGGCGAAATGAAAGGTAGGGGGTTTCTTCTTCTTCACACGGCTGCGAGTAGCATCAATGATTGAGATGTGTGCGGCTGTGCCGCTGATGCAATGCCTGTGTACTGTATGTTAGGACAGGAATGTGGAATTTGGCCAGGGTGCTGGCTATATAGCTCACTTACACTTCATGAAAGACACCGTGGGATTTTTAATGTCTACCAACTAATGTTGGGGGATGGGGTTTGACGTACTTGAATGTACTTGATTGTAGTTATGAAAGTCATAATGGATAAAATCAGCAGGATGTTGAGAGGTATGCAAACAACCATGGGAAGTAAGGAGAATCTGACGTTTCAGGCGTTATCAGAGCATAACAGCTCTTGCGAGACAGGTTGCTCTGATGAAGACGTAACTCCCAAAATGTCAGTTTCTCCTTGCTTCCCACAGTGGTTAACATACCTTGATGAAGATCCCGTTGATTTCAACCATTGTTCTACCTGTCCACCGATGCAGATCGACACCAGCCTTCATCTGCAAGACTAGTTCTTCATTCTACATATGAAATTCAAACTCACCATGTGGAATTTCACTCCACATTGTATTGATTTCAAGTGTGAGCTGCTGCTGGGAAGCAACACACTCACCTGAGTTGGATTCAAAACTTTGCAACAAGCTCCTTCTTTTCAGTTCAACTTGTGGGATTAACACTGATTTTTTTTGTACTATATATATGTACATATCTTTTTGGTTTTCCAGTTTAGTATCTTATTAAAGTGCATCCAGGAGTATGAATTACCTTAAAAACTTATCCTGTGATCTTTATACCCGTTAGCAACAGTTCAAACTAGAAGGGCACTCGGTAGAGCGCATACCTCCGCCCTGTAATGCCTGATCCACGAGAACATATCGGGCCCAATACATTTTTGAAATATGCTATACTGTACTATATCGTTTTTTGGCCAGATCTCTCAATGGTGAAGAATCACTTTCAAAGTTAAATAATTCTCGTATCCGGATCCGAATTCGGATCTTCATCAAAATCGAATCAATTCCTCCTTGTCACACACTCAACCTGCCCACCAAGTTCATCCGAATCCATCCACAATTTTTTGAGATATCGTGCTATATATCACTTTTGGCCCAATCTCTCAACGGTGAAGAATCACTTAAAAATTCAGTTGTCGAAGCCGGATCCGGATTTTCACCAAGATCTAATCAATTCTTTCTTGTCACACACCCAAAATGCCATAAAATTTCATCCGAATCCGTCCACAACTTTTTGAGATATCGTGCTATATAGTATATATAGTTTTTAGCCCTATCTCTCAACGGTGAAGAATCACTTTAAAATTATAATATCCGGATCCGGATCTTCACCAAAATCGAATCACTTCTCCTTGTCATACCCCAAACCTGTCCATAAAATTTCATCCGGATCCGTCCACAACTTTTTTGAGAAATCCTGGTCACAAAACAAACAAGTGAAATTGCTCGTTGAGCAAAGAATTTCCGGAATATCTTTGTCATATCTCCATGATCTCTGAAAAAACAAAATCCTGGAAATCAATTTGGTTCTTATAAGTCGATAGTGCTACGTTTTTAATGAGTTATAGCACTTAGTTTGGTCATGATCATAACTTGGAAGTCAATCGGACTTGAAATGGCGTTTTCATTGCAATTGAAATTTTTGACCCGACCCCCTGACATTCGACCCCCGACCACTAAGAAGGGTGTTGGTGTGACACCCCAATGAGACATATGGTTGGATGCAGAAATGGAAGATGCACATTTTGGATTTGGTTTGAAGTCGATACGACCATTTTAGCGGATGTTATTGCGAAAATAAGAATTTCGATTTTTCGGTGACCTTGACCTTGACCATTGACCTAGATTCACCAAAAACGACAAGTGTCTAAGTTGGACCATGGCCGACGTCTGTACCCATTTTGGTCATGATCGCGGAAACGGTGTGGCTGCTACAGGGTAAACAAACACACAAACAAACAGACAAGCCGGTAGGCGGACATGGGTAGTCGAACAAGTCGAATTGTCGTTTTTCAGCCGTTACTAGCCAACAAAAGCGTCCATAGCAACGGTTCTTTCTCACACATAACTAGGACATACCATGAACCTACCATACCAGTTTCATGTATATCTGACTCATAGTCTCTGAGATATAACGAACTTCGTTTTTTTATTGTTTCCGACCAGGGTTCATTCAAAGTCTATCTTCTCCGACAGTTTTCATAGGATCCGGCTGGAAATTTTTGACAATATGGCTGAATGTACTGCCCACAGTGCTCGTGGCCCGATTTTTGAAAAAATATTTTTTGAGATTTTTTTGAAAATTTCAAGGTCCGTTGCTAGGCAACGGATGGGTCCATAGCAACGGTTCTCATTTGCACACAACTAGGTCATGGTATGAATCTACCAACCAAGTTCATCGAAACCGCCATTGTATTAACGGAGCACTGGACCGAACAGACATACATACAGACAGACGGTAGGCGACATGGCTGCTCGCTCTCGATGGAAAGCTGGCTGACGCGACTAGCGATATTCATGTACATGCTATCAATCAATTTAGCACAATAAATATGATTATCACAGCCCTCTTAGTTTGTGCCCAGAAACCCGCCTTGTGAAATTTCAGGCATGTTTCCAAAGAGACTCTAACAAATGGCAGCCCTGGTAATTCCATTTATCTATTCGCTAAAGATTTTATTTTTTTATATGATGCTGTAAGACATTCTCCTTGCGCACAAAAAAACAGGTCCCTCGGAGGTCCAGTTTCGGAGGTATTTGATTTTTTTGTACAGTCCACACTAAGTGTACGATAAAGTATTTTAGCTGTTGCTAGCAACGGAGGTGTGCATAGCAACCATTCATTTTTGTGTACATGCTAGCCACATTGTACACATTTCACCAAAGTTTCATCAAAATCAGACTCTTTCTCTTAGAGATATTCGCAATTAACCGTTTCTGAAATGTTCGACATGTACTCGCCCAAAACCTATCTCCTCCTACAAATTTTTTTGTTAGGGCTGCAAATTGGCATGAACGGAGCTAGATAGATTGCGCACAGAACTCTAAGCTTCGATTTTTCGAATTTTTTTTTTCGATTTTTTGACCACTTTAAAGGGCCGTTGCTATGCCGTTGCTAGGGCCCGGGGTCCCATATTCGAAAGCACACGCATGTCCCAGAAATATTGGTCCTACCTACCAAATTTCATTGGAATCGGTTGAGTGGTTTAGCCCTAGGCTTGACCAAAGTTTCGCGGACAGACAGACAGATGGAAATGTCCAGAATAAGGGTGCTCTAAGAGCAGCCAACAGACAGACAGACAAACATATCGACGGAAATACTGATAATAAGGGTAGATAGATCGACTACCCAACAGACACACAGACACACAGAATGACACACACAACCGACCAACATAATTGCCGAATTCCGAAGGATTCTGGCAATTAACAAACAGACATAAAGGGGGTGAAAACATAATCTCCTTCACCTTCGGTGCCGGAGGTAATTAGATTCGCCATTTAATGGGAATAAAGTGAACAGCAGCAAACAAAAAAAATTGTATGAATAACACTGGTAGCTTTTGTCACAACAAAACACCTGCTCACTTCCGAGAATAAAATAAAAACATCTCCAAGGCATTTGTCATGAAATCTCATGACAATCTCACTACATCCTCCGAGAGGCATTGAGGATACAGTACAATACTGCGATTGTCATGCAGACTATAGCAACAGTTGCTATGAAAAAGCTATCGGTCTGTTTAGCACATTGTTAGTGTTTTGCTGAATGCTTGTGCTTGAATGGGATGCAAACGTTTGGTTTATTCACATAACAGCTCCATCTTTTAATTAATCCCATCTGTATCATGGAAATTTTTTTCTTGATTATCAACCACTGGGTGGCAGAACAGCTCAAATGGGGGTGTGCTTGCTGCAGTTCAGGGTCTGATCCGTCTGGTGCTGTGCTAGCAGGGGGTGCTGCACCCTGGAGCACGAAACCTCGTGGAGGCCGTTTAAAGATCCCCTGGTATTTTGATTTAATAAAGCTATGCAGATGCATTTTTACACAAGCCAAAATACAACTTTCCTGGATGATTTGAGCTTCGGACCTTTGACCTGTGACTGTCGTAGAGACCTCATTTGCAGGTTTGCAAGCAACCGTGTTCATCACCGTGCACGTTACAGTTTCGGTTAAATAAGCTCTCTTTGAAAATAATTCCGTAAAATCCATTTTGACCAATTACATCACGTCCACAAATTGCACGAAATATCAGCTGCTTTTATTTCTGGAACAAAAACTCATCACTTCCTCCTCTCTAGTCACACCTGTGGACTCGTAGGACTGGCTTATTACAGGTGATTAACCAATTAGCTGGAAATTGCCCAGAAGATACTTAGTGGCAAGAAAGTTAGGTTCAGAACTGTAGTGCTGCATTGGTAAAGGGGTTATAAGAGCAAACACCTCTGGATGACACGTAAAATGAAGGCATCCCCTCCCCCCGCCTCCCCCTCCCCCTCTGTGTTTCATCCACCACCCTGTCCTGTTCCCAATCCCCATTCCTCTATCCAACCCATCTCCACCTCCATGGAAGTGAGTGGGTTCGAAGAGGTGAGGGGTGGGGTGGGGGGTCCCTCGGTTTGCTGTCACTGCTTCACAACAATGATGCAAAAATGTTCATTTTGTGGAAACCTTTTCCACCAGATAATTCCATCGAACAGCATTATAATCAGTGGCTGTATTATGACGTCACATCCACGTTTGGGTGGATCCACTTACCGTCCAGATCGCTTGTTTATCGCGATCCAGTTTGGGTGGTGGAACCTGGAAAACGCTCAACGCACACACTCCATCGGCCGAAGAACGTCCAAGGTGGCAATATCAGGTAGAGAGGATACTGGCGAGCCTGGGTAGAGAAGGGAAAGCGGTTTTTGGAGGATTTATGGGGGAGCAATGGACGGGAGATCATTGACTTTAGGGGCTGAAGATTAAAATTCCTGGCATTATTTCCTTACGTATATACATGGATAACCCTTTAGATGATTTGGACGCGCGGACGACGACGGACGACCCGAAGACGACGACGAGACGACGACGAAGCGACTACGACGACGACGACGACGACGACGACGACGACGACGACGACGACGACTCCATGACAATCAAACGAGTCCCAAATGAGAGCTACCTCAGAAATATCACGTGACTTGTTCGTGCGATTTTAATACTTGATTCATATTAAAATCGATCCATCGCCAGTGAAGTAATAAAAACATTTTGGGGATACTTCCAAAACTACATGGTATTCACCGAATACTTACCCCGTGCAGTCAGTCTTGAGAAGGACTTGGTGCGAGGCAACTCTTCTGGCGGCAAATTTGGAATTGCGTCGATCTTCACTTCTGAGGTAAATTTATTACACTTCTGAGGTAAATGTGTACAAATTATACTTTGAAAAAGTCTTGCGAGAGAATACATTCATAATCCTTCACAAAGTAGTTTTCATTCTCGTTCTCGAGTGTTTTCATAACTACCAAGGCTGATAAAGATGCCAGAATAGATCGATAATAATGTATAAATCGGGAGATTGTGAAAGCGCAAAATTGGACTTCCTCTTCTTCTTCTTCGCTTTTTTTTCCCCCCCACCAGCTGAGCACAATAAAGGCTGAAGTGATTAAAATGATTCTAATTTTCAACGGTTTTCGATGTACGTTCAATATGCGCTTCATCGAATGGTCATGTAACACGTGGTAAAGTTTTAATTTCCTCCGTTGAACGGTTTTGGATGTACTCCCTTAACAAAATGTACACGCGTACGTACGTGACCGGTTGCTTAACCGCGCTTTTCTCTCAGCGAGCGCCGTCTAAAAATGGGAAGAACCTAATGAGATATGAAGGGTGTGTTCATTTACCAAGATCCTTGGAGAGCGTTCGCTAAGTGGCTTAAGCACTCAAACAAGCACTCCATTCAAACCCCTTGATAAGGAACGGCTAGCTTGGCAAGCGCGAGCTAGCTTCTTGGTCCTTAATCCACCCCGAATGGGAATTGATGCAGTGCGACAACGTGCAGACAATGAATAAATACGCGGTTTCAATTGTGACGTCAGCGTTAACGTTGGCAATGTTTCATGTTGGCAGATTTTACCCTTTAAAGCATCTCGGTTGGCCCTGGACCAGCCGGCAGAGACTGAGCGGATGGGTGTTACCCTCGGCCTTCCATGACCTGAACCCATATCCACCATCCGTTTCCTCTGAGCACTTCCCCCACCACCCGACCAATTGTGCCAAGGGTGGTTATTAAGGTTCCACCTTTTACCTTCTGCCTTTTTCTCGCGAGGCAAAAATCCTAATAATGGATTTATATCTAAATAACAAAGGCGAGGTTATTTTAATTACTCCGTGTGTGTGTGTGTGTGTGTGTGTGTGTGTGTGTGTGAAAGAGATTAATACACCAAGGCAATGCTGTCTTAAAATCCTGCATGGCCACATCTTGTCGTTCATTGTTTACCGCCCCGTACCTGGAAAAAAAGCTTGGAAAGATGTGTAACAGGACATCTGTGTGGAAAGTCGTCACGGCCTCCACATCGGCTCCGTCACACACGTCATATATTGTTTGCCTACCTTCAGCTGGTGATTGAGTGCATATCCTGTGAGTTGGACTGCGATCTGGCAGGGTCCTGTGGCTCACACTCTGCAAATTACGATGCACAGAACTGCATTTGTTAGTGACAGGAATACATGAGGGAAGTTAGGTCTGTCTCACCCAATTGCTGTGCAAGGAAAGGATATTCTTAATTAATTGTCCTGAAGCTCCACTTTCCTTACAATGAAATCGTCAAAGATAAGTACCCCCCCATACCCCCCCGTCTTCTCCGCACCATGCATTTAATAACATAGATTATAATCCTTAAATAAGTATGCCTGATACGTATCCCTTGACACCTTGAGATCAAAGTGTCCTTGGCAAATCCATGTACAATAGAGCCAGTCACATGACTAATGACTGATATGAAAATATATATGATTCCTTACAAGAACTTCAGTGGCAAGGAGGAGGGAATTGGGCCAATCAATGCCTGTGCGATGGTTCAAAACCATGTCGTTGGCCGTGCTTGTAAATGGTGAGCATAATCAAGATAGCAGCACATACCAGTTTGAAGATTTGGTAGACCCCCGGTTGGTTTGAAACTGTCAACCTCCAGACACAGAGAAGATTTCGAAAACCATTAATATCCGTTAGTCCCAGATGAAGACGACTCGTGTCGTCATGTTGGACTGAGTCTTGCCTGTCGTGTAGCTAGTTCAGTGCCTTCATTTGTGATCTGATCTTCCCAAACACTTTTTGCGACCGCTTCAGTATCCTCTCTTCATTCTTGCATCCCATAAGAAAATACCTTTCAGCAGCAAATAATAACATTGATCCCCCCCATATCATGTTGAAGCACCATATACTTCCATTTGAGGTCTGAGTGCCTGTGAAGCTTTTCAATATGTATAATTATTGTAAAAGGAAGAATAGCCACTGAGCAATTGGATAATTCAAATTAAGTTATTATTTAAAGCCTTAGTTTCAAGAACAACTTAGCTCTCCCAAGGCATTGAGAGTGTGTGGTGTACCAGTTAAGTCAGTTTGGGAAGTTCACATCAGGATTGGTCCAAGTCTAGCAGTCATCAGGTTCCTGCAATTGAACGACTCTACGTTGTGTGACGTGAATCGATTGCTGAGTGCTTTGATAGGAGCAATCTCTTTATACTCCTATTATTGGAAACCCTTCTGTTTTCCTTCGTGAAAATACTCCATCAACCGACACATCGACTTGCATCCCCCATGACAAGCACATGCGCAATCGTCTATTACAACGTCACGCAAGGTCGTCATGCAGGGAAGCCTTCGTCTTGCTCGAATTGGAACCAATCCACGATACAAAACCGTTCCTCACACGGAATTACGGTGACACCACCAACACAGCCCTCAACGCCTCTAAGAACAGAACTATTCTCTCTTTTTGAAACTCACATAAAAAACTCCACACTTATAAATTTAGGAATATTGTGTTGCTCAGTTGCTCCGTCTTTCTCTTCATAATTATAATCTATGTATAGTTATAATAATCTTCAATTGCTACAAACCAGAGTAAAATCTTGTTCATTATGGTTTTAAATCCCAACTTGCCACGTTGGAGGCTTCGACTCATGGAGGCTGTGGGTTCTCTCTGCGTAGAACCAACCAAGACAACGGCTTCTTCTTTTGTAACACAAAGGGATTCACAACACACCCGCATTGCTAATCCACTTTTCCAGGTGCTGACAACTTCCTGGAGTTGAACTCGTGCTTATCAAGCTGTTCGTTTAAAAAAAAAAAAAATTGGAAGTTCGTTCTTCCGGGAAAAAACCTTAAAGTCAATTGGCATCATTTCCATTCAATTATTTGGACAGCACCTTGTTATTATAATATTTTTTGGCATTATTGCCCAAAGCAACAACTAATAATAAACTACCTAAGGACACAAGCCATTATAATTTATTTTTTTCACGGCTTAGAATATGATTCAATAATTGTCCGAAAATGATACAGGTGATGAAACTATTCCTTGATTGGATCTCAGTTTCCTGCTTCATGGTCATATATAACCAAGGTTAATAAACGATAGTGTTCAGAGAACACTGTTATAAACGTTTTACCTGCCCTGTGCAGTCAGAAGTGTGAGTGTTTACAACGTGATTTACCTGAATAGATGGAACACATTATTAAGGTGGAAATGAAAACGGACATCTACTTGCCTTTCTAAAAATTCCGCTCTATCCATCATCGATATATGAGAACATCACGTCATAATTAATCGTTCCTCTCATCTCTGAGGTTCTGATGTAGTTGGGATGTTTGATTCTAGCTTGACTGTTTAAATCGGCTGTCAAAATCTGGAAGTGCCTTCTCCTTTTCTTATTCATTTCTCTCCCCTTTCCCCAACCCTCACCTACAACCCTAGTAAATGCATTACACCCCTGTTTTGAGTACTTGAAATCGAAATATATAAGATATTGGTTGGCTGGTCTGGTAAGTTCTTTTGTCTTGTCACAATTGCCTCCAGGTCACATTTTTACTTGATCTTCAACAAAATTCCACCACCCGTCGCGAGGATGACAAAGCTGGAAGCCTATTGTTGAGTCAAAAGTTCAATCACAAGTCACCAATTTCACTATTCACTTCATACTATTGTAAACACGTACAGTGCCAATAGAGAGTCTACACCCCCTTAAAGTTTTCACTTTGTCCTGTTCCCTGAATTAATTGCATAAAATCAAGATCTTTCCACTTATTTACACATCGAATCACAACTCAAGTTAAAAGCAAAATTCTACAAATTCAAGAAATTAATAAAAAAATACAAAACTAGAATATCTTGATTGTGATAATGTTACTACCCCCCTGATTAATAATTGGTGAAACACACTCTAAACAGCAATATTATAGCTGTAGTGTGGAGTATTGCCACCAAACTTGCACACCTGACTGGTAATATTGGCCCATTCTTCGTAAAACATGTTCAAGCTTACTAAGTTGGGGGCCATGATGCACAGCAATACTTCAACATGCAAGATTTGATTGGATTTAGGTCAGGCTCTGACTGACCACTCATAGCCATATCTTTTTATCCATAGCCACTCCAGTGTGGCTGTGTTGGTTTGCTTGATCGTGTCAATAATAAATACTTCTCCCCAATTTCAGTCTCTTGCAGCAGCTTCCTGAGACTTTTTTGTATTTTGCTCCACCATTTACTTCTATCCGTGAATAAGGCTCCAGTCCCGACTGATGAGAAAATCCCCACAACATGATGCTGCACCAACCATTCTCCACAAATGAGCTGGTGTTCTTTGGTAGTCTGTCTGTGCTGTGTTGGTTCTGCGCAAATGTAATGTTTGCATTAGGCCAAAAGTCCATCTTTGTTCTCAGCCACAAAACTTTTGCCAACTTGTTCAAAATCCCATCGTGGTTTTTTCATTCCTCAAATGGGACTATGATGATGGCGTTTTTGAGTATGATCCTTCTGCCCACCTGACCATACAGGCCAACCTTGGAGTCTTGGATATGTCCACATCGCACAGAGTGAACCATCTTCGCAGAAAGCATGTACCTTTCAGAGTTCCAATTGCTTCTCCTGCTCGAATCATACTCCCCTTGCTGGCCATCCAGTTGGAAGAGTGGCCAATCTAGGCGGGGCTCTTGTGTACATAGGCCCCACATCGTTAATGATGCTTGACTGTGCATCCAAGGAAATCACGGCTTCGTGAAATATTTTGTACCATCCCCTGATCTGTTCCTTACCACAACTTATCCGGTGGTCTTTAAAAGCTCATGTGTGCTCGATGTTATCTTGTTGGAAAGCACTACCCAGAAGGAAATCTACACAACAGCTGATTTTAGTTGAAGAATTAGATCATCACATTTAACAAAGGTGGAGGAATTAAATGGTTGATTTGATATATGTATACTGAGCTACTCTAATCTCAATTATAAGGTGGACATTAGCACAACCAAGATATTCTAGTTTTATTTTAATTATTTCGAAATTGTAGAATTTGTTTGCATTGAATGTGTGTTGAGAGCCTGTGTAGTGGTTAGGGTTGCTTGGACCTCGGTCCTGAGTTTGAGCCCCGCTGCCACTGAATTAACATCAGGGGGTTGACTCAGCCCTTCATCTTCCCGAGTCGGCGAAATAACCAGAATCTGGTAATTATCCCTGCGTGTCGAAGCGACTAAAGTGTTGCGCAGAAAGGCATCCGCGTAAATATCATTGCCACAAGAATAAGGAACATGATTGGAGCCGCAAAAAAGCTGAACCCCTACTCAGGGAAAAGGGCCTTTAAAATGGTCTGTGATATTGGAAGTGTGGTTTACGAGTAAATAAGGTGGAAAAATCGATATAATGTAATTAATTCCAGTTATACGGCAAACAACAGTAAAAATTTGAAGGTTAGACCTTCTGAGGTACTGTATATAAACCTGAAAACATGGTTGGAATGGGAAACCCTGTGTAGGAAATCCTGCGCATCATCGTATGGGATCATTATTACGCACGTTGACGTGAGTACGTCTTAAATTACTACTATTGAATGCCTTGACTACTCCTTAATTACGACTATAACATAACCTTTTCAATTCACCTTTCGAGCCTGCACGTTGAACCCTTTAGACCCCAAGAACCTTGAGCCTTTAACCCAAAGACTGTAAGAACCTTAAGTCTGTAGACCCCTCTAGAGTGCTTTAGACCCCTGTTAACCTTCTGTCTGAGGCCTTGCTTAATAACACATGAGTCACAAGTCAATATAAAGGCCCCCCATGGTCAACCACCTCATACCAAACTAAGAGGTTGCAAAATGAAATCATTCATATAAATTCTTTCTCTTTCCGTAATCTTTTTCATTTTTGCTCATCCTTGTTAGTGGCAAAGGAAAAACCTCACATGGCAATAAGAAACTGGAGCCATGACAACAATTCATTCCAATTATGATCAAAGAGATTTTTTTTTTTGTGATTTATTATTGTCAACACGCTTCAGATTTTTCATTTAGAATGTCGAACTTTACGCAGCTTATTTTGAATATCTGGGTCAAAATGTGTCAAAGGTCAGGTCAATGCCATCGCCAAAACATGATAAAACACTATATGTGCCAGAACAAAGTATCAACAAATTGTTACACATACAATTGCATCAGTAAAACACTTGAACATCAAATTTCCAAATTACCAAATGCTGTTTTCCATGCAACTATTGTTTATTTGAATTTCGCAAAGTATGTCTAGCACGACTCTTTCTCTGTTATTTGTTTGTTGGTGCAGATGCTCAAAAAGTTGTGACGGCATCCATAAAAGAGAATTTTGACAGTTGGTGTGTGACAAGGACAACTGATTAACTTTGGATAATACCGCTGATCCGGCTACTAGAATTTGATGATCTCTCACCACTTGGAGAGATAAAGCCAAAAACTGATAAATTAGCATGATATCCTCAAAAGTTGGGACAGTTATGATAAAATCTAGTGATAGTTGTAGTGACAAGAACAAGCCATTAATTTTGTTCCGGTCCAATCCATAGAACCCCCATTCAGTGAATAAAAACGTAACTCAGCGTGGAGGTAGGCGCTCACCTAGGCCATCATTATAGACTTGTGGGTGGGCAAAATATCTTGGAGTACAATACACCCTCTGGTTGCTGATTTGGTTATAGCTTGATCCACCTATACTATATCACCCTGTTTACAGTGTGTGATACATCAATGGTGCCTTTCATCAGAGGTGGTAAAAGAAGCAATAACACGATCTACCAGCACGTCGTTAGTGACTAAAGTCTTTGTAAGATTGTGTTTCTCCCTACTCCTAACAACATTACAAATAAATCCTGCTGTGAAGGCAAGGCAAACCACCCAACAAACTCTGCCAAAAACGCATTTGCGCACTGAACGAATTATAGGACATGATAATATGTAGATTCTGCCAGTTGTCCAGAATGGAAATCCGACCTGATATCAAGAGAGGACTGACCCCACAAGGCCATGACTTGGCCAAAGCATCTCCCAGCCAACTCATAAGAAGTGAATAATTGCGCGCTGTTCACTGTGCGTATGTTCCCATTCTTCATTCTCACACATCCTATTCTCCAATCCTTTTAATGTTCCCCTCAACCCTGCTTTGTACTGTATTACGCGTACACTCAATTGTTCACATAATTCGACTATAACCTTTGAATAACCCACGTTAATCTGAGCTGGAATGCTCCAAGAAGAAAAGTGGTGAAAGTTAAATAGGCAGATAAGGAAAATCGTAGCTTCCAATAAGTTTTACCTGGGTGGTCAGGAGTAGTGCTCAAAGAAACGGATAGTGAACGGTAAGGTTAGGTCTGAGAGGCGGCGCAAGGTTGCACCCAAATAACGAAAAAGCCTTTTTTTTCAAAATTCAGTATAAAATCAGCAAATCTTAAGAACCATAAGGCCTGTACCCCTTTTGGTCCTCGTTTCAAAGGCAATTTCCTCTCTTCTTCTTCTTAAAAGCCATGTTTGCATCAACCCCTTAAATCAGCCAGCATTATACAAATTTAATTCCAATTGGCTTCTTTGTTAATTGCGTTACCTTTCACAGTAGCCTATTTATTGAACGAATGACAAACTTCTGTTCTTGAACAAAGAATAAAAACTTGCAGATATAAAGCACCAACCCTGTGCATTGACAAATACAGCAAGGTCCCAAGCGATGATAACTTTCCAACATTTAATCCAATTCCAGGATGTCAGGTATTACTAAAAGACTTAGCATCCTGGAAACGAAGCATGGAAAACTGGAGGCCACAACGAGTGATAGTCGGGTATATAGTGATGTGGTTTCTTGGAAGAATAGCAACATGTTGGACGAGAATGGTAGACCTTAATTACCATCAATGGACAATGTCTCATGAGTATTATGTGCAGACGTGCGCCATCGAATAATCACAAGAGAGCGGCTTTGTTCCCTGAGAGACCACAACCCAACGGCATTCCTTCCTACCCTCAATCCTTCATCCCCAAAGTAGTTACCCGTACCAGTGAATCAAAACGCGACGGGGAATTGTCCGCGACTACCTGCGGGTTTATTATTGCAAGCGAACCAACCACCATGTGCCGCATTATGGGGCACTTACCATTGGAACTCGACCAATCCCACAGGGAACTCTATTCACCAACCCAAGCAGTATCAATCAACCCGCATTCAAGCATAATATTTATTACACAGCAAGCAAGCAATCGGAAAGAAGAGAAAGATGAGGAATATAATATGGAATGGAAAACGCAAGGAGAGGTAATCATACCTAGAAAATGGTGCCAGGAATCATCAAGAAATACAAATTCGAACACATATTAAAAAAAACACATTAACACACACATACATTATTACTTGCGACATGTAGCGCACGGCAACTGTGAACATCATCGCCCTGATTAAACGAAACATGGTCAGCACACCCAAAGAAGAGAGGAAGAGTGACATATTAGAGTCAAGGAATGAGAATGAGATGTGAAAAGACAGCAGGAGGTAACGTCAACCGTTTTCTTTGTGAAATGATCGTTACTGCTCATACTTGAACCTACGCCCTCAACTCGACTCCGCGCAATCCATCCCACACGTGTGCTGGTGCTGGAAACCTGCATTCTAGGGGTAGTGGCTAAGGTTTACTGGATGGCTCGTATCTGTCCGCCGTGCTAAACGGATGCACTGAGGGCGTTAAATTTGCAAAGCCATGTAGAAACGAACCTGAGGTAAGACAGAAATGTAGTCATGTTCTAAGAAACGAGAAGGCACAGTGAAAATAGAAACCTAAGGTGAGAAGAAGTGAGTGAGTAAGGATGATCCACTGGGGAAAATGTCTCCTGGAACAGGCACTCAACTCTGCCTCTGGACTCCAGGCGTTTGCAGAGAGAGAGACGAACCACACAGAGAAGATTTGCCCCCTCTGGATTTAACGTTGCACCTCCTCCTCGCTTGGCTGCTGTCATGCAGTGCAGTCTGAGTTCAGTCACGCAATGTGCGGCACTCGAAGGGGCAAAGATACTTCTCTAGGATACTCTGTCTCAACTCTCGCCAGTGCATCGCTTATTCTCCACCAGGCATTGTGATTGGGGTTGCCAAGCAGGCATGTCCAGTGAAATGTGATGAGAGAATTGTTCAATGTCAGAAGGGCAATTGTCCGAGCAGCTCGTCACTGCTCCCTTCTCTGGGTACGCAAGGGCCTCCATGGCCGGCCCCAGGCAGATGCCTGACCATCCTCATGTCCTTGAGAGGCTGACATACCTGCTGCAACCCCGAGCACTGTGTCGCCCATGCCTCTTCCACTCACGTAGCTGCCCTCGCTGAGAATCTAGTGAGCAGAGTATCAGCACAGGAAAACGAGCACATGTCCCATACAAGCCACAGCTGAGCCTCACGACTATGCGGTAAAAATCTCATTGAGTCTCTCATAATCCGCCGTTCCGACACAATCCGACCAGCATTAAGCAAGGATTCTGCCGAAGGTACCGACGACCGAATAACAATCCCGAAGCGTGTAAATGTAGTTTTTAGTTCTCCAAACCGAAACGTTTCAAAGGCAAAGAGAAACAGTAGGGTACAGACCGCTCCATTGTCCAACAAGCTTTTTATATCGATCTATCGCTATCACCACGCCCTGCACAGCACGCAGATGCAAACACAGCCAATACATCACAGTATGACTCATGAAACTTCACTTTATATACCTTCCACCCATACCCTCATCATCCAGATAAAAGTAAATTTTTTGGTAGCTTTGGTATTGAAACCAAAAAGTTATTATTCAATTTCAAAAATATATAGGCACTAAACCTCCCTTTGTTTCCTGTATTTAATAACTCCTTCAGAACAAGGCATCTGGGACATTGTGTTATGAAATTAATTTATGACAAAAATCGTGCCTTGAATGTAATAGGCAACATTACCGACGAGGATCTTGGGATGGACGGTCATTCTTTTTCGACAAATGGATGCATGTTTACTATGTCATGGTATATGTATGGTTTACATATGCCATAACTGTATCATGTAATACGTACTACCTGTTCATGGCGGTGTTGCAACTAAACCGCTCGCCCAAACTCAGTTGGCCTTTGTGCTCTACTGGATGAGGAGGTGTGTGACACACCGCGGACTAAAACAAACCTCACAAGGTGAAAGCTCCTTGATGACCACGCAAAAGGTATGCGACTACAGGAGGCTTAACCACAGTGCAGAAGGCTTGAGCAACGATTGCAAGGAGGTCAATCCGTCCGACAACCTGTCATCTCCAACAAGGCATAATACCTGGCCAGTTACACTCCATCATGCGCACCATGCACAAAGAATTATAATTGAATGATCACCAACCCCTGCTCCTCAAAGACAAAGCCCAGGTGAAAGACAGCCACGTGACCGTCACACCAATCAAAATGCGAGTATTACACATCGCCTGAAAAACAAGCCATCAGCATGATGAAATTCAACAAACTACATCAGCAGGGCATCAAGGAAGAGTCTTAACAGCCAGTTCTCCTTGAATTTGTCAAAGGCAGATTGTAGCACTTGTGTGGATACAGGAGACTCAACGTGTCGTCAGACCAGTCACCACCATTATTGAATACCTTGACAGCTCTCTGGTGCACAAAATTCCAGCACCATCGACTTGCTTCGGAACTGGCAAATTCCCCTCAATCCTGCCAGACTAAGGAGAAACCTTCTCAACAGATCTGATGTACCATTCGCATCGATTGCCACAATGGGAATTGTTAAATAACACCATCCAATAGTTACCGAATGATATACTTGTGTCCTTCACAGCATTCTGCTAAATCATTAGTATTTAACTATGTGCATTGGTACACTGCGTTTTCAAGCAACACTTGACCATCTCAGAGACGCCTTTCAACCATTTTGTCTCGCAGATTAAGCTCAATCCACTTCACCTTCTGAGTTGTGTCTCGCAGTGATTATAGCAGCTCTATCCATCAAACACTGAAAAGATAGAAAACTTGCTTACAACACCAACAATCCCCCAAATAGATCAGACTTTCTTGGCTATGTCACGAGTCAGAAGTGAACCACATATCATTTAGGGTCCGTCTGTCCTTCCGAGCATAGCTCCCGGTTTATCGATCTTGAAAAATTTGGTGAAGTGTTGTCATCTATCTAGTGTGTTCTGAGAAGTCGGCTGCGCCGCATTATGCGAGCCACGCCAAAAAAACCGTGTTTTAGGTAGCCGGTTTCAAGTACATCTTCTCTCCGAGGGTTTGCCGAACTGGGCAGTTTCGGTTTGGTTAGCCCAATGGACCTGCATAGCCCACTGGAGCGATTTTCATTTTCTCCCAAGGTCAAGGTCACAAAGTCTATTAACTAGAAAATGTTCAAAAAAATCAATAATTGGCATGGAGCTTCCTAGTTTCAACTGTTGAATGAAATTGGTATGCAAGTAGTATCTTCGAGTAGTACAACTTCTATCATTTACTTTTTCCCGATCCCGCCGTGTTCCCCTGGCGTCCCCATCGTCAAGGTCCAAAAAATAAAAAAGCGCACCCGTGTACACTGACATGCCCGTGAACCAGCTCCGTCTCCAGACTTTTCTTATACAGAGCGTTCATCAAGGACCGCATTGATCACACCTGAATTTGCAGTATGTTTGTCAGTTGCAACTTCCGTATGCGCACTGCAATCTCATTTACCATACCATCACAGACCAAGCCCTTAGTGTTTAAAAACATGCGCCCTCTTGACATGGACCCCATTGGAAGAAAGCTTTGGTTGTCTAATCTCGCTTATGACTGTGCATCATCGAAGGAGGACCAAACACCTCAACGCAAATGCCATGTTCTCGATGCCCCGGTACGACACTTCTACATCTGTCAACACCACTGTCACTCCAATCTCGTATGTCTGCATGGGTGCAAGAGATACTCAAAGAACCCAAACACAAGCCACAGCGGGCTCTTACTGCCCTCTTCCCAAAGACCTTTAATGACTCAAGTAAGCTTGACACATGTCCAGTTTTTGTCACAACACCACTCGGGACATAGCCTGTCTACCGCAACTTTGACTGGAACATCTCAATCCTGCTGGACTTGGACCTCCTTGAGCTTCAAACGCTCTAGATCCTATCTGAAACTTGTGTCGCTTGGTGACTGTGCATGCCCTGCCTACATCAGGACCTTGGCCTAGTTGGTCCATCTTACAGTGAGATACTCCGTCACGCGACTCCCCATTCACCCTCTCAAAAGTAAAGTTCGCAATGTATCCCAAGCTATTCTCCAATCTGCAAACCCTATCCTGGACATCCCACCGCTGCCACCAGGTATAACCACCCGTTAGTCTGAGTTTAATAAACAATGAAGACCAGGAGATGGATGTCTTCCAAAAGTACTATAATCTTCAAAACGGACGTACAGACGTAACAACAATCCAAGCGACCAGCATGAACCATGAGTTAAAATCACCATCCAGCCCATTTTCTGTCTCCTCCTTGCCCAAAACGTGAAGGGATGACCAGAAATCTGTAAAATTAAAAATAACTGCTATCGCATTCATTTGCTTATCATAATAAGAACCACTATTGTCTTACATATATTAATATTTTTGAATAGCATTAAATAACACTGAACACAAATTCTAGATTTACAATTTGATTAGTAGCAGTGTTAAGAGTTGTACTAAGACCTATTCAAAAATCAATACCTGTTTCTGTACACTCAGATTCATAAACAGAAACTATTCCAATTGCCTAATGAAGTCAGGATTCAATGAAATTTACAAAAATCATTTATTCATTTATCATCATGAATCTTCAAATTATAGAAATACAGAAAAACTCCACTAGATGTAAAAAATAGCTTTAGGCATTGCTTGCTTTGTGCTCTCTGTGCAGTTTCACGATGCAGAACCAGCAGAGAATCGTCCCATCGTTCGGTTGTGCCGCCCTTGTAACAGCGTCTCATGAGTGAAATCTTTGTGGAATCGCTCGCAAAAACGTGCTCAGTCGATGCTGCCCAAGTTGTCAGGAAAGAAGTCAGGTGCTGGTAGGAAATGATGCAAAAAGTTCAATTCGGGTTCAAAATGCGTTCATCACACCACCTCTTCACCACTGCTTACAGCATGTTCTATCATGAGGTTGGGAACGGTTCTCGTCATCATGGTAGCCAAGGTTACGAGCAGACGCAGTCACGTACTTGATTTACCATTCTTTTAGAGCGGCGTGCTTGTCAGCAGAAATAACAAATCATCATCGAGATTCTCCGGCTCACCCATATCAATGGGACCGCAAAGGAGCTGCACGCCTGCCACCAAAACACTGAGGTCGAAGTGTGTGAACAGCTTGCGCAATTGGTTCCCAGCTCTGTTCTGTCCCCCACCTTCACCCGAAGTAGTGAAATAGCGGCTTCATTTTCACTCTGTACGAATATACTTCGCTGTATCTTTTTGTATACCGACCACAGACAATAACAAAGTTTCAGAGATGATTGTCAGAACGCACTACTCATCTTTATCTAAGAAAGAAATTAACCACAAGTACAAAACAATTGTACGAAATAACAGTTAAAAGCATTGTAAATTACATCTGATAATCCTGACTTCTAGCATAAGTGAATATTCTGTTCCAAAAATCTGACGGACTACAGGCAAACGGTTAGATTGATTTTGAAAACAGCGACCCAAATATGCATTAATCACTTTAACATCTCAGTAAAAAAAAATTTTGAAATTGTGTTCAGTGAAACAAATGCTATAGATCATGTGTGTGTTATTAGGAGCTGGGAAATAACTCCACGATTAGCCTTGTCTTAACATAATATTTACACCTTCACGACATACTCCCAAGCAACACCCCCTGGAGGTGGCAACATTAAGTCACGCTACAACTAACCTACCATCGTTGTAACCTTTATTCCTCTGTCAAGTTTGGTTGAGATTGATAAGTAACACTGGAGTTGCTTCAAAAAAACCAGACAGACAACACCAAATGTTGTATTTAAATCAAATGTGACTCAGGAAGCTGAGAGTGTGTCCAGGATGGAGCATAAAACACACGAGTCAAATGGCGATGGGAGTTCGAGGAGAATGATCTTCTCCTGAATGTCATCAAAAGGAGAAATGGAGGAAGACCTGGCATGGTGGTTACCTGTATGTGCAGATATGAGGAGGGAAGAAACAGATGGCCATCCTGCCATAACCTTGGGTGAGATTATAAGTTTTGCGGTGTGTGGTGTCCAACAGTTTAAGAACTGCTTGTATTTGCCAACGCTGCGCTTGGCTGTGTAAATAAATTCCACAAGTGTGGTGTGTGGTGTCTTCCGGATTTATGTGTTCAAATGGTGAATGGAGTCCTCAAAGTATCGAAATAGTAAATAAGTTCCACCTTCTTGTTCGTAAGGGTGGAGGTAGCTCATGACTCGACAAGTTGTGAGGTTGTCTGTTCTCAAAGTTGTGTTCCAAGATCTTTCAGAGTCATCACGACCCACCACCGACCCGTGAACAGCTTCACCTGCAGATACGTTTCTAGTAATTTATCCCTATTACACAAGCATGTGCAATAACTAACACACACACACACACACACACACCACACACACACACACACGACAACACACACACACAACACACCACAACAGAGGCCATCACA
>CM068962.1:69233204-69246170 GCA_035128595.1 Eptatretus atami
AAAAACGTAAATGATGAAAGTTGTACTACTCGAAGAGCACTACTTGCATACCAACTTTCATTCACAACAGTTGAAAACCCTAGGAGCTCCATGCCCAATTTATTGATTTTTTTGACATTTTCTAAGTTAATGACCTTGTGACCTTGACCTTGGGAAGAAAATGAAAAATCCAGCTCCGTGGGGCTATGCAGGTGCCATTGGCTAACAAATACCGAAAACCCTGCCAGATTCGACAAACCCCTCGGAGAAGATGTAACTTGAAACCGGCTACCCCTAAAAACACGTTTTTTGAGCGTGGCTCCGCCCATAATGGGCGCAGCACGCCCATTCTCAGGAAACACAACTAGATCATGATACAACCTCGCACCCAATTTTATCAAGATCGGATCAAAACCCACGGAGCTATGCCGGGAGACAGACAGACAGACACACACCCATAATGAATATAGTGGTCACTTACTGACTCGTGAACCAATAGACCCAAGAAAGCTCTGATCTATTTGGGGGATTGTGGTGTCAGCCAAGTTTCTATCTTTTCAGTGTTTGATGGATCAGGCTGCATATAATCACTGGAGACCAAACGTCCCAAGAAGGTGACAGTGGATTGAGCCTTAATCCTGCAGAACAAAATCTGTGAAAGGCGTCTCTGAGATGGTCAAGTTGTTGCTTGAAACCCGCAGTGTACACAATGACATCGTCTAAAATCTAAATAGATTAGACAGATGCTCCAGTGAAGGCCACACAAGACTAACTCCATTCGGTACCTAAAACTTGGTGGTGTATTACAAATTCCCATTGGCATCATGCGAAACTGGTACAATCTCGATCCTGTTGAGAAGGCGGTTTTCTCCTTGTCTGCAGGATTGAGGGGAATTTGCCAGTATCCGGAAGCAAGATCGATGGTGCTGGAGATTTGTGCACCAGAGAGCCTGTCAAAGGTATCATCAATACATGGTGGTGATCGAGTCTGACAGTAACAACGTTGAGTCTCCTGTAATCCACACAGAAGTGCTACAATCTGTCCTTTGAACAAGAATCACAGGAGAAGACCTTGGGCTGTAAGACTCTTCATTGATGCCCTGCTGATGTAGTTTGTTGATTTCATCCTGCATGATGGCTTGTTTTTCAGGCGATGTGTAATATGCACGCAGTTTGATTGGTGTGAGGTCAAACGTGTGCTGTCAATGTTCACCTGGGCTTTGTCCTTTGAGGAGCAGGGGTGGTGTCATTCACAATTATAAATTCTTCGTGCTGGTGGCCAGTGATGGAGTGTAACTGGCCAAGGTATTAATGGCCTTTGGGAAGATGCACAGGTTGTGCGGACGGATTGACCTCCTGCACTGCTGCTAAGCCATTCTGCACTGTGGTTAAGCTCGACCTGTAGTTGCATCACCTTTGCCGTTGGCTCACAAGGAGCTCTTCCACCTTTTGACAGGTCTTGTTTTTAGTCCTGCGGTGTGTCCACACACCCTCCTCATCCAGTAGAGCACAAAGCCAACTGAGTGGGGGAGCCGGTTTAGTTGCCAACAACCCGACCATGAAACAGGTAGTACTGGTATACATGATACCAGTTATGGCATCATGTAAACCAGTACATAATACCATGACATGTAAACCAGTGCATACCATTGTCGGAAAAAAAGAAATGACCGGTCCAACTCCCATAGATCCTCGTCGGTATGTGCCAATTAAATTCAAAGGCAACGACTTTTGTCATTAAAAATTTTCATAACACAATGTACCCAGAATAGCACTCTGTTTCTGAAGGATTATTAAATACAGGAAACAAAAGGGCAGGTTTAGGCTACTATAATTTTGAACTTGAATAATACCTTTTTGGGATTCAAAATTCACCAAAGCTACAAAAAAATTAACTTTTAAATCTGCAGATGATGAGGGTATGGGTGGAAGGTACATAAAGCTGAAGTTTCATTGGTCAATACTGTGATGTATTGCTGTGTTGCATCTGCGCATGCGTGGACAGGCCTGGTGTGCGATGATCGGATTAAAAGCTTGTTGGACAATGGCGGCGGTCTGGTACCCTATGTTTCTCTTTGCCTCTTGACACACGTTTCGGTTCTGGGAGAACTGAAAAAATACATTTCACCGCTTCGGCGATTGTTATACGGTCGTGGTACCTTCGGAGAATCCTTGGCTATCGCTGGTCGGACTTTGTGTCGAACGAGCGGTTACTGAGAGACTCAAATGAGATTTGTTACCTGCATAGTCCGTGAGCATCAGCTGTGGCTGTATGGACATGTGGCTCGTTTTCCTGATGCTGATCCTGCTCACCAGATTCTCTCAGCGAGGGAGCCTCGTGAGTGGAAGAGGCCAATGGGCCGACCACGTGCCTCGTGGTTGCAGCAGGTTGATCAGCCTCTCAAGGAAATGAGGATGGGCCAGGCATCTGCCTGGGGGGTGGCCAGACGGAGGCCCTTTGAGTACCAGCGGAAAGTGGACGCAGTGACGAGCTGCTCCGGCACATGCTCCCATATCTGACATTTAGTAAACAATTCTCTTCCATTCACATTCATGACAATGCCTGCTTGGCAACCCCATTCACTAGCCTGGTGGCAGAATAACAGCGATGCCCTGGCAGAAGTTGAGACAGAAGTCACTCTAACAGAAGTTATTTTGACCCCCCTTCGAGTGCCCGCCACTTGCCGTGACCTGAATGCAGCACTGCACGGCCAATGACAAGCAGCCAGCGAGGAGGAGGTGCAACGTATAAATCCCAGAACGGGGGCAAAATCTCTCTCTGTGTGTGTCTCTCTCTCTCTCTGATAAACGCCTGAGTCAGAGCAGAGGTTTGAGTGCCTGTTCCCAGAGACATTTTTCCCCAGAGTGGAGATCATACCTTACTCACCTCACTTTCTCTCCCACCTTAGGTCTCTCATTTTCACATGTGCTCCCTTCGTTTCCTTAGACCATGACACTTTTTCTTGATACTTAACCTCAGTTCGTTCTTCTACATGGCTTTGCACACATTTACACAGCCTCAGTGCATCGTTTCAGCACGCTGGACAGATAACGAGCCCTCCAGTAACACCATTAGCTCACTCACCCCTAGAATGAGGTATTCCAAAGCCACGCAGCCCAACGTGTGGGATGGATGCAGCCGGAGTCGATGTGAGGCGTAGGTTCAAGTATGAGCCAAGGTAACGATCATTTCCACAGAAACGGTTGACGGTTCACCTCCTGCTGTCTCTTTCATCACTTCATTTCATTCTTCCTTGACTCTAAATATGTCACTCTTTCCCTCCTTCATTTGGGTGTGCTGGACCCATGTTTCGTTTACAGGCGCGAAGTGAATGTTCAAAGTTTTGCCGTGCGCTAATGCTCGCGAAGTCAAAAATTGTATGTGTGTTTAATGTGTTTTATATGTGTTCGAACTCTTGTAATTTCTTGCATGATCTCCCTGAGCACCATTTTCTGAGGTAATGCCATTACCTCTCCTTGGCGTTTCTCCTCATTCCTTTAATAATTCCTCCCATCCCTTTCTCCTCTTTCGATTGCCTTGCTTGCTGTGTAATAAATTATTAATGTTGAATGCGGCGTGATTGATCCTGCTTGGGGTTGGTCCGAATAGAGTTCCCTGTGGGCAATTGGTCCGAGTTCCCAATGGTAACAGTAGCCCACATAATGCGGCACATGGTGTTGGTTCGCTTGGCCAAATAATAAACCGCCGCGTAGTCGCCGGCACAATTCCCCCGTCTGCCACGCTTGATTCACTGGTACGGTAAACTGACTTTGGGCATGAAGGATTGCAGGTAGGAAGGATTGCCGTTGGCGTTTGTGGTCTCTCGGGACACGCCGCTCTCTTGGAGTTATTTCGAGGCGACGTCTGCAACAATATATACCATGAGACCATGTCATTGATGTATTAAAGGTCTACCTTTCCTCGTGCAACATGATTGCTATTCTTCACAAGAACAACCACATCACTGATCTACCCCGACTTCAACTCGTTGTCGGCCTCCAGTTTTCCATGCCTTCAAGTCTTCCAGGATGTAAAAGTCTTTAGTAAATACCTGACAATCCATGGAATCTGGACATAAAATGGTTGGAAAGTTAATCTCGCTTCTGGACCTTGCTGTATTTGTCAATGCACACGGGTCTGTTGCTTATAATCCTGCAAGTCTTTTAATTCTTTTCAAGAAACAGAAGTTTGTCATTCGTCAATAATAGGCCTACTGTGAAAGTCAACGCACATTTTAACAAAGAAAGCCAAATTGGAATTAAATATGATATAATGCTGGCATGATTAAAGGGGTTGGAATGAAACAAAATGGCTTTTAAAGAAAGAAAGAAAGAGGAAAATCTGCCTTTGAAACGAGGCACAAAAGAGGGGTAACAGGCCTTATGGTTCTTAAGATTTGCGTTTTTGACTGAATTTGAAAAAAAAAGGCTTTTCTCGTTATTTGGGTTGCCAACCCTTGCCCTCGGCCCTCCATGACCTAAACCTACCGTTCACTATCCGTTTCCTTTGAGCACTACTCTGACCACCCAGGTAAAACTTATTGAAGCTACGAATTTTACCTTTTCTGCCTATTTAACTTCACCCCACTTTTCTTCTTGGAGCATTCCAGCTCAGATTAAACGTGGGTATTCAAAAGTTATAGTCGAAATTCAATAGTGCAACAATATGATGTACCGGTAAATACAGTACACAGCAGGGTTGAGGGGCAACATCAAAGGATTTGGAGAAATAAGGGATGTGTGAAGAATGAAGACAAGGGAAACATACGCACACAGTGAACAGCCGCAATTATTCCCACCTTCTTATGGAGTTGGCTGGAGAATGCTTTTGGCCAAAGTCATGGCATTGTGGGTACAGTCCCTGCTCTGATTCCAACAGGTCTGGAGTTCCATTCTGACACTGGCAGAATCATACCATCATTATCAATGTCCTATAATCCTTACAGTTGCAGTGCTGCCAAAGCAGTTTCTTGGCAGGAGTTATGTTGGGTGGTTTGCCATTGCCTTCACAGCAGGAATTTGTAATTTGTTGAGGATGCTAGGGATAACACCACTAATCTTCACAAAAGATCTTTATGTCCACCAACGACCAGTGCTGGTAGATAGATGTACATGCTTCCTTTTAACAACCCTCTGCTGAAAGGCACACACATTGATGTATCACCACACCTGTGAAACAGGGTGATTATGTATAGGTGGATCAAGCTATAAACCCAATTCAGCAACCAGAAGGGTGAGTATTCGTACCTCCAAGATATTTTGCCCCACACCAAGTCATACTAATGATGGCACTAGGTGGAGCGCATACCTCCACCGCTGAAGTTTACGTTTTGTATCCACTGATGGACGGTTCTGGATCTGGACCGGAACCAAAATCTAATTGGCTTGTTCTTGTCACCTAACCAACTCATCCACATAGTTTTATCATAACTCGTCCCAAACTTTTTGAGATATCATGCTATTATATCGTTTTTGGCCTTATCTCTCAATGGTGAAGAATCACTCAACAAATTCTAGTAGCCGGATCCAGATCCGGATCTTCACCAAAGTCTAATCAGTTGGTCCTTGTCACACACCCAACATGTCCAAAAAATTTCATCCGGATCCGTCCACAACTTTTTGAGATATCCTGCACACAAACAAACAAATAAACAAGAAAGAAGTCGTGCATAGCACAATACTTGCGAAATTCAAATAAACAATAGTTGCCATGGAAACAGCAATTTGGTAATTTGGAAAATTTGACGTGTCAAGTGTTTTACATGATGCAATGATGTGCATAACAAATTTGGTTGATACATTTTCTACTTGCCACCTAATAGGTGTTTTACATGTTTTGGGATGGCATTGACCCTGACCTTTGACAAATTTTGACCAGATATTATCCAAATAAGCTGCGTAAGTTTCAATCTTAAATCTTGAAAAAAATCCTGAGGTTTGACAATAATAAAATCACAAAAAAAAAAAATCCCATTTGATCATAATTGGAATGAAATTGTTGTCATGGACATAGTTTCCTCTTTGCCATGTGAGGTTTTTCTCTTTGCCACTAAACAAGATGAGCAAAAACTGAAAAAGATAAGAAAAGAGAAATTTAATGAATTGATTCCATTTTGCAACCTCTTAGCTTGGTAATGAGGTGGTTGACCAATGGGCGGGGCCTTTTAATTATGACTTGTGAACCTCATGTGTTATTGCAGAAGGCCCTCAGACAGAAGGTCTAACAGGGTCTAAAAGCATCTTAAGGGGTATACAGTCTTAAGGTTCTTACCAGTCTTTGGGGTCTAAAGGCTCCAAAGGTTCTTGGGAGTCTAAAGGGGTCTCAACTGTGCAAAGGCTCGAAAGGTCGACATGTCGAAAAGGTATGTTCCAATAGTCCGTAATTAAGAGTAGTCAAGGTCCAATAATAAGTAATTAATAGACGTACTCACGGTCCAAACAGTGCGTAATTAATCGACATACGATGATGGACAAGATTTCACCTCAACAAGGGTTCACCATCCAACCATGTTTTTCAGGTTTATATACAGTACCTCCAGAAAGTCTACACCCCTTTCAAAATTTTCACCTTTTGTTGCCGTATAAGCTGGAATTAAATTACATTAAATCAGACTTTTTCCACCTTTATTTACACATCGTAAACCACAACTTCCAAATCATCACCACACCATTTTAAAGCCCTTTTCCCTGAGTAGGGGTCAGCTTTTTGCGGGCTCCAATCATGGTACCCTTTCTTGTGGCAATTGATTTTCAGGCCGGATGCCCTTCCTGACGCCAACCCTTTAGTCGCCTTCGACACGCAGGGATAATTACCAGTATTCTGGTGCTCATTTCGCCGACCTCGGAAGGATGACAGGCTGAGTCAACCCCCCTGATGTTAATTCAGTGGCCAGCGGGGCTCAAACTCAGGACCCCGAGGATCCCAAGCCACCACCCTAACCACAAGCCAACACCAGGCTCTCCAACCCACAACTTCCAAATGAAAAACAAATTCTACAAATTTCAGAAAATTAATTAAAAATACAAAACTAGAATATCTTGGTTGTAAGTGTCCACCCCCTTATAATAGCAATGTAGATTAGCTCAGGTAATAACCAATCACCTTCAAAATCACACACCAAGTTAATTGGCCTCCACCTTTGTTAAATTGTAGTGATTCTAATTACTTCAGAATAAAATCAGCTGTTGCTGTAAGTTTCCTCTGCTGGGTAGTGCATTTCACAACAAAGACTCAACCATGAGCACCAATGAGCTTTTAAAAGACCACCGGGATAAAGTTGTGGTAAGGCACAGATCAGGGGATGGGTACAAAAATATTTCAAAGGCCTTGAATATCCCTTGGAGCACAGTCAAGACAATCATTAAGAAGTGGAAGGCCTATGGTACCACCAAGACCCTGCCTAGATCAGGCCATCCCTCCAAACTGGATGGCCAAGCAAGGAGGAGACTGATCAGAGAGGCCAGGAAGAAGCCAATGGCAACTCTGAAAGAGCTACATGCCTTTCTGGCAAAGACTGGTCACTCTGTGCATGTGACAATATCCCAAGCACTCCAAGGTCTGGCCTGTATGGTCAGGTGGCAAGAAGGAAGTCATTACTCAAAAAAGCCCATCATGAGTCCCCATTTGAGGAATGCAAAAAACCACGATGGAGATTTTGAAGCCAAGTGGCAAAAAGTTTTGTGGGCTGACGAAACAAAGATGGACCTTTTTGGCATAAATGCAAAACATTACATTTGGCGCAAACCCAACACAGCACAGCACAGCACATCACCCAAAGAACACCAGCTCTTTGTGAAGAATGGTGGTGGCAGCATCATGTTGTGGGGATGTTTCTCATCAGCAGGGACTGGAGCACTTATCAGGATAGAAGGTAAAATGGATGGAGCAAAATACAAAAAAAGTCCTCGAGGAAAACCTGCTGCAAGAGAACTGAAATTGGGACAGAAGTTCACCTTTCAGTATGACAACGATCCAAAGCACACACAGCCCAAGCCACACTGGAGTGGCTATGGAATAAAAAGATAAATGTCCTTGAGTGGCTCAGTCAGAGCCCTGACCTAAATCCAATCAAAAATCTGTAGCATGTCTTGAAGATTGCTGTGCATCATCGTGCCCCACACAACTTAGCTGAGCTTGAACTGTTTTGTACAGAAGAATGGGCAAATATTACCCAATCAAGGTGTGCAAAGTTGGTGGAGACCAATCCCACCACTCACAGCTATAATTGCTGTTAGAGGTGTTTCCACCAATTATTAACTCAGGGGGGTGTACACTTATCCAATCAAGATATTCTAGTTTTGTATTTTTTATTAATTTTCTGAAATTTGTAGAATTTGCTTTTCACTTGGAAGTTGTGAGTTACGATGTGTAAATAAAGGTGGAAAAAGTCTGATTTAATGCAATTCAATTCCAGGATACAAGGCAACAAAAGGTGAAAACTTTAAAAGGGGGGTGTAGACTTTCTATTGGCACTGTACAGTGTACATAGATATGAAGTGAATCAGTTGAAAATTGGTGACTTGTGACCTTGAACTTTTGACCTCAACAATAGGCTTCCAGCTTTGTCACTCCCTCGACGAGGTGGTGGAATTTTGTGAAGATCAGAGTAAAAATGTGACCTGGAGGCAATTGATAGACAGACAAACAGAATAACAGACCAGACCAACCAATATACTTATAAATTTTCGATTTCACAAGTAACAATCAAACAGGGGTGAATACATAGGGTTGTGGTTGAGGGTTGAGGGAAAAAAAAAAAAAGAATAATAAGAAAAAGAGAAGGACAGCTTCAGCAATTTTGACAGCACCAGATTTATCAGTCAAGCTCAGAATCAACAATCCCAACTACCATCAGAACCTCACAGAGATTGTACGAGGAACGATTAATTATTGAACGTGATGTTCTCATATATCGAGCAAGCTGGATAGAGGCGCAAATTCTTTAGAAAGGCAAAGTAGATAGTCTCGTTTTCATTTCCCACCTTAATAATGTCGTTCCATCTATCAAGTAAATACACCAGTTGTAAACACTACATTCTGACTGACACAGGGCAGGTAAAACAGCTTTATAAAAGTGTTCCTTCTGAACAACTTCAGTTTATTAACCTTGTGTAATATCATGACCCATAAAAGCAGGAAAAACTGAGATCCAATCACATGAATAGTTTCATCACTGTATCATTTCAGGACAATGTATTGATATCATATTCTAAGCCGTGAAAAAATAAATTATACTGCCTGTGTCCTTAAGGTAGTTTATTATTAGTTGTTGCTTTGGCAATAATGCCAAAAAAAAAAATATTAAATAAAAGGTTGCCATGTCCAAAATAATTGAAATGGAAAATGAATGCCAATTGACCTTTAAAGGTTTTTTTCCCCGGAAGAACGAACTTCAAATTTTTTTTTTTTTTTAAACCAACAGCTTGATCAAAGCACGAGCTTCAACTCCAGGAAGTTGTCAGCACCTGGAAAAAGTGGACTTAGCACAATGACGTCGGTGTTTGTGAAATCCCTTTGATGTTCCAAAAGAAAGAGAATGCCGTTGTCTTGGTGATCTCCGCAGAGAAGGAAGCCCACAGCCACCTCCATGAGTCGAAGCCTCCAACGTGGGCAAGTTGGGATTTAAAAACCCAAATAATGACAAGAATTTTCAACTCTGGTTTTGTAGCAAATTGAAAGTATATATATATACATATACATAGATATATATATGAAGAAGAAAGGAGGAGCACACTGAGCAACACAATAATTCAAATTTAAGTTATTTATTTAAAGCCTGACGTTTCAAGAATGAACTAGTTCTGTTCCTTAGGAGGCGTTGAGAGAGCTGTGGTGGTGTCACCGTTAAATTCCGTTGAGGACGGTTCGTATCGTGGATTGGTCCAATTCCGAGCCAAACGCAAGGCTTCCCTGCAATTGAACGACTCTGCGTTGACGTTGTAATCGATTGCGCAGTGCTTTGTATGGGGGATGCAAGTCGATGTGTCGGTTGATGGAGTTTTCACAAGAGGACCAGGGGTTTCCAAATAATAGGAGTATAAAAGACTTGCATCCCATATACAAAGCACTACGCAATCGATTACAACGTCAACACAAACAGTAGAGTCGTTCAATTGCAAGGAACCCTGATGACTGGCTAGGACTTGGACCAATCCATGATGTGAACTGTCCCCAACTGAACTTAACGGTGTCACCACCACAGCACTCTCAATGCCTCTGAGGAAGAGAACTAGTTGGTTCTTGAAACGTCAGGCTTTAAATAAATAACTTAAATTTGAATTATCCAATTGCTCAGTGTGCTACTTCTTCCTTTTACAAATATATTATACATATATTGAAAAAGCTTCACAGCCACTCAGACCTCAAAATGGAAGATATGGTAGCCTTCACAACAATGATATGGGGGGGGGGATCAATGTTATATTTGCTGCTGAAAGGTGAATTCTTCCTTATTGGGATGCAAGATGAAGAGGAGTAACTGAAGCGGTCGCAAAAAGCTGTTGGGAAGATCCAGATTCACAAATGAAGGCACTGCAAACTAGCTACACGACAGGCAAAGACTCAGGTCCAACATGACGACCACCGAGTAGTCTTCATCTGGGACTAACGGACATATTAATGGTTCGAGCATCTTCTCTGTGTCTGGGAGGTTGACAGTTCAAACCCAACCACGGCCGGGTCATACCAAATACTTCAAAATGGTATGTGCTGCTTCCTTGCTTAATGCTCACCATTTACAAAGCACGGCCAAACGACCATAGGTTTGCAACCATCGCACAGGCATTGATTGGCCCAAATTCCCTCCTCCTGCACTGAAGTTCCTTGTAAGGGAACTCATATATATTTATCAATATAGTCATTAGTCATGTGACCTGGCTCTGACTTGTACATGGAAATTTAGCCAAGGACACCATTTGAATCTCGGTGTCAAGGGATACCAGTATCAAGGCAATACATATTTAAGGATTATAATCTATGTATTATGCATGGTGCTGGAGAAGGACGGGGGGATGGGGGGTACTTATCTGACAGATTTCATTGTAAAGGAAGTTTCGGAGCATTCAGGAAAAAAAAAATAAGAAATAATCCTTTCCTTGCACAGCAATTGGGGATAGACAAGCACCTAACTTCCCTCAATGTTTCCTGTCACAGTAACAAATGAGCTTCCTGTGCGTGTATTTGCAGAGTGTGGAAGCCACAGGACCCTCAGACTCGCATGGTCCAAACTCACAGGATATGCACTCAACATCCACCAAGCTGAAGGTAAGGCAAACAATATGACGTGCTGAACGAGCCGAGGTGGATGGCCGTGACGACTTCCACACAGATGTCAAAATGTACACATCGTTTCCCAAGGCATTTTTTCCAAGGTACGGGCGAGAACAACATGAACGACAAGACTGTGCATGGCAGGATTTTAAGACAAGCATTGAGTGTGTATATCCATCTGTGGCTAGTGATGAATGCAAAAGGCAGTCCAGGCCCTTGTAAACGCGCATGGAATTCAAACTTGGGAAAGGCAACTTGGCAGAGTCTGCCCGGCAGAGCCACTGTGCAGCCAAAGGGTCAGACTTTCGAAAACCTAATGTGACACGCTCCAAAGACACTGCAGCGAATGATAGATATTTACAGTAGTGAGTAATGCACATAAACAGTCACCTAAAGCCTGGAACAACTCATCCGCAGGTGTGCATATTTCCAGGTATTTCAACATGCCCTGCCCAACATGGTGAATTTTATTAAGAATCAAATTTTTTTGCTTTTCTTAAAGGGAACCAACTGAAAAATAAATAAATCACAATTTCACAACACACTGTATTCAATTACAGTCTTTGTGGCGAAGTAATGGCGACCTGAATCACCACATTCGATTGCCAACAAAGCCAAGAAAACCTTTTCCAAATATTTTGAAGCGATTCTTCCTTTTCTTGTAGTAAATGTAAGAAAGTAAAGATAGCTCCCTGGTGAGTGTGCTCAAAGCAAGCAAAATCAGAGAGTTTCTCATTGGCCGAGCGTACCGGTACCAGGGCAATGTTGATTCAACCTGGGGCCAGAACACTTGTTATCGACTCTGCGAATCCGAGAGCCCAGGCAGTTTTCTTTGTTACAACATTTGGATCAGCAAAATAAATAAAATGGAGCTTTCACAAACACAATTGCCAAGTCATGTGGCAAATTCCTTTTGTCACGATTGCTTCAATAACTTTAATGACATTCTAGATCATTGAGTGAATATTAAAAAAAATAAAAAATTGGTGGTTATTCTACTGTACAGAGCTGTTTTTAAAGTTCAGTATAATGAAGTCATTTTTAATACAGCATCCTCAATAAATCCTTAGTTATTCCTCTCATGGAGATCTAGACAAAGCAAAACTGTGCATCACCACACCAAAGCAACAGCTTCGGCATTGTCCACTAGTTCAAACTTAATTTAAACCTATCGAACTGGTCAACTGGGGCTGTCTGGATAACCTCGACTATGGAGGTATGCACACACACCTTTGACTTGTTTAGCATTGGTTCAAATCTCGGCCAAGCTATAAACTGTCGTCCTGGTGTTGCCTTAGTGGTGGCTGGCTTGGGATCTTAGGGTCCTGAGTTCGATCCCCGTTGGCCACTGAATTAGCACCAGATAGGGTCGACTCAGCCTGTCATAATTTCCTTCCGAGGTTGGCGAAATGAGTACCAGTGTACTGGTATAGGGGCACAGCATCAGCAGCATAGCCGCACCCACCGAAATGTTCGCAACTCGGCAGCCAAGCTGCCATACGCAAGAACAAGATCCTGGTGTTTTGTATTTGGGGCGATACATCAATGTGTGTGCCATCCATCGGATCGACCTTAAACTGGACATCATGTCTGCCAACACTAGTTGGTGGACTGAAGGATCTCACGGTATCCTTAGCAAAGAGCAGGCGGGTTATCGCCAACAACAAAAAAAATTAAAATTTTATGCTCGAACCTAAAGGGGGACACTGCATCAGCAG
>CM068962.1:69262904-69292203 GCA_035128595.1 Eptatretus atami
CAGAGAGAGTCCTGCAAAGATGTTTCTTGGCAAAGCACTGCATACTAGATTGGATGCGGTTAAACCTGATGTCAGAAAAAGGGTCAAAGATAGACTTTTTCGACGGGCCCTTGGTGGAAGTAAAGGCAACATGCGTGCATTTCTGGTAGGACAGCCTGTTCTTGTGCGTGACTACCGTCAAGACCACAAGTGGATAACTGGTGATGTAAGGTCGAGACAGGGTCCCTTAAATTATGATGTTGTAGTTGGACCCTGCGTTTGGAAACGGCATGTGGACCAAATGCAGGATACCGGGCTGAGTGGTGAAGTTCAACCTTTCCAATCAGCAGACCCTCCTATAAGAATGGAGTTGGAGGCATCGGGGTCACCTGAGATGATACCTGCACCAGCGGAAGCATTTCTCACTGAGACCGATGCTGTACTGGCATCAACAGATGCTGCATCTCAACCAACCGAGATAGCTCTGGGGACAAGGTGGCATCTGCAGACACACCATAGGCATAAGGCCCCAGAGAGATTAAATCTGTGAATCGATTCAGTTATGGGGCAGAATAATCCCCTCAAAATCTCAAGCCAGGGTAGATTGTACCCCTGTGCTAAATCCACTCAATGGTACATTTCAGTTACCGACTGTAAGTGATTGATTGCAATGTTCTATTGGTATGATGCTCTTGTAATGTCTGATTATGCTATTTTATGGCGTTCATCAAATGAGTAAAATGTTCATTTATTGTCGTGTGGGTTGACCCGTTAGTGTGGAATTAGATCTTGAAGGGAGGAAATGTGGTGTATTTCCAGCCTTGCGTATTGATATGCAGTGTGGAATAAAGAGGTTCTGGCCCGCCATTTCCCATGCCTGTCATGGTTACGTCAAGCTCCACTTAATCCTATCGCATACGTAATAGGCTGTCCAAGTCCAGTTATTATATACCTCAGCACCAGGTACAAAGTGGTCATTTTGTCATGTCAATGCACGTTTGAGTGGAGGCCGATTAAACTGACCTCCACAGACCTCACTCTGACTTGGTTCACCTGACAAAATTTGTACATGGTTACCGGTGATTATTCAGTTGGAGTCGAATGAGTTTCCAAATGGAAATCTGAACTTTATACCCCTCCTCCCCCCAAACTTATCAGGTTGGATAGCTGAGTTTGCTTCTCAGTGGCTCAAATGTTCTTGTCATACTTGCATAAACAGATTTCATTCCATTTCCTATTTTCTTCAAATTCCACATTCTCATTTCCCAAGTAACCACAATTATCTAACCACACAATCTCCTGGCATTACGGATGGAACGCTAGCATTTATATTGCTCAAGTATATATGTAAAGAATGAGATACAAGGCCTGTTGCATCTATTAAAAACGGAACTTATGATGAACCGTTTAACACTTCCTCTGCTACAACACACACAAATGCACAATGAGGCAGCTCTTTCCATAATAAAGCACAGCTGAACCAGCAATTCCTGGAAACGCTGCCAAAGCAAAATTCAGCTGGATGGGGCAGTGATACAAGTATTAAGCACAGTGTAGAAAGTCACATCATACATCAAACTGCTAAAGAGGGACAGAAGGCATTTGATGTGCTGACAGCAATATGATTCAGCAGATTCTTTGGAGTAAATGAGGACTGGAAACAAAGGTTTGAGCACAGGCAAGAAAATTATCACATAGAAGGTCAGAATCATTGTTGATTTGAAATAAAATCTACCTTATGGCTCAATCCTACGATAAATCTGCAATTGGACACTGGCTTTGACACCAATACAAATTTTCATTCTGGACCCTCAGTATCAACAAGCTACATGTCGAACAAACCGTTTCAAATGGAGCACCGCACTGCCATTGGAGCATTTAAATTGCATCAGATGTGGCAATAAATATGAATCGTTGCTCCCAGCTTGCCGGCTCGATGACATAAAAGACGCCATTTGTATTTTTGCCGTCACCATTTAGAATCCCATGCGGGCACGGGAAACTTACTCGTACACGTTAATACATCTTCAAGCCATAATAGCTTTTCTTCTGGAGACACAAAATTTATGGCTTTTGTCATAGTCCTCAAAGACCCCTCCCAAAGACGTTTTGCTTCAGGAATATAGTTATATAGGGGAAAACTAGAGGGGGAGCACTCGGTAGAGTGCAAAACCTCCGCCGCCAATACTGCTAGGTCACTCAAGGAACCTGATATCCTATTCATTCAATTTGACGTCAACAGTGCTCACAGAGTTATAGTTTGCAACTTTCCTTTTACTTTTAACTTTTACATACTCAATTCATTCGTCATAACTAGATTCCTTGAGACAGAAATTGATTTTACGTGGTATTATCCACCTAAAGTTCCAAAATCAGCCGCAATTATAATTTTGGCATGTTTTTTGTTGGAAATCACTTATAACATGTAGAAATGCAAAAAAAAAAAATCGAAATTTCTTTGAAAAAAAAGTTGCAAAAATTTTTTTTTCTCTAACAATTTCTTTTTTTTTGGGGGGGGGGGGGGGTTGGAAATCACTTAAAACATGTAGAAATGCAAAAAAAAAATTCTGAATATTTTTTCAAAATGGCCGCCATATCGGCCATATTGGATTTTGGACTAAGTCCAAAATCTAATGGCATGATCCTTGGACCATACCTATCCCCCCACCAAGTTTCTCGAAATCCGTCGAGGAGTTTTTCCGTAATTACTGTTCACAAACAAACAAACAGAAAGGGGTGAAAACAGTAACCTCCGATCTTCGATGGCGGAGGTTAAAAATTGAAGGGATTCGGAAGGATTTCTAACCAAAGTTTTTCTGCTTTTTGCAGTTTGCAACATCAGAGGTGGAAAATTGTTCTGGCAGCACAAAATTCCTTAACTAAACTTTTCCATTAAATACTTAATTATTGAGAATTGTGCAATAGCTGTTTTACTTCCTTGTATTAATAGTCTGTAGAAATTACCCCCCTCACAATCCCAAAAGGTGGACTCCAATTAAGCATTTGTGTAGTCGAGGGAACCGTGAACCTACCTTTCATCTTGAAAACGTATCCGAATCCTCCATAAAGTAGTCAAATTGCTGCCTTTGCCTTTTCTGATCTACATTGATAACTTATGCCTACATATCAAGTCGCTTCACACAAGCTTTTCCCTTTAAAAGCCCTCCAAACAACACAGACCAATTTTAACCCTCCCATATAACTCCAATGGTCAAGTCCAGCTCAAAACCACAGTGCACCGAGAGGGACCCAGCACTTCCTCTTTTGTCGCACTGTTAAGGTACTAAAGGTTGGAAATATAAGACCCACGTTGGGAAACAACCTTAATGAGATAGACATCCGAAGGAATTACGTCTCGTCGCACAAAGGGATTTTTCCAGAACCGAGGTACGTTACCGTACCGTACCTCGGCAGAAACGTACCTCGGTTCTGCCGAATCCCTTTGTGCGACGAGACGTAATTCCTTCGGATGTCTATCTCATTAAGGTTGTTTCCCAATGTGGGTCTTATATTTCCAACCTTTAGGGTGCTTCAGACGTTTATTTCCTTTGGGTTTTATGTGTTGTACTGTTTGTAACCTTGCTTACCAGTGGTTCTGGAAAATAATTTGATAAAAATAATGCTTCCATGCTCAGACCCGACCTTTTGTTTCAAAATTTTGTCTGACTGACTGAGTTTAACCTGAACAGCGTTTTCCCCTTAGTTTTACAGATGTTTCAGTACAACTTAGTTGGCTTCATTCGTTGGCATTTACCAATGTTTATGAAGGTAACCATGAATCCGAACCAAGCCTCTCAGTCCCTCCTTGAGCAGCCGGTTGGGGTGGCTCTTTGCCTTGGCACCAGGCAGCAGTGCTCTAACAATCACAAAATGCTTCAGGCCTGCTGTCCCCCCCCCCCCCCCCCCCCCCCCCCCCCCCGCATCTCAACAGCAGGACCGAGCACAGTTCCCACTACCCTACAGGCAGTGGTGTCTCCCCACCCAACCCAAATATTCCCATGAACAGGTGGTGGTGTCCCCACCACCTACCCAATACCAAAGCCCAAGGGGATGACCTCCTTGGGTTTTATCCTTGCCACCCAAGGTGACCCTTCATCTTCTTTGGAATGATCTTCTGAAGAGATAACCTCACCACATGTACAGCAAGCCAATCCATTTGGACACTGGGACTGTCTTCTGCAGTTATGGCGAGGAAATCAGAATTTTTTGCTACCTTGATAACTGGCTGCTCGTGGCAGGGTTAGAGCAGCTCCACCAGAACCAGTTACAGCCAACCATCACATTAGTCAAATCTCTTGGCCTCCAACAGTTGGGAGAAGTCCAGTATGACTACTTCCCAATTCCCCTCTTTCCGAGGGGTGGACGAAGATATTCCAGCTCAGCTGGCACATCCGTCCACCCATCAGATAGAGAATATCCAATTGAGCTAATCTCAACTCACCTCTTTGCAGGTGGCTCTGGCAAATGTCTGGCATGAGTTCCAAGGCCTCCTCACCAGTTTTGTGGATCTGATACCAGATTGCAGGCTCCACATGTGGCTGGCACATACCTACCCTCTACGTCACTGCCCTATTTTCACGCAAATAACCCATGGGCTACACGTTAAATTACGTAGTTACAAAAATTTCAACTGCGGGGTATACGAGTGTGGGTTATACGATGTTTCACCATACGGAACGTGACATAACCAAAGGGGGCCAAGTTCAATAATTATCAAGGAGATGCAAAAAAGGGAAGTTTTTTTTTAAAAAGTTTAATTGTAACAGCTTTAATTACAGTTCTTTCGCATATTATACTCACACACACACACACACACACACACACATCTATATATAAATATATATTTAATTCCAAAGCTATTTCAGGTCACGTTCAGTAATCTTCCATAAAGTCCACAAAGTCTTGTCTTCCGTGTCGCTGCAAAACAGCTGAAGCAGCACAGAGCCAGCAAGTGTGGAGGTGTGTTCAGTTGCTAAATACTTTAATTATCACAACAACCCTTTCTCAAGATATTCATTTCATGTCAATTGGTTATGAAAAGAGCCATTCGTTGGCCTGGCCCTTGACAACAAAGCCGTGTCAGCTACTGAAAATAAGGAGATCACGTATCTCCCAGCCATGTGAAAAGGAGAGCTGTTGTACAGGGTATACGTGCCTGAAATTTTCCGAGAGCACTTCTCCCCCCCCCCCCCCCCCAGGTCCAGGGTATACCAGGGGGCGGGTCATTTGCATGAAAATAAGGTACTCATTCAAGGGGATCCTATGAACTTACCCATTCTGTCCCCCTCTCCCTCCCCCAGAAACTCAAGCTCACATCAAAATGCAAGAGCTGAAGGCTGCTTGGCTCGCTCTTCAGGGTTTTATAGCTGCGATGAAAGGGCAATCCATACTGATCAAGAAGTACAGTACAAGTGTACGGTTACAACGTCTATTACGAAACACGGAGGGACTCACTCCTCCTTCCTCCCTTTGTCATTTGGCGATGGAGTTCTGGGCTGCCTCCTCTCCCAACTCTGCTCAGGAATTCCATAAAGGAACCCAGCCCATCTCAGAATAACACTGTGGATTCAGATCTGCAGGAGGCAGGCCATTCTGGAAGGGATGCCTCTTTCGCCACACAGTGCCATCATGAATCCACCCGAATTACCTAAGATTCCCACTTGGCAGTTTTCAACAGATGCTGACAGGATCAAGAGGTGGATCTGGGTGTTTCCCCCTTCAGAAAGTTGGCTGATTTCCTTGTCTCCCTATTTCATAAGGGTTTACCTTTCACCACAATTAGGAGTTATCGTACAGCTATTGCAGCAGTTCACAGAGGTTTCCCAGACGGTTCTTCAGTTTCATTGAGCATCCTGACCAAACTTGTCAGATCCTTCCTTTTGAAGAGGCCTCCATTGAAACAGCCGATTCCTTCATGGAGTCTGATTTTGGTTCTGCTGGTCTTACCTCAAGTGTCATACGAATCATTAGATGCTGCGTCTGTGCAGCATCTGCTGGGAAAGATGGTCTTTCTTGTGGCTATCGCCTCAGGACAGATGCAGCACCATCCAAGCCCTCACCATGGGCAGTGGCCACATCCAGTTTGAGCAAATGTCTGAGGCTGATCCCTTGTGAAAATGTATTAACCAAAAACCAAGGACAGATTTCAGCTTCAGTGGAAGTCACCCTCCCAAACCTCCATTGAGAATTCACCTCCATTGAGAAAAAAAGACCGGTCTAGTGCCTGCGTGTATCGCCACAACTCTTCATCAGTGTGAGGGCACCATATGAGGCAGTTTCTTATGATATTGTCTCACGATGGATTGTATCAGCAATCCACCCAGCTGATGATAATGCCATCGTCACAGATAGAGGAAGGGCCCACGACATGAGAGATTAGCACTTCCTTAGGACTCTTCCAGGGTACTGCCCTTGATGACATCCTAAGGACAACTGGGCTACTGGGCAAGTACTGACTCTTTTGTGTCATTTTACCTGATGTGTGTGCCAGCCAGAGACTTCCGTTGCAAGAGCCTCCCCTCTCCATTGCTCGTCACACCTCTCACTAACGTCTTTAATTCCCTGAGAGGGGAATTGTCACCATCCCACCAGACTGCTGCTCTGTGCCAATCTAGCATATTTGAAGAGACTTCACAGGTAGGTACAAGTTTATACATGTCGATTGTAATGATGAGTCGTGATTACAGTATATTTACGAGTAACTGGTACCTCGTTGTCAAACTCACCCCACCTCCACTCTAGTCTTGTGGACTGGGACCACGATGCGAGAGCTTTGTGGTCGACCAGTACTTCGTGGTGGTGCTCCTCAGGAGAAAGCGCTAGGTCGCTCACAATGCACTGTGGGTGCAAGCTGTAAGTGACCAATGGAGTTGTACAAGGGTGAGGTAAAATTGGTCTGTTACTTGGAGGGCTTTTAAAGGCAAAAGTTTATTTGAAGAGACTTGACAGGGAGGTCCAAGTTACTCATATAGATAGAATGATCACGACTGATCATTATAAGTCCCTCATTCAAGGAAACTCCCTTGCACACACACATTTTTCATGCCAGAAGCTTTCCTGAGGGAAAATTGAATTTTCCCAACAGGAGTTGGAAAAGCGCAGCTTGACCACCGTGAGAAACGTGAGGCGGATGTTTCGGGAATTACTCCAAAATGGCAAATAAAATTCATGTCAACCTGTTCCCAGCCCTTGCCCAATGAAGGGCAATTCCCACGTCAGCATCACCTTGTTTCTGAAGGTGGTAAACTTGCGCTTTACCAAATCCTGTTTGGGAAAGTCCATTGTTGTACTCTCCGCTGACGCAGTTCATCATTAATCTTAACCAAAACTAGTCTTCCTCATTACCTTTGCAGAGGCAGTATTCTATAGCAATCAGTGATTGAAACATCCATCATCAGCAACACATAATCAGCAACACCTGCAGATCTCAGGTCAGGGTCAGGTATGAGAGCATGTGCCGGAGCAGCGCATTGCTGCATCCACTTTCCACCAGTACTCCAGGGGCCTCCGTCTGGCCATCCCCCAGGCAGATGACTGGCCCATCTTCATATCCTTGAAATGATGATTAAACTGCTGCAACCACAAGGCACGTGGTCAGCCCATTAGCCTCCTCCACTCATGAGGCTCCCTCGCTGAGATAATCTGGTGAGCAGAATCAGCGTCAGAAAAACGAGCCACATGTTCATACAGCCGCAGCTGATGCTCACGGACTATGCAGGTAACAAATCTCATTTGAGTCTCTCTCAGCAACCGCTCGTTGGACACAAAGTCCGACCAGCGATAGCCGAGGATTCTCCGAAGAGACCTGGTACCAAAGGAATTAAGTCACCATCTCAGATCCCTGATCAGAGTCGAAGTCTCACATCCGTAGAGCAAGACTGGAAGCACCAAGGACCTGAAGACTTGGACTTTCGTCCTCCCGCATAGGTACCGACAGCGCCACACCCCATGATCCAGTGAATCCATGACTCCCAGGCCCGACCCAGACGTTTATTGACCTCCGGTTCACAGCCAGCAGAGACACGAATCTCTCCGTAACCTAAACATCCTCACCACAAAGAGCTACAGACAAGATAGCAGCATCCATCCAAAGGAACAGGGGAAAGGGTAGATAATGTCATCATTCCAAAACCTCCTTCAATCTCAGAAAAATTACAATCACATGATGAGTTTGTGTCACATATTAAGATAATCTTTCACACTTTATTCTCCTACATCTAGAATTGAAGGCTCAGGTGGGAAGATAATAGGTCACCTCATGTTTGTTGTATTAAGGGAATTGCATTGTTGGTGGCAAGCCCAGTTAGAGAACATTTTTTGTTAACCTCCGCCATCTTCGAAGATGGATGGAGGTTACTGTTTTCACCCCTTTCTGTTTGTTTGTTTGTTTGGTTGTTTGTGAACAGTATTACGGAACTCTCCGACGGATTTCGACGAAACTTGGTGGGGGGTTAGGTATGGTCCAAGGATCATCGCATTAGATTGGACTTGGTCCCCGCGCCCCCCCCCCCCCCCCACCAAAAAAATGTTAGAGAAATTTTTTTTTTTGCATTTCTACATGTTTTAAGTGATTTCCCACCCCCCCCCCCACCCCAAAAAAATTTGTTAGAGAAAGAAAACATTTTTTGCAACTTTTTTTTCAACAAAATTTCGATTTCTTTTTTTGCATTTCTACATGTTTTAAGTGATTTCCAACCCCCCCCCCCCCCCAAAAAAAAATGTTGGAGAAAAAGACTACAACTCTGTCAGCACTGTTGACGTCATATTTAATGAATAAGATATAAGGTTCACTTGAGTGACCCAGCAGTAATTGGCGGCGGAGGTTTTGCACTCTACCGAGTGCTCCCCCTCTAGTTTTGTTTTGTTTTACAGGGTCGAAGGCTAATGGAAGAACCACACAAACACAATGGCAGACAACACAAGACTTGCCTTCAGACAAACATAGCCCGTGACCTTGAAGGAAGTGACATAATTTCAAGGCATTCTGGGTACCAATGACGCTATTTTGTAACATCACTTAACTGACCGTATTAAAAGATTTTCTGCAATATGATCCATACCTTAGTCACATATCTCATCACTGTTCGACTTTTCAAAGTTGACCAATTTTGATACTTTGGTCTACCGCTTCGTCAGATCTTCATAGCACGCACAAGTCCAATGAGTAACACAGACCAAGTGAAGGCATGTTTCTTAGCAATACCAGTGCCCTTCTTCAGTGTCCAATAATGTTCTTCGTGTGAATGCTTGCTTACTATGGTTCACTTCACCAACTAGTTACACAGGTGCAGTTTTTCCCTTACCAATGCACAATGAGCACGCGTGGTTTTTCAGCCGCCTCTTCAGAAATTCAGATAAGTATAGATTTTTTACAATCAAACAGTGAAGAAACTGTAGCTTTCTTAATGAAGTTGGGTTTGGATTTTTAATTAAGGAGATATAAAATAACAGACAACTTCCTAAATCAGCCTCGACACAGATGCGGTTCTTTGACCGATTACGAATGGTAAAACCCGAGCTCGATCAATTTCTAACTTCCGGGCTTGTCCAGATCTCCGGGATTTCATCATTTGGGTAAACACGGACAATCCATGTAAGTGTGGAAGTCTGTATTTTGTCAACTTATTTGAAATGGAAATAAATTGGCAACTTGAAAACTTAAATTTAGCGACGACATATAAAACCTATTTGCCGAACCAACAAGAGAGTCGATCATCTCGAACGATAAGTATAACAAGAGCGAGAATCGCTTTGCAATACATGGAGAATCCAATGAATGTTCGTTTATTTGTTGGGCGGTGTATAATGGCACGTTGGATGCCCAAGATAATAAAAAATAACCCAATGCACATACATGAAGCAAAAACATGCGGACGGCTTATGTGCATATTTCATACTTTGTGGTTATATACATGGGATCATTTCAATTGCAGTGGGCCATGGACGAACACCCAAGCCTTGAGCCTGAGGCCGGCAGATCTAGGCCGCTTCATGCAATGGTAGCACATGATTTCAGTGGATTCAGGCCAGTTGTCCAGCCAATGGGTGTATAGCAGTGGGGTGGAGTCAGGGCAGCTGAACACTGACCCATGTATAATAAAGTGATATTTCCTAAGTCCAAAAATGGCATAACTCTGAAAAATTGATAAAACGCCCTGAAACTCAAACTTGATCTGTAACTTATGAAAATAAAGTCATGTATCAAGTTTCAGTTAAATATGTTAGAGGGTATGGAAAATAAAGTTGGAAAAAAAACAAACAGGTGGAACAGATGAACAGACAGACAGACAGACAGAGCAAAACCTATATAGTGTCCTCCAGTGAATCCAGTAGGGGACTAATAAGCAGGAAATTCCTCTTTGTACCTGCTTTGGAAGCATCACCCAGTTTTCTACCAGAACATGGTCTCGAAGGTGAAACAGATTCGCTTCCAATGCATTCTTGATATCCCCGCACCCTCCAATTCTTTTTTGCTTCTGGATCTTATCCACCCCCTGCATTCTTCCCGACCCCTCATCCTTGCTCTCACATCCCTTGTTCTTCGTCTCGGTATATTCTCTCCCTCCTGCCCTGCTGTTGGCATTTCCCCCTTCTCTTTCGGCAGTTCCTTTTATTATGTTGCATCCTGATCCGTTCTGTGTTCTCGCTCTTCCATGAGCCTTGACTGTATACAAAAACAACCACAAAAAAAAGCTTGAATGGTAATTTGTCACATGGTCACTCAAAATATTACTGCACGGAAGTATCGCTGTCAAGGTCAAAACAAACAATCTCCACATGCCCCACTATATCTATTGTTTTCCAAATGGATTTCCCCTTGTTTATATCAACTTCTGAACCTCAAAAGAGAGTGAATAAATCTTGAACTACACATTCCAAATGGAACTTTGTGTGGAATTCCACCCAGCTAAATGAAGACCAACATTAAAGTGGCTTCGAGTGAAGAAAAAGTTTCAAGGGTTGGGTTGGCCTTTTCAGTTCAAACGCGATGTTGTCCATCGTCTACCATCGTCCTCATCATTCAAGCAAAATGTACCGCTATCTCTTGACGTCATCGGAAGCCATCTATTTATGATGTACGGGTACATTGTGGAATTTTTGAACTCCCCTCCTTCCCTTCCTTGGATACAATGCTCCGTACATGTCTGACAAGACCCCTCGGTCTGATTAATTGTATGCCCTGCGAGTGGAAAGGGGGTTGGGGTACACCAACAGCAGAGTACAAGTAAAAATGATTTCAAGGGGAGGGGGAGGATGACACATGGAGGTGAACAAGCTGCACACAAGATGAATGAAACAGGAAGAGGAGGAAGGGGAAAGCAGGGATGAAACAGAAAAGAGGTGATGGAGAGGAGGGGGAGGGGGGGGAGGAATCACAATAACCTGGAAAAAGGGAAGAAAAAAATCCTGCTACGATTTCATTCCTTTGATATTTCCAATCCTTCATGTCCAATTCCCCCAATTCCCCCCCCCCCAATTCATCATTTAGCACTCTCATAGACCATAGTCCACATGCCTACGTAATAAATATACAGCAATGTGACAAGTAGAAGGTCCTCATGAAGCCTTCGATAGAAAAACGTACTTTTCTGAGCCTGGAGAATCTCGGGGAAGTTGGACAGAAGACCTTGATACAGTGCCCCCACGTCGAGCAGCGGATGCATGTCGTGCTGCGCCTGCTGCGCCCACATCTCGCCCAGGGCTACGTAGGCAGCTCCGGTGCCGGCCATGGCACGGCTCAGACCGTCCGGGCCGCGCCTCTCGTCCAGCTCGAACGCCTGCGACAGAGACTCGCACACCGATCCGAGACGCGTGAAGTCCCGCCGGTAGTCGGACGCGTGCCGCCGCGCCAGTTCCGAGCCAACCGTGCCGAGGAGGGACACGCTTTCATCCATCTTCTTGGCGAACGTTCGGAACGAGTCGGCGCGCAGTTCCACATCGTCCAAATCGAGGTGCGAGCCGGAGGGCGGCGCGAAGCACAGGTACACGTTGGGACCCACCGTCTGGTCACGCTCGGCGCGACGTTTACCCAGCTTCCAGGCACGCTCGTCCGTGCACGTGATGAAGTGCTGGAAGGCGTCGGAGCGCGAGAGCACCGGGTGCGCCGTCAGGTAGCACGTCCAGAGCACGAGGCCGCGCCGCCGCTTCCGCACGAACTCGTCCTCGAAGCGACCGGTCGCCTGCTTCTCGGGCAGCTGGGGCACGCTCAGCACGGGGAACTTGTGCTGCAGACGCGTCTGCAACCAGTCGAACTGCTTGTAGCGGCGGCTCACGGACACGTGCGTGAAGCTCGGGGTCAAGCGGTACGCGATGAAGCTTTTCATGCCCTTGAACTTGGTCTGCTTGGTGGGTTCTTCGACGGAGCACGTGAAAGGGCGCGGGTTTTCCTGCCACTCCGGTCCGCGCACACCCTCCACGATCTGGTTCTTGTCCCCCAGCACGCTGGCGCCGTCCCCGATCGCGTACGGCAGTCCGTTGGCCGCAGCGCACACCGAACTGTCGGCCGTGGACGACGAGTCGTCCCAATCCGCGTCCCAGTCCTCTGGGTCATCGACTCGCTCCGGGCTCGGCCATCCCGGCGTTCCCGCACTCGCGGCGCTCTCGTGGCCCGAGAACTCCACGTACGTGGCCGGGAAGAGTCCCCTCTCACCTCGGCTGTTGATTCCCTCCACCCAGCCGTCTCCGACGGCGTCGTTCAGCACGGCGACCCTTTCATTCTCGTAGATGCTGATCTCCGCCGGGTTCTCGCTGTGGAAATCGTACAGCGCTTTGGCCGCACGCGACGCCGTGTGCGCACTACTTTTCATGCCGCCCGTACCGATCCGTACCACTCACTCTCTCGGTGTCAAAGTATACAAAATAGATCCGACAGAACCGATGAAGGCCGCTTTATGCTCGAAACGAGTGATCGAATCGTTCTTCGTTGAAACAATATCTCCCCTCATCTAATTAATTCCTTCACCGCCCTCACCCTCTTTCTTTCTCTCCTGCGCCCCGACCTCCTCGATCGTTGCTTTTGCATAACAGACACAAACAGCCAAAGAACGGATAAACAATGCAGTGCGGATCCAGCCTCGCCGAAGCTTCTTCTTCTTGAACAATTCCGAGCTGTACGTGGGAAGCGCAAAATATACTGCAAGACGCGAACGTCGGTTCTTTGTACGACTGACTACCTTTTCACCCGCTCGGTTACTCTTAAAAAGCAAAAGCACACGTAACGGAAAGTTATCCCACCGACAGACGCCTCCCCGTTTGGGTGTGGGCGGGGCAAAGGCAGCGTAGCGGATGTGACGCAATCAGTTCGACAATAATTCTTTGTCGTCACGATTCTTCCCGTTCGTCGTTAATTATTTTATATTTCTTCAGATGTTATTTATATTTATTAATATTGCAGTAATTTTTCGTAAACTCAATATCGGGTCGCAATTGAATAACGCTAACTGTATCGTCATGACCGTCATGCACTGAGCAACATACGAAAGACGAGTTGGGAAAATTTTTTTTGAAAATCATGATGTTGTTACTTCATCGTTCATGTTTATCAAGTTTGAACGTAACAACTAAACCATGATATAAACACGTTTGTTGGGTATTTCCGAATGCAATGAAAGGACGTGTGAAAAAACGCCCTGATGATCTCCCTTCGGTGACTGTTTCACTGTTCTTCTCGCTCTTCTTCATCTCCGCATCTCCTCCCCAAACCCCAAACCGGTGATATTTAAGTAAATAAACTGATGGATTCAATTACAGTCACGTGATGTCGCTGGAGCGCGGGAATGACGCGACAAATGGATCCAGTGTCCAAGTTCCTTAAATACCATGTATCCCTGTGTAATAATTAATTAATATATCTATCCTTGTATAATTAGATCAAGGTCTTTCTTGGAGAAATTAATAGCGAGGAATATGATGGTGTGTGTGTGTGTGTGTGTGTGTGTGTGTGTGTGTGTGTGTGTGTGTGTGTGCGTGTGTGCGTGTGGCATAATTTGTGTGTGTGGCATACTTTTTGTCTATTAATTACGTACATCTATTCATGAATTACCCACAATTAGAATGTACCTCTTGACCCTTTAGACTGCTGAGACCCCTTCGAACTTTGAAGACAATTTAAGACCCTGAAAACCCCGAGGACCCAAAAGTCCCCGACGACCCATAAAGTTCCCGAGAATCCAAAAAGTTTTGGCAGAGCCAAAAGTCCCAAAAAGTTCCCGAAAACCTAAAAGTCCCCAAGGACCCAAAAGGTCCCGAGGACTCAAAAGTCCAAAAAAATTCTCGAGGACCCAAAAGTCCCAAAAAAATCCCAGAGACACAAAAGTCCAAAAGTTCCCGAGCACCCAAGAGTCCGAAAAAGTCCCCGAGGACCCAAAAGTCCAAAAAAATTCCTGAGGACCCAAAAGTCACAAAAGTACCCGAGGACCCAAAAGTCCACAAAAATTCTTGAGGACCCAAAAGTCTGAAAAGTTCCTGAGGACCTAAAATCCCAAAATGTCCCCGAGGACCCAAAAGTTCCCGAGGACCCAAAAGTCCCCAAGGACCCAAAAGTTCCCGAGACCCAAAAAGTTCCCGAAGACCCAAAAGTCATTAAATCCTTCCTTTTCTCCAATGGTTTAATTTCGGATCATCAATTTGGTTTCAGACGCTACTCTGCATATGCTGCTTCTGCTCTCCCAACAATGGATGGATGTCCTCAATGCCAGACAGGAAATCAGAGCCGTATCCCTGGACATATCACGTGCTTTCGACACGGTCTAGCACCTGCCCTGCTCACCAAACTCTCTCCTATGGTATCCAAGGCCATCTCCACTCATGGCTCACAGACTTCCTCTCCTGTCACAGCCAATGTGTGGCCCGAAATGGAGTTCCCTTATCCTCTCTTCCTGTGCAGGCTGGAGTTCCTCAAGGTAGCGTTCTGGGCCCTGTTCTTTTTCTGGTTTTCATCAATGATCTTTCGACTCTCTGAAAATCCTCTTTATCTCTTTGCTGATGACTCCACCCTCTGCTGTACCATCTGTCATCCCTCAGACCGGCAAGCAGCAGCTTCTTCGCTCTCTGCAGATCTGGGAAAATCACAAACTGGTCCAACACGTGGAACATGTCTTTCAATCAGGACAAATCTCACACTCTCACGATGAAAGGACATTTTAGACCCCCCCCCCCCAATCTGCTTTCTCAACAATCCTCTGGAAGAAGTCCTTTCATTCAAGCTTCTGGTCTCACTATCTGCCATGATCTTTTCCACCCCGTTAATCCACCCCAAACCCACCTCCTTCAAATTCCCTGCTTCCTTCCTGAAGTCCCTGTAATGTCCATCTTGTTTACCCTGTGTACCCCGCCCCGTCCCTCTCCCTTCCACAGATCTCTTCATGTCTCTGTTCCCCAGTTTTTTCCTTCTCTCTCCCACCCCTTCTTATCTCCTCCTCCCCTTGTTGTACGTTCTGTGTGTTAGCTCTCATACGAGCCTCGACAATGTATACAAAAATAAATAAAGTCCCCAAAAGTTCCCGATGACCCAAAAGTCCCAAAGACCCCTAATACTCCGTAGAATCTGTCAAGTGTGGGACCCTAAATAAGACTCGACTATACTACAAAAAACCCATTAGAATTGCCATGTTTGAAACACCTGCCATGTTAACGTATATGAAGCATCTTAATACGTCCTTCTACCACGGCATGGCATAATTACAAAATCGAAAACAAAAACAATGACAACATTGAAACAAAGCAAATATTAATTAACACTAATAATATTTACAACAATAATAACAATAATAGTAGTATCATATGGCAATAATAATAACGAACATATGATCCCCACACTTGCCCCGAGCACATCTGGGCTTGGTGAAAGGCAAGCTAATACTACTCAAGCAGTACAACAGGTGGGTTTGCAACAAGGTTGTGAAGACCAAAGAAAGTTTCGTCCAACGGATCAACAGGCCCACTTGTGACTAGTATATAGACTTGGGATAGAAAATAAATAATACAAGTTGAGGTGTAGCAAAGCAATCTGGGCAAAAGCCAGTATTGTATCAAGATAAGGTAATGACATGAAGTAAGAATTATAATGTGGAGGATTGTGTATGAATAAAGATTGGGTGATTGTAAGAAGAGTAAAATACATTGTGGGATGCCTTTATAGGACACCTGGTGTGAGGGAAGAGCAGAAAAGATGGGTAGGGTATATGAAGAATTCAAATGGAGGCATGTGGTGAGGGAAGATCAGTGATTTTGGGTGATTTCAACTTACCAGGGATAGATTGGGTCCAGGAACAAGGGGAAAGGGTAGAACAGATGAGGATCTCCCAGATCGAGTCAAGGATTGCTTTTCAACCCACAAAGACATTACAGATAAGCCCACGAGGGGAATGCAATGTTCGACCCCCTTTTTAATTTATGATCCCACTATGGTGGAGGTAGGGAAGCATTTAGGGCCAAGTGACCATAACATTGTGTGTTCAAGGATTCTGTTAAGGGTTAGAGTTCTGGACAGTGGAGTAAGGCTATTTGATTCCATGAAGGCAAACTTTGAGGGTATGAGGAGAGAGTTGGGTAATGTAGATTGGGAGAAGCTAACAACAGGACAATCAGCATCAGAGCAATGGGAAACCTTCAAGAAGCAAATGTGTAGAGTGCAGAGTAAGTACATTCCAATGAGGTGTAAAATTAGAAACAGAAAGAGACCAGGGTGGTTGAGAAGTGAGATAAGGATTGCTATTAAGGAGAAGCAGAACACATTTATGAGGTTTAAAATAGCAGGACTGGAGTTTGATTTATATCACTATCGATGTAAACAGAGGCAAATTAAGAAAATAACTCGGCAAGTCAAAAGAAAGTATGAGAAGGACATGGCTAAGAATATTAAACATAATAGCAAGGCTTTCTTTCAATATATCAGGGGAAAAGAACAGGCTAGGAGCAGTGTGGGCCCATTGAGGAATAGCACCGGGAGAGTGGTTAGTGATGAAAGTGAGATGGCAGGCTTATTAAACAGGTATTTTTCTTCAACTTTTACACAAGAACAGTCAGGAGAATTGCCAATAGCTGAGAGTATTTATCAAGGAGGTGAGGAAGGGCTTTTACAGAAGATCCAGGTTGGAATGGAGGAAGTAAAGGAACAGCTCAGTAATCTAAGAGAAGATAAGGCTCCAGGTCCAGATCATATGCACCCGAGAGTATTGATGGACGTGGCTGAGCAGTGAGCAGGAAAGCGAGATGCTAATGGATATTTTCAATAGTTCACTGGAGTCAGGACAGGTACCGGAGGATTGTAGAGTAGCAAATGTAACAACATTATTACCTTGCGCTCGCGAAGCGAAAAGCAGGGTTAAGTGATTGGTCGCATCCGTGTGTGCATATGTCAGTGTGTACGTATGTCCGTGTGTACGTATGTCCGTGTATTTTAAAAATTCATTATCTCAGCAACCGTTAGTGTGGTTGACACGAAATTTTGATCATAGGTGCATCTCCTCCTGTAGGAATTTATAATGACAATTATAACGTCATAAGTCACGTGGTACGGGCGCCATCTTGGAAAAAACAAAAAACTTTGCTCCTTCATATCTCCGAAACCGCTCCATGGAAAAATTGAAACATGGCTCATTGTCAAGTACTCCCCATGGGGAATGAGACTTGTTAATAATGATGTCATCGGTGCCTTCATTATGACGTCATAATTCGACAACTGCAACGCTTGATCCGGTCAGTATGAAAAAAATTTATCTGCAATTGTTGAAACTGCTAACTGATCAATGCAAAACTTTAACTCATTGATCGACTTCCCATGGGAAACGCAGTTTGATAAAAGTGACATCGTCGGTCACAGAAGAGTTGGCTTGCGCAACGTCCTTCTCAATACTGCGCAGGGTAAGTATTCTATGAATAAAGGATAAAAAATAATAATCTAGTTTAATAAAGGATCCAGAGAAGGATTGGGGAACTATAGACCTGTTAGTTTGGCTTCAGTTGTGGGGAAGGTGTTAAAGACCTTAATTAGGGACCACATGAGGATCCATTTAAATGAATTCAAAACTAATTGATTGCAATCAGCATGGGTTTACCAAAGGTAGGTCTTGTCGAACAAATTTATTAGAGTTCTCTGAAGCAGTTTCTGAATGGATGGATGAGAGAAAGGCAGTGGATGTCGTATATCTCCACCTTCAGAAAGCATTATTGATGAGGTCCCACATAGAAGGTTGTTAGCTAAAGTGAGGACTTGCAGAGTGGCTGGTCGTGCAATTAACTGGGATTAGTGGTAGGAAGCCAAGAGTGGCTGTGAGTGGCAGGATGTCTATCTTGGAGGACATCAGTAGTGAGATACCTCAGGAATCAGTACTGGGACCATTATTATTCATATTTTACATCAAAGATTGGATAGTGGGGTAAGAGTAGGCTTTCCAAATATGCAGATGACACTAAGCTTGGAGATAAGGTAGATAGCAGAGAGGGTGGTGATCAGATTCAGAAAAGTCGAGATACCTTCATGTACCTTCATGTCACTGTGATGATTGGGAGATGCAGTTTAACATAAATAAATGTAAGGTGCTGGGATGGGAAAGAATAATGAAAAAAGGGATTATATATAATGTATATGAGGGTAGTAATAGATATGAGGACAAGTAGACAGCACAGTGTCAGGTAGCTATAGGTTAAGAGAATAGGGTTTTACGTTGTATTCGTGGGGGGATTAGATTATAAACCAAAAAAGGTAGTTTTAACACTGTTTAGGAATTCAGCAAGGCCTCATCTAGAATACAGGCAACTATCGGTATGAGAACGTCCGCTACAAAGAATGTCATTTCCATCCACATGACTGACCGATTGATGTAGAGGGTGCTCAAAAAGACTCAGACAACTTTGGTTGTTAACATATTTAGAATCACAAATGATACAACAATACCCTTTGTTTTATGCAATACAGAAACTCATAAAGTTTTGAGCACACCATCAACACACCTCAATGTGAGCTCCGTTTGTCGTGCGCAGGACATCAAGGCGGTACACGAGGTCTTGCCATGTTCGGCTCAGCATGTTTAGGTCCACCAGTGCGCACGCAGTTGTGATCTGAGAATGAAGATCCTGCAGGTTTGCTACGTTGGTGTTGTGGACAACATCTTTGACAAATCCCCACAGAAAATACATCAAGGTCTGGTGATCGTGGGGGTCAGGCAGTTGGTCGATCTCGGCCAATCCAGCGAGCTGGAAATTTTTCATTCGGGACGGCTCAAATGACTCAGGCCCAATGAGGGGGAGTGCCGTCCAACTGACGAGAAGAGGGGCCTTGTTGTGCCTTTCTGAAAAGGGAAGGGTGATCGCCAGGACTGCAACTACTGAGGGGTGATGCTGCTCTCAGTGCCAGGAAAGGCCTTTGCTTGGATAATTATTGATAGGGTTCACCAACATCTGCTTGAACAGCAACACCCAGAGCAGTCGCGCTTTCCACCAAAATGTCAATGATTGACCGTATCCTTGCTCTTCGAGTCCTCACCAAACGCAGACGAGAGTTTCGGCAGGGGCTGCTTGCAGTCTATGTTGATCTCTGCAAAGCGTTCGATTCAGTGAATTGGGATGCCCTCGGGAGGATTCTTGGTCTTCGTGGGGTGCCACCAAAACTGATCAATCTGATGTCTGTACTATACTCGGGTGCTGAGAGTGCTGTGAGATGTGGTGGTACCATCTCTGACTTATTTCCAGTTGTTACTGGAGTTCATCAGGGGTGTGTATTGGCCCCCACACTTTTCAGTGCCTGTATGGACTAGATTATCAGAAGGATGTCGGAGAGATCGAGCTGCGGTGCATCATTTGGGAATGTCAAGATCTCTGACCTTGATTTCGCAGATTATGCAGTCATCTTTGAGGACAATGGATATCCTTTTGGGGGCCCTTGAGGTGCTGAATGAAGAGTCAGAGCTGCTGGGATTACGTGTTTCCTGGGTCACGTAATCAGAGGTCAATAGATGTCTGGGTCGGGCCTGGGGAGTCATGGATTCACCGGATCATAAGTTGTGGCACTTTTGGTGCCTACGCAGGAGGACAAATGTCCGAGTCTTTAAGTCCTTGGTGCTTCCAGTGTTGCTCTCTATGGATGTGAGGCTTGTACTCTGAGCAGGGATCTGAGACGGAGACTTAACTCCTTTGGTACAAGGTCTCTTCGGAGAATCGTTGGTTATCACTGGACAGACTTTGTGTCCAACGAACGTTTGCTGAGAGAGACTCAGATAAGGTTTGTTACCTGCATAGTCCGTGAGCGTCCTGTATAGTCCAGCAGGAGATGGGGATGGGATGGGCATTTTCCTGGGTGATGGCCAGACGGAGGCCCCTGGAATACTTGCGGAATGTGGACATGGTGACGCGCTGCATGCTCCCATACCTGACCTGACCTGGAGATTGGCAGGACTTGTATGAATGAATGGGTGATAGACTCATGATAGTATACATCTGTCAGTGATTGTGATCTCTGTGAGAGGGTTATGGTTAGGGTCTCATCAAAAGGTGATGTGTGCTTCGTGTTTGTGCATTCATCACCCGCTGACCTCATTCATCATGCACCCTTCCCCCAAAACCAACATATTTGTGGTAATAATAAAAACTCGCCAAACCCGCGCTCCGCGCCAAGTTTCTACAGTGAGGGTACGTTAGGACATCAATATATCCAGTGTTCACAATGTGATTTATAGAATTTCTTTATATACAATGTTTTCTTGTTACATTTTTTGTGTCAAATTCACCTTCTGAGGTAGTCAGCATGTGCAGAAGAGGGTTTTACATTGCAGACGCTGTTTTCTCGGAGTGGCATTACGCCTCTCGGCGGTGACGGTCTGTCGACGACAGACGTAATGACGTCAGCGAATGACCGATGATGTGTGACGTCATTACGCGTCTCAGCGGTGACGTCACACGTCGCCATGCAAACGAATGTAAAAATTAGAAAATCACCAAAAAATTCCCAAACCCGTCCGTCTGGCGCGATCTCACATAGCCCATGCTGTGCAATAGACCACAGAGCACCCGCGTGACGAAAGTGGCGACAATCCGTCCGGCAGTTTCGGAGATACGTCCACAAAATATGGCTTAGCATATTAATATAAATAATTTTAAAATTTAGTTTAGATATTAATTGTATTTGATATAAAGTTATTTTATGGGCTTTGGACTAACATTAAGTGTGAAGATGTGCGTGTAGGGAATGGGTATCCTCCTGACTTTTTAACCGTTGGTTTTGAACGCCTTATTCTTTGATCCTCTATATAGTGACCATGACGGTATCGTTTGCTGTAGTGGCTACTGACGTCTGCACATTTTTGGAATCAGAATTGACTTTTGATTCTAATTTTTTTTTTAAAACAGCACAATATATTCACAGTGACCATTGTAGTGTTATCTTCGAGTGGAATATGTCGCCCAAATGTATGTTTCGTTTTACCAGCGCAATGGCGTGAAGAGGAAAGTCCGTTTAAACGACCTGTCATCGTGTTTATTGTGGACGAGTCGATACTGCGGTGCTGGCGCTTGTTTAATCCGAGAGATTATCGTATTCCCTCCTTTTCCATATGGTGGAAAGGGAAGACTATAAAAATACAATGGCCGTCTCGAATGTTCTCGGAATGAGACGCAATCGTTACCGGAACTCCAACTTTAAAAACAATCCCATCGTTTCTCGGAATGAGAGATAACACAGTGTTACGTGGTTAGTATCCATCTATAATTCCAGCAGTGTGTGTGTGTGTGTTTGTCTGTGTGTGTTTGTGTGTGTTGTCTGTGTGTGTGGTCTGTTGTGTGGTGTGTGTCTGTGTGGTGTGTGGTCTGTGTGTGTGTGTGTGTGTCTGTGTGTGTGTGTGTCTGTGTGTGTGTGTCTGTGTCTGTGTTTGTGTGTGGTCGTGTGTGTGTGTGTCTGTGTGTGTTTGTGTGTGTGTGTCTTGTGTGTGTTGTGTGTGTGTCTGTGTGTGTGTGTCTATGTGTGTGTGTCTGTGACCGCTGTTCCTCGACAACCACTGGTCCGATCTAATTGAAACTTGCCAGGTTTATTGCTGGGGACCTGTGGATGTGCCTTTTCAAGGTTTCATATTAATCGGACAAGTAGTTCCCAAGTTAAGGCCATTTATTTACCAAACCAATGACAGGACACGGTGCTATGACGTCACAATTGTTCTTGTTGCTTGATATGACGCCACAATTGACGCTGGGGACCTATGTGCCTTTTTTGCACGTACGGGCACGCACTAGTAAATATTAAATAGTAAAAAACCGTGCTGTTCTTAATGAGGTTCGAGAACGAGACGTAATCGTCAAAGAAACGTCGATTTCAAAAAGTAGACATGACAAGGAATAATATATTTTTTTTTTTTTTTACTATTTAATATTTACTAGTGCGTGCCCGTACGTGCAAAAAAGGCACATAGGTCCCCAGCGTCAATTGTGGCGTCATATCAAGCAACAAGAACAATTGTGACGTCATAGCACCGTGTCCTGTCATTGGTTTGGTAAATAAATGGCCTTAACTTGGGAACTACTTGTCCGATTAATATGAAACCTTGAAAAGGCACATCCACAGGTCCCAGCAATAAACCTGGCAAGTTTCAATTAGATCGGACCAGTGGTTGTCGAGGAACAGCGGTCACAGACACACACACATAGACACACCACACAGACAACACACAAACACACACACAACACACACAACACAACACAACAGACACACACCACACAGACACACACAAACACAGACACAGACACACACACACAGACACACACACACACAGACACACACACACACACAGACACACACACACACAGACACACACACACACAGACCACACACACAGACACACACACAAACACACACAGACAAACACACACACACACACTGCTGGAATTATAGATGGATACTAACCACGTAACACTGTGTTATCTCTCATTCCGAGAAACGATGGGATTGTTTTTAAAGTTGGAGTTCGGTAACGATTGCGTCTCATTCCGAGAACATTCGAGAGGCCATTGTATTTTTATAGTCTTCCCTTTCCACCATAATGGAAAAGGAGGGAATACGATAATCTCTCGGATTAAACAAGCGCCAGCACCGCAGTATCGACTCGTCCACAATAAACACGATGACAGGTCGTTTAAACGGACTTTCCTCTTCACGCCATTGCGCTGGTAAAACGAAACATACATTTGGGCGACATATTCCACTCGAAGATAACACTACAATGGTCACTGTGAATATATTGTGCTGTTTTAAAAAAAAAATTAGAATCAAAAGTCAATTCTGATTCCAAAAATGTGCAGACGTCAGTAGCCACTACAGCAAACGATACCGTCATGGTCACTATATAGAGGATCAAAGAATAAGGCGTTCAAAACCAACGGTTAAAAAGTCAGGAGGATACCCATTCCCTACACGCACATCTTCACACTTAATGTTATCCAAAGCCCATAAAATAACTTTATATCAAATACAATTAATATCTAAACTAAATTTTAAAATTATTTATATTAATATGCTAAGCCATATTTTGTGGACGTATCTCCGAAACTGCCGGACGGATTGTCGCCACTTCGTCACGCGGGTGCTCTGTGGTCTTTTGCACAGCATGGGCTATGTGAGATCGCGCCAGACGGACGGGTTTGGGAATTTTTTGGTGATTTTCTAATTTTTACATTCGTTTGCATGGCGACGTGTGACGTCACCGCTGAGACGCGTAATGACGTCACACATCATCGGTCATTCGCTGACGTCATTACGTCTGTCGTCGACAGACCGTCACCGCCGAGAGGCGTAATGCCACTCCGAGAAAACAGCGTCTGCAATGTAAAACCCTCTTCTGCACATGCTGACTACCTCAGAAGGTGAATTTGACACAAAAAATGTAACAAGAAACATTGTATATAAAGAAATTCTATAAATCACATTGTGAACACTGGATATATTGATGTCCTAACGTACCCTCACTGTAGAAACTTGGCGCGGAGCGCGGGTTTGGCGAGTTTTATTATTACCACAAATATGTTGGTTTTGGGGGAAGGGTGCATGATGAATGAGGTCAGCGGGTGATGAATCACAAACACGAAGCACACATCACCTTTTGATGAGACCCTACCCATAACCCTCTCACAGAGATCACAATCACTGACAGATGTATACTATCATGAGTCTATCACCCATTCATTCATACAAGTCCTGCCAATCTCCAGGTCAGGTCAGGTATGGGAGCATGCAGCGCGTCACCATGTCCACATTCCGCAAGTATTCCAGGGCCCTCCGTCTGGCCATCACCCAGGAAAATGCCCATCCCATCCCCATCTCCTGCTGGACTATACAGGATGCTCACGGACTATGCAGGTAACAAACCTTATCTGAGTCTCTCTCAGCAAACGTTCGTTGGACACAAAGTCTGTCCAGTGATAACCAACGATTCTCCGAAGAGACCGTGACCAAAGGAGTTAAGTCTCCGTCTCAGATCCCTGCTCAGAGTACAAGCCTCACATCCATAGAGAGCAACACTGGAAGCACCAAGGACTTAAAGACTCGGACATTTGTCCTCCTGCGTAGGCACCAAAAGTGCCACAACTTATGATCCGTGAATCCATGACTCCCCAGGCCCGACCCAGACATCTATTGACCTCTGATTACGTGACCCAGGAAACACGTAATCCAGCAGCTCTGACTCTTCATTCAGCACCTCAAGGCCCCCAAAGGATATCCATTGTCCTCAAAGATGACTGCATAATCTGCGAAATCAAGGTCAGAGATCTTGACATTCCCAAATGATGCACCGCAGCTCGATCTCTCCACATCCTTCTGATAATCTAGTCCATACAGGCACTGAAAGTGTGGGGGCCAATACACACCCCTGATGAACTCCAGTAACAACTGGAAATAAGTCAGAGATGGTACCACCACATCTCACAGCACTCTCAGCACCCGAGTATAGTACAGACATCAGATTGATCAGTTTTGGTGGCACCCCACGAAGACCAAGAATCCTCCGAGGGCATCCCATTCACTGAATCGAACGCTTTGCAGAGATCAACATAGACTGCAAGCAGCCCCTCCGAAACTCTCGTCTGCGTTGGTGAGGACTCGAAGAGCAAGGATACGGTCAATCATTGACATTTTGGTGGAAAGCGCGACTGCTCTGGGTGTTGCTGTTCAAGCAGATGTTGGTGAACCCTATCAATAATTATCCAAGCAAAGGCCTTTCCTGGCACTGAGAGCAGCATCACCCCTCAGTAGTTGCAGTCCTGGCGATCACCCTTCCCTTTTCAGAAAGGCACAACAAGGCCCCTCTTCTCGTCAGTTGGACGGCACTCCCCCTCATTGGGCCTGAGTCATTTGAGCCGTCCCGAATGAAAAATTTCCAGCTCGCTGGATTGGCCAGAATCGACCAACTGCCTGACCCCACGATCACCAGACCTTGATGTATTTTCTGTGGGATTTGTCAAAGATGTTGTCCACAACACCAACGTAGCAAACCTGCAGGATCTTCATTCTCAGATCACAACTGCGTGCGCACTGGTGGACCTAAACATGCTGAGCCGAACATGGCAAGACCTCGTGTACCGCCTTGATGTCCTGCGCACAGAAAACGGAGCTCACATTGAGGTGTGTTGATGGTGTGCTCAAAACTTTATGAGTTTCTGTATTGCATAAAACAAAGGGTATTGTTGTATCATTTGTGATTCTAAATATGTTAACAACCAAAGTTGTCTGAGTCTTTTTGAGCACCCTCTACATCAATCGGTCAGTCATGTGATGGAAATGACATTCTTTGTAGCGGACGTTTCTCATACCGATAGTTGCCTGTATTCTAGATGAGGCCTTGCTGAATTCCTAAACAGTGTTAAAACTACCTTTTTTGGTTTATAATCTAATCCCCCACGAATACAACGTAAAACCCTATTCTCTTAACCTATAGCTACCTGACACTGTGCTGTCTACTTGTCCTCATATCTATTACTACCCTCATATACATTATATATAATCCCTTTTTCATTATTCTTTCCCATCCCAGCACCTTACATTTATTATGTTAAACTGCATCTCCCAATCATCACAGTGACATGAAGGTACATGAAGGTATCTCGACTTTTCTGAATCTGATCACCACCCTCTCTGCTATCTACCTTATCTCCAAGCTTAGTCATCTGCATATTTGAAAGCCTACTCTTACCCCACTATCCAATCTTTGATGTAAAATATGAATAATAATGGTCCCAGTACTGATTCCTGAGGTATCTCACTACTGATGTCCTCCAAGATAGACATCCTGCCACTCACAGCCACTCTTGGCTTCCTACCACTAATCCCAGTTAATTGCACGACCAGCCACTCTGCAAGTCCTCACTTTAGCTAACAACCTTCTATGTGGGACCTCATCAATAATGCTTTCTGAAGGTGGAGATATACGACATCCACTGCCTTTCTCTCTCCATCCATTCAGAAACTGCTTCAGAGAACTCTAATAAATTTGTTCGACAAGACCTACCTTTGGTAAACCCATGCTGATTGCAATCAATTAGTTTTGAATTCATTTAAATGGATCCTCATGTGGTCCTAATTAAGGTCTTTAACACCTTCCCCACAACTGAAGCCAAACTAACAGGTCTATAGTTCCCCAATCCTTCTCTGGATCCTTTATTAAACTAGATTATTATTTTTTATCCTTTATTCTAAGAATACTTACCCTGCGCAGTATTGAGAAGGACGTTGCGCAAGCCAACTCTTCTGTGACCGACGATGTCACTTTTATCAAACTGCGTTTCCCATGGGAAGTCGATCAATGAGTTAAAGTTTTGCATTGATCAGTTAGCAGTTTCAACAATTGCAGATAAATTTTTTTCATACTGACCGATCAAGCGTTGCAGTTGTCGAATTATGACGTCTAATGAAGGCACCGATGACATCATTATTAACAAGTCTCATTCCCCATGGGAGTACTTGACAATGAGCCATGTTTCAATTTTTCCATTGGAGCGGTTTCGGAGATATGAAGGAGCAAAGTTTTTTTGTTTTTCCAAGATGCGCCCCGTACCACGTGACTTATGACGTTATAATTGTCATTATAAATTCCTACAGGAGGAGATGCACCTATGATCAAAATTTCGTGTCAACCACACTAACGGTTGCTGAGATAATGAATTTTTAAAATACACGGACATACGTACACACGGACATACGTACACACTGACATATGCACACCACGGATGCGACCAATCACTTAACCCTGCTTTTCGCTTCGCGAGCGCAAGGTAATAATGTGTTTACATTTGCTACTCTACAATCCTCCGGTACCTGTCCTGACTCCAGTGAACTATTGAAAATATCCATTAGCATCTCGCTTTCCTGCTCACTGCTCAGCCACGTCCATCAATACTCTCGGGTGCATATGATCTGGACCTGGAGCTTATCTTCTCTTAGTTACTGAGCTGTTCCTTTACTTCCTCCATTCCAACCTGGATCTTCTGTAAAAGCCTTCCTCACCTCCTTGATAAATACTCCAGCTATGGCAATTCTCCTGACTGTTCTTGTGTAAAAGTTGAAGAAAAATACCTGTTTAATAAGCCTGCCATCTCACTTTCATCACTACCACTCTCCCGGTGCTATTCCTCAATGGCCCACACTGCTCCTAGCCTGTTCTTTTCCCCTGATATATTGAAAGAAAGCCTTGCTATTATGTTTATATTCTTAGCCATGTCCTTCTCATACTTTCTTTTGACTTGCCGAGTTATTTTCTTAATTGCCTCTGTTTACATCGATAGTGATATAAATCAAACTCCAGTCCTGCTATTTTAAACCTCATAAATGTGTTTGCTTCTCCTTAATAGCAATCCTTATCTCACTTCTCAACCACCTGGTCTCTTTCTGTTTCTAATTTACATCCTTCAGCACTCATGATGTACTACTCTGCACTCTACACATTGCTTCTTGAAGGTTCCCATTGCTCTGATGCTGATTGTCCTGTTTAGCTTCTCCCATCACATTACCCAATCTCTCCTCATACCCTCAAAGTTTGCCTTCATGGAATCAAATAGCCTTACTCCACTGTCCAGAACTCTAACCCTTAACAGAATCCTTGAACACACAATGTTATGGTCACTTGGCCCTAAATGCTTCCCTACTCCACCATAGTGGGATCATAAATTAAAAAGGGGGTCGAACATTGCATTCCCTCGGGGCTTATCTGTAAGTCTTTGTGGGTTGAAAGACAATCCTTGACTCGATCTGGGAGATCCTCATCTGTTCTACCCTTTCCCCTTGTTCCTGGACCCAATCTATCCCTGGTAAGTTGAAATCACCCAAAATCACTGATCTTCCCTCACCACATGCCTCCATTTGAATTCTTCATATACCCTACCCATCTTTTCTGCTCTTCCCCCACACAGGTGTCCTATAAAGGCATCCCACAATGTATTTTACTCTCTTACAATCACCCAATCTTTATTCATACACAATCCTCCACATTATAATTCTTACTTCATGTCATTACCTTATCTTGATACAATACTGGCTTTGCCCAGATTGCTTTGCTACACCTCAACTTGTATTATTTATTTCTATCCCAAGTCTATATACTAGTCACAATGGCCTGTTGATCGTTGGACGAAACTTTCTTTGGTCTTCACAACCTTGTTGCAACCACCTGTTGTACTGCTTGAGTAGTATTAGCTGCCTTTCACCAAGCCCAGATGTGCTCGGGCAAGTGTGGGGATCATATGTTCGTTATTATTATTGCATATGATACTACTATATTGTTATTATTGTTGTAAATATTATTAGTGTTAATTAATATTTGCTTTGTTTCAATGTTGTCATTGTTTTTGTTTTCGATTTTGTAATTATGCCATGCCGTGGTAGAAGGCGTATTAAGTGCTTCATTACGTAACATGGCAGGTGTTTCAAACATGGCAATTCTAATGGGTTTTTTGTAGTATGTCGAGTCTTATTTAGGGTCCCACACTTGACAGATTCTACGGAGTATTAGGGGTCTTTGGACTTTTGGGTCATCGGGAACTTTGGGGACTTTATTATTTTTGTATACATTGTCGAGGCTCGTATGAGAGCTAACACACAGAACGTACAACAAGGGGAGGAGGAGATAAGAAGGGGTGGGAGAGAGAAGGAAAAAACTGGGGAACAGAGACATGAAGAGATTGTGGAAGGGAGGGACGGGGCGGGGTACACAGGGTAAACAAGATGGACATTACAGGACTTTCAGGAAGGAAAGCAGGAATTGAGGAGGTGGGTTTGGGTGGATTAACGAGGGTGGAAAAGATCATGGCAGATAGTGAGACCCAGAAGCTTGAATGAAAGGACTTCTTCCAGAGG
>CM068962.1:69309718-69322517 GCA_035128595.1 Eptatretus atami
TTGAGGTCAAAAGGTCAACATAGGCCAAAGGTCAACAGCTTCAGTGAGATTTCTAAAATCCTCAATTTTCATCATATTGACTTGAAATTTGAAGAGGATTTATATTTCAAGTCACTGAATTCAACCACCAATTATTTTTGAGGTCAACATGGACCAAAAGGTCAACATAGGCCGAATTTCTAAAATTATCAATTTTCATCCGATTGACTTGAAATTTGAAGAGGAGTTGCATATTTGGTCATTGAATTCAACCACCAATTATTTTTGAGGTCAAATGTGTTTTATGGATTTTGCAAGTATCGTGCTCTGCACGACGTCGTCGTCTTGTTTGTTTGTTTGTGTGCAGGATATCTCAAAAAGTTGTGGACGGATCCGGATGAAATTTTGTGGACAGGTTCGGTGTGTGACAAGGACAAATTGGTTAGATTTTGGTGAAGATCCGGATCCGGAAACTAGAATTTTTAAAGTGATTCTTCACCATTGAGAGAAAGGGTTAAAAACGATGTATAACACGATATCTCAAAAAGTTGTGGACGGATTCGGACAAAACTTGGTGGACACGTTGGGTGTGTCGCAAGGACGAATTGATTAGATTTTGGTGAAGATCTGTATCCGAATCTGGATACGAGAATTATTTAATTTTTAAAGTGATTCTTCACCTTTGAGAGATCGGACCAAAAACGACATATAGTATGATATTTCAAAAATGTATTGGGCCCAATATGTTCTCGTGGATCATGCATTACGTGGCGGAGGTACGCGCTCCACCGAGTGTCCTTCTAGTTTCACTTCGTTTTACATCCTCTGAGACTCACAGATAGACATGCAATATCTTATATACTATAATGAGGCAGTGCAACAGTGAGTGTGTCCATCCGAGACAGTGAAACGTCCTTTCCACCACTCTTAGTTACTCACAGTTAAAATGTAATTGTTGGCCACAGGTGTGTGTGTGTGTGTGTGTGTGTGTGTGTGTGTGTGCTGTGTGTGTGTGTGTGTGTTGTGTGTGTGTGTGTGTTGTATATATATTACTGAATCACTGTAGGGGAAAGGAATGCAGTGAGTGTGTGGCTGGGAATGCTGTATGTTAACTTGGATTGCAGGGAGATGGGTTTGAGAATACAGAGAGCGAACTTGGCGGGACAATGCGGGACGACAAATATTTGGGAATGCAGGGAAGACATGCAGGGAGATGTTTGGGAATGCAGGGAAGACATGCAGGGAGATGTTTGGGAATGCAGGGAAGACATGCAGGGAGAATGTTTGGGAATGCGGAGACATGCAGGGAAATGTTTGGGAATGCAGGGAAGACATGCAGGGAAATGTTTGGAATGCAGGGAAGACATGCAGGGAGAGTTTGGAATGGCGGGAAGACATGCAGCGGAGGATGTTTGGAATGCAGGGCGATGTTTTGGAATGCAGGAAAACATGAGGGGAGATGTTGCGGATGCAGGGAAGACTGCAGGGAAATGTTTGGAATGCAGGGAAGACATGCAGGGAGATGTTTGGGAATGCAGGGAAGACATGCAGGGAGATGTTGCGAATCGGAAACATGCAGGGAAATGTTTGCGGGAATGCAGGGAAGACTTTGGGGCAGGGGATGTTTGGGAATGCAGGGAAATATGCAGGGAGATGTTTGCGAATGCAGGGAAGACATGCAGGGAAATGTTTGGGAATGCAGGAAGACATGCGGGAGATGTTTGGAATGCAAGAAACATGCAGGGAGATGTTTGGAATGCAGGGAAAGACATGCAGGGAGATGTTTGCGAATGCAGGGGAGAGACATTGCAGGAAAATTGTTTGGGTGATGCAGGGAGACATGCGGGAGATGTTTTGAATGCAAGGATAAGACCTGCAGCGGGAGATGTTGGGAATGCAAGGAAGACATTGCAGGGATGTTTGGGAATGCAGGGATAGCACATGAATGCAGACTTTCATTGCAGGAGTGGGGGTGCATGAGGGGATGACTGAGGGTGGATCATTGGGAAAGCAGAGGTCGCGCCAGTAATGCCGTGTGTACAGTACGTTACATCGTCGTTGTCCGTCGCTAGGAAGTGACGCGTGACGCGTCATTTCCTTGACGTCCTGATCGTGCGTGTACGTGCGTCGCGCGCAACGCCTTTTGTGTTATTCTTCCATCTTGGTTATTCGGTCGTGCTTGTGATCGATGTGATTACAGTTTAATCTCACGAAGACCAAGCGTCGTGTTCCAGTCGGACGCACACTATATCTATACCGGTGGAAGGGGAAAGCTTCTGCTGAAACCGGCACAAGGCTCAACCTTCCACCATGGCCGCGATGTCCCCCCTCATCGTGATCGCCCTCTGTCTCTGCAAGCAGGTCCGCCTCGAGTTGTCTTAATTAACCCTCTGACACTGATGGATTCGTGCAGTGATGCATTCATTGCACCTTGATTCCCCATGTATGTACGAGGTCTCGTCTGTGTAGACAACTGCTGCCCGAATTGAAATGTCTGTGTTGTCTTGAGCAGCGTTTTGCCTTTGTCTGCACTGCTGTCTGCAGTCCTTGGGTCATTGTCCATATTCTGTGTTTCTCTCGGACTGCAAAGTCCTGGCATTTTCTCGTTTCGGTGATTAAATGACAAATTTAATAAGAATATGAATTTATTACATTTTGTCCGAAGACAGGTTCAATATGTGTCTATGTTCCCCCCATTTGTCCTTACACCCTCCCCTCGATCCCACTCTTACTAATATAATCTGCGTCTCTGCTGTTGAGGTTTCCCCCTTTTCCATTTTGTTCCCTTCCATTCTGCTCGAGCTTTTTCATGAGTCTCGATCATGTGAATAAAAATAAATAAATCCAAAACGGGCTCGTGACAAGGATTACACTAGGTGGTTTGCCTTTGCCATTATGGCGGCAGTCAGAGCAGGATTTTGTTGTTTGTTCGGCGTGCCGGCGATAACTCACCGACTCTTCGCGAAGGACACCGTTTGATCTTCAACATCCACCGACTAATGCCGGCAGACAGGACATCCAGCTTATTGGCCACCAGAGGGACGGTGCAGCTTGTGATGCAAAATCCTTCCTCTGGAGCACCATTGCGGTAGTTTATAGTCATGCTGGGAGTCAATCCCACACTAGACAGCTGAAAGATATGTGCACGACATTCGCACCACCCTGTCAGGACAGTAATAACTATAACGGAACTCGGTAGAGCACAGACCGCTACCAGGCTGAACAGTTTACGTTTTGTATCCCACTGATAGGCCAGATCTGGATTTGGACCTGAACTGAAATCTAATGAGCTTGTTCTTGTCACCTCACCAACTTGTCCACCAAGATTAGTCATAATCTGTCCATAAATTTTTGACATATCGTGCCATTTCTCAATGGTGTTTTGGGCCCGATCTCTGAAAGGTGAAGAATCACTTAATAATTTCAGGATTTGGAGCTTCAACAAATTTCATCATTTCGTCCTTGTCACACACCCAACCTGTCCACCAAGTTTCGTCTGAATCCGTCCTTAACTGAGATATCCTACTCACAGACAGACAGACAGACAGAATAACAAGAAGAAGACGTCGTGCAGAGCACGAAACTTGCAAAATCCATAAAACAAATTTGACCTCAAAAATAATTGGCTGGTTGAATTCAATGACCAAATATGGAACTCCTCTTCAAATTTCAAGTGAATCGGATGAAAATTAACAATTTTAGAAATTCGGCCTATGTTGACCTTTTGGGCTCTGTTGACCTCAAAAATAATTGGCTGGTTGAATTCAGTGAACTGAAATATATTTATATATATATCCTCTTCAAATTTCAAGTCAATCGGATGAAAATTGAGGATTTTAGGAATACCAACTTGGTTGTTGACCTTTGGACTATGTTGACCTTTTGACCTCAAAAACAATAGGCTTCTTCCTTATGACAAACTCTACCATGTGGTGAAGTTTCGTGAAGATCGGTTTTAAATTGTGACCTGGAGACGATAAACAGACAGACAAACAGACAAATAAACAGACAGACAGACAGAATAACAAAATCGATGAACCAATATACTTGAAAAATCTTTGATTTTGCAAGTAACAATCTTCTGCTTCTTGTTATGAGTACCTCCATGTTCAACAAGTCTCATGATCTTATTATGAGTATCTACATGTTCAACAAGTCTCATGAAGCACGCTCTATTCTTTATCCAGGACACTTGTGATCTCTTCTGATTTCCCAGTGGAGGCTGCATCATCATAGGGCTACAGCTGTACTCATTCATTAATTTAAGTGCGGTCAGTGGCTGCTGTTTTAAAAAAAAATTTGTATCTGCATACATGGTTGGGGCTAGTGGAAGAGCTAGAGCAAAATGAAAATGGGGAACACGAACAGCAGAATATAAGTGAGAGTGACAATGAGATCAAGGGGAGGGGGAGAAGGACACGTGTGGGTGAACAAACTGCACACAAGCTGAATGAAGCACAGGAAGAAGAAAAAACGGCAAAGCGGGGATGGAACAGAAAAGGAACAAACCAACCAACAACTAACAAATGAGAAGAGGTGAGGGAGAGGGGGTTGGGGTCATTTTTGGGGGAGAAGATATCATGAGTATGGATGACTTGACGTAGTGGCGAACAGCTAGCTGTCTTGAAGCCCTGGAGGGAGGAATGGGACTGAATAGACTGAGGAAGTTTGTTCTAGAGGTGAGAGAAGAGAGGACCAAATGGGTGGAGGTGAGCAGTGAGCCTGGATTTTGGGAGTTTAACAAGAAGAGGATTACTGGAAGACCATGTGCATCTTGCAGAAACCTGGAGAGAAATTGTTTGTTTAAAACTATTTAAAACTTATCCTCTATATGTAAATAATGTCTTTTGTCTGACGATAAAGTCTTTCCCTGGAACCTAACCCCCCCTTTTTACATTAATTCTTATGGGGAAATTGGATTCACTTAAAGTCGTTTCAGTTGAAGTCGCACTTTTCAAGAACGTAACCACCACGTTAAGCGAGGGTTTACTGTACTTACATAGGCAGTTAATTGTACACATGATGGAGGAAATTATCCACAAGCTGTAGTCAGGAAGATCAGCAAAAATAGTGCAGCCTGACATTCCTTCTTAACGCAACTGGGATTGTAGCAGATGTGTTTCACATCAAGCTATCCAGGAACCAGAGAGCTCGTGTGAGCTTTTGGCAAGCTCCTAATTTTATTAAATAACACCTTGGCACTATTTGTGTTCCATCCCTTACATCATCCATGATTTATGAACATCAAGTTCAGGCCTCCATGTTTATGCTGCTGTTGCCTACAACACTTCAATTTGCCCATGACATCCCATCCATCCATCCATCAATCCATTGGGACCATACTCTGTTCAGAGTGTTGGTGCTGCCGAAGCAGTCTCCTTGGCGATTAGGCACAATCCTGCACAGGTCACTTCCAACACAGGATACCAGCAAGCTGGCACTCATTTTGCCAACCTCAGAAGGATGATAGGCAGAGTCAACCCCACCTGGTATTAATTCAACAGCCGAGGGGGATTTGAACTCAGGATCCAAGGATCCCAAGCCCACCACCCTAACCATTAAGCCAACACCAGACATGACATCCCATGATAGAACAGTTAAGCTGAACTGTTCGTGAGAAGCAGTGAATATCGATTTGAGAGGCTTCGTGGACTGTTTACAGACAGGAACTCGGATAAGTGGGCTCCTGATTTCCCTTTAGGTAGCACAGTGCTGTGGGCATTATGTAGTGTGTACCTCTTGCCCGTAACATCAATTCTATGTTGGAAACTTCCTCGGGGGATTGTATCTTGCTCAAAAAGAATCTTTGCCATGAATTACGAGCATATGCACTGCGGAGCCGGAAATGTATCTGTCCTGAGTTAAGGACCAATTTCCCATTGTCATGCGTTCCAGCTGTACATTATGTGCACATGCATGGCTATTCCAAACATCCATGGAGATTCATAAGGAAAGGGTGGCACGTTGCAGAGTAGGAAGAATCGTTTTTAAGAAAAGGGGGGTTGTTCTTAACGAGTTGTTAACCGAGTAACGGATACTTTAATCTTCTCCTATTATTAACGATGATCGAAGTTCATCATTGATCATACACCTCTGAACGTATGTCCTCATGTAGGTCATTGCTGACATGGCGTTTTTGCATGCTGAGCCAAGTGGAAAGGAATACTGCATCCAGTACAATCCGGAATGGGCACGTCTTCCCCGGGAACTTGCCAAAGCCGTAAGTCCATACCCGTGACGCATTGTGCACAGGTTTGATTTTACGATGATGTTTTTGTGCACACCTTCATCCTTGCCCTGAGTATGATATTGTCGTGGCCGTGGCGGTTAGGTTAATAACCCCCCCCCCCCCGACCCAATTGTCATGGACGGGTGGTTAACACCAACCAGGCCGGATCGCCGAGCAGTTTTCCTTCGAGGCGAACACGTGATCCTCAAAGATTATGGCGTGCGCGGGAAGGAAAGGGCGGTCGTGGATGGAGCAGACGGAAGCACAGCACAAGGGGTTTATACTCGAACCCACGACAAATAGATAACACCAGCAACTTAAAATAAACATGGGGATTTAATGAAAATAGATCAAATATTTACAAGGGTGAGAATTCAAAATGTATTAGTAATACGTGAGGTAAATTAAAGCCTAAAGTCGAGACGCCTCTCCACATGGACTTTAATACAGACAAGGGGGAAATAAAACAAAAGAAAATCCTCCCTTTATTCTGGCACTTAGCTTGGTCCAGAGATGGTCTCTTGAACTTTGCGATCGAGCTGCTTCGTCCTGCGCGGGAAGACGCGCCCAAAATGGTGCCGAGCCGCTCTCTGGGCGGGAAACGCTAGTGAGGAGGTATTCAACACCAGGGCTCTCCAACCGCCATGTGGCTTCTTCTCATGAACGAACATGCCGAATGTTCCTCTCCTCCACGAGATCTGCTCACAACGATTACACACCTTCCTTTTTGAACACACAACGGGATAACGACGAGTTCGCTGAGAGGAGCACTCCTCATCCTCTTTCTCATCATCATACAACTCCACGTCTCAGCTGAACAGGAATGGCTAGCGTCTTGCCCGGCACGCTGCAAATTCACTGGCACAAACATGAGAATTGCGCAGCCATTTTGTCGTGCCGAGAGGAGAGCAAAAACGAGATCCTCTTTGTCGATCGTGTCCTCCACCAACTCTGTCCTCTCACAACTCTCTGCTCTTCGACCCTCACATTTCCCCTACTGGCTCTCTGACGTCACACTCATGAATCATCATGCCTTGTGGGCTTGACTTGCTGGTAGGAAGCCCGGAAGGCAGGGCTTCTGGCCTGCTTTGTATGTGCGGCATTGTTATTATTGTTGTTGGTTTTGTTGGTGTAAGAACGTAATTTTATTGCTGGCTTGCAAATGCAAAAACATAGGAAAAGGTCACAGGGGGTATTTACATACTGGGGGAAATTGGCTTTAATCCTTATCTAATTAACATAGCACCACCCCCCATGTGGTGACAAGTAACACTTAAGCTCACAGGTTCCCTACTTAATTTACATCGAGATGTCTCCTACACGTCCACGGACCAGACAACTCTATTCAATCCTAACTTTGCTATGAAATTCCTCCATCTACCCCCACAACCGTAACAATATCATGGAGACATTTTTTTATACTTGTTATGCATGAACTGGTCATGTACATATGTGGTGACATTGCAACGAGGCAATAGGATACTCAAAATGCGATTTATTTTTGCACTGGACAGGGTCGCTGGCCAGTGCAAGACCTGGGTCCAGCCACTCTCTGTGGGGCCTGGGACGTGCCTGAGGAAGGGTTGGCAGGTGCTCTTGTGCTGGCTAATCGTGGAAACTGCTCGTTCTTCCAGAAGGCATGGTTGGCCCATCAACACGGCGCCACTGCCCTGTTGGTGGTCAGCAGGTTGCCGCTGGTACGACTCGCTTTTAATAAATGTAATTCACTTTACTGCATCACATCTCACTATATTACCCACTCATTTTAGCTGGCAGAATAGCCTAGGCCCGAGAGGTATGGACACTCACCTCTGAGCTATATATCCTGGGTTTGAATCCAGACTCAGCTATAAACGGTCATCCTGGTGTTTTGCCTGCAGGGTGAGGCATCAATCTGTGTGCCGTTCCTCAGATGGACGATAAGCTGGACATCTTATCATCCAGCATTAATTGGTAGATGTTAAAGATCCCACGGTGTTCTTCACGAAGAGTAGGCTAGCTATCTTAGGCACCCTGAACAAATTACACATTCCTCCTGTAACCTACTGGGGGCACTGCATCAGCAACACAGCCACGCACTCAGCAGAGATTCAAACCAGCAGCCACATGCTACACACGAAATGAAATGAATGACCCATTCATCTCATCGCTTGCTGAGGCCACGAACATCACTCTTACCTTTGTTATATATAGTCTCAGCTTGCGTGTCGTTGAATTCCCAAGCACAAGGTCTCAAACGCTCACGTTCTTGATGTCCATGTTCGTGTTTTCTGTTTTGTCCTGTTGAAATGAAATGCTTTATCTCATCCTCCTTGTGTAGCTCATCATGCAATGACGTCATTTTTTGCAGTTGAAATGGAATTAAACATTACACATGAGACATACTTTGCATAAATCATCGGCTTGGCCTGTTTAATGTTGCCATCTCAGGCTTAAACTCATAATGCTGTGATCCCGAGTTCCAAGTTCCATATTCCGTGTCAATTTGTCCATTTTCTACAAAAACCCTTGAAGTTTTTGTGAAAGTACACTGATCTTCTAATATATGTACGAGCTCCATCACGAGTTGAAGATCATTGGAGGAATTTTTTTTCTTCACTTTGTTTCTCCAGTTGTCTCCGAGAGGGAATAGCAGCCAGTATGAGGAGGTTGGAATCCCAGTCGCCTTGATGCGTCTTGAAGATGCGCAAGAGATGCGCCAGGTGAAGGTTGTACATTGAATATTTTACCTTTGTTGAAGCAAAAGACGTTTCCCATTTTCTGAACTTCAACCTTGTTTTTTCCAAGCTTTGAATGCTCCTCTGAATAATTCAATTATTTAATTATTCTTTGTTCTTGCAGAACATGAGTCTGAACCTCCGCGCATCACTTTTTGCACCACCCGAGTCAATAGTCGATTACAATCTGCTTCTTCTGTTCCTCGTTGCTGTGTTGACTGTGTCAATGGCTGGCGTCTTTAGTCGCCCACCACCAATCACCCCGTGAGTGAGCCTACTATGTTTTGCACGAGTGTTCCATATCGGCTGAGACTGCATCTCGGCCCAGATTAAAAACTGTCATCCTGATGTTTCACAGGCAAGGTGATTCATCAATATGTGTGCCAACTGGGAGCATTTTCATTTAATAACATAATGACAGGACCAAACTGCTGAGAATTGTAACAGCAACACATGAACAGTGAGCCACCATTAATATGAGTTGAATAGTGGGCATTAAAGATCCCACGGTCCTTCGTGAAGAGTAGAAGAGGAGGCAAAGCCAACACCAGCAGACTGAACAAATTACAAATTCATGCTCTCGCCTACAGGGGGCACTGCGTCAGCAGCAAAGCTGCACCCCCAACAAATGAAGCTGCCCACAGCAATATGCTGAATATTAAAGGAGAAGAAGAAATGAGTTGAGTAACAAAGAGTACAAACCACCATGAGCAGATATCAAATGTGACATGAGGAGCCATCTGTTTGTTATGTTGACAACTAGAAGGGTACTCGGTAGAGTGCATACCTCCGCCACGTAATACCTGATCCATGAGAACATATCGGGGCCAATACATATTTGAAATATCATGCCACACAGTACAATATCGTTTTTGGCCCTATCTCTCAATGGTGAAGAATCACTTTAAAAATTAAATAATTGTCGTATCCAGATCCGGATTCGGATCTTCACCAAAATCTAATCAGTTCGTCCTCGTCACACATAGAACCTGTGCACAAAATTTCATCCGTATCTGTCCACAACTTTTGAGATATCCTGTACACAAACATACAAACAAAGAAACAAACGGACAGAGAGGGGTGAAAACATAACGTCCTTCCACCTTCGGTGACGGAGGTAAATATGACAAAATATTTGAAACTCTTACCCCCTCTTCCTCCCCCAATTTGTATGTTCCATGCACGCTCCTTTCCTTGCTTCACTTTACTCCTTTCTCCTCCCAAACCTCTTTTACTTTCCTTCCTCTCCACAGCCCTTCTTTCATCATGATCATCATCATTGATATTGATCTTTGTAGGGCCATTGGCCCCATGATGATCATTTGCATTCATGGGTTTCACAAAGTATGTTCATCCAGTGCTGTACTACGTCTATTTTAAAGACGCTAATCACAATCCTAAAAACAAGCAGATCATCTAATAAATAAGATTCATCGGATGTCTGTCTGTCTGTTCGTATTTTTTGCAAGGACCGCTGGACCGACAACTACCAAATTTGGCACACAGACCAAGTCCGACCCACGGATTGTCCTAAGGGTGTTTTCATCCACAACCTCAGCCTTTAAAGACCCCCTGAAGACCCCTATGATCCCTCCCATAAATGCTTTTTTACATGCTTCAGAGATTAGATTGTATGCTTGAGAGAAGACTTTTTACATGTTTGGGAGATAAGACCCCTTAAGATCCCAAAGGCCCCAAAGACCATTAGATCCTAAAGATCCTTATAAACCCGAAGACCCTTTAAGACCCATAAGTCTTTTGAAGACCCTCAATACCCCAAAGACCCTCAAGACCCTTTGGAGCCGGAACACCTCGGATACCCTTAAGATCCCAAAGACCCTTCAGACCCCAAAGCCCCTTAAGACTTTTGAAGACCCCCAATACCCCAAAGACCCTTAAATAAACCCAAACCGGCATTGCCTAAACTCACTGTCTTATAAATATGATTCATTGGACGTCTGTCTGTCTGTCTGTTTGTTCGCGTTTTTTGCAAAGACCGCTGGGCCAACAACCACCAAATTTGGCACACAGACCAAGTCTGACCTGGGGGTTGTTCTGAGTGTATTTTCATTCACAACCTCAGCCTTTAAAGACCCCCAATAACCATAAGACCTTTTTTTTCATGCTTGAGAGATTAGAATACATACTTGAGAGAAGACTTTCTACATGCTTGGGAGATAAGACCCTTAAGACTTAAGACCTTTGAATTCCCCGAACACAATTAAGACACTTTAAATCCCCAAATACCCCAAAGACCCTTTGGACCCCAAAGACGGTTTAGATCCCTAAAACTCTTGAAGACCCCAAAGACCCTTTAAGACCCTTAAGTCTTTTGAAGACCCCTTAGAGTCAGAAGACCTCAAAGATCCTGAAGACCCCAAAGACAAGACTTTGAAGACCCCAAAGCCTTAAAACCTCAAAGACCTTTAACACCCAAATGACCTGTGCTTCACCCTTAAGACCTTAAAGATCCTTAAGACTTCAAAGATACATAGACCCCAAGACCCATAAGATGCCTTTACCCACTGGTCTTCTCTTAATACCCCTTTACCCACTGGTAAGCCTGGTGTGGATTAGTGGTTAGGGTGGCTGGCTTGGGATTTAGGGTCCTGAGTTCAAGTCCCGTTGGCCACTGAATTAACACCAGGAGGGGTTGACTCAGCCTGTCATCCTCCTGAGGTCGGCAAAATGAGTACCAGTGTACTGGTATAGGGGCACAGCATCAGTGGCATAGTCGCACCCCAACAAAATGATAGCTACCAGCAAGAAGAAGACTCACTGGTGTTCTGGCTCTTCTGCCCCTTACACAGTTTCCCCTCTCACCCCGCCCCCCCTGTCGGTTCTCTTGCCCTCCAATCCAACCTGCCCCATTCTCAGCCCAGTTTCTCCCACTTCTCAGTACCCCCCCAAATGGGCATTCCAGGTAACCATGCATTCCCATGCAAGTACAAAATATAAATTCAATTTCATAACAAAAATGGTTTCGGCAGTGGCAGTACAGTGCCTATATTGAAAAGGGAACAATCGAGGTGCCCTGCCAGCCCCGTCACCACCCAAGCCACTTGCCAAACTAGCCGAGCAGCCGTCTTTGGCCCAACTCAAGCCATGCAAAGCCCATGAGAAGCACTGCCTCCTTGGCCTCGCCACAGCCGTAGTAAAGCACGACCAGCAGCGAGAACAGCCCTAGTGTGACACCGAACAAGAAGAAGGTGACCACACGGCCCCAGTTGACGCCTTCAATGAAACAGGTCCGCCAGCACGTTCACCAGGCAGCCTTAACGTGCTGCATCATTCTATCTAGATCACATGTCACTGCATCATTCTATCCAGATCACATGGAGCTGCATCATTCTATCCAGATCACATGTCGCTGCATCATTCTATCCAGATCACATGGAGCTGCATCATCTTATCCAGATCACATGGAGCTGCATCATCCTATCCAGATCACATGGAGCTGCATCATCCTATCCAGATCACATGTGGCTGCATCATTCTATCCAGATCACATGGAGCTGCATCATCTTATCCAGATCACATGGAGCTACATCATTCTATCCAGATCGTATGTAGCTGCATCATTCTATCCAGAGCACATGGCGCTGCATCATTCTATCCAGATCACATGTAGCTGCATCATTCTATCCAGATCACATGTAGCTGCATCATTCTATCCAGATCACATGGAGCTGCATCATTCTATCCAGATCGTATGCAGCTGCATCATTCTATCCAGATCACATGTAGCTGCATAATTCTATCCAGATCACATGGAGCTGCATCATCCTATCCAGATCACATGGAGCTGCATCATCCCATCGAGATCACATGGAGCTGCATCATCCTATCCAGATCACATTGGAGCTGCATCATC
>CM068962.1:69322542-69333481 GCA_035128595.1 Eptatretus atami
CATTCATCCCATCGAGTCACATAGGAGCTGCATCTCATCCCATCGAGATCACATGGAGCTGCATCATCCTATCCAGATCACATGGAGCTGCATCATCTTATCCAGATCACATGGAGCTGCATCATCCTATCCAGATCACATGGAGCTGTATCATCCTACCCAGATCACATGGAGCTGCATCATCACTATCCAGATCACATGGAGCTGCATCATCCTATCCAGATCACATGTAGCTGCATCATTCTAACCAGATCACATTAGATGCGTCATCCTATCCAGATCACATGTAGCTGCATCATCTTATCCAGATCACATGAGCTGCATCATCCTATCCAGATCACATGGAGCTGCATCATCCTATCCAGATCACATGGAGCTGTATCATCTGACCCAGATTACATGGAGCTGCATCATCTTATCCAGATCACATGGAGTGCATCATCTTATCATATCACATGGAGCTGCATCATCCTATCAAGATCACATGGAGCTGTTACATCCTACTCAGATCACATGGAGCTGCATCATCTTATCCAGATCACATGAGGCTGCATCAGCCTATGCAGATCATCTGAAGCTGCAAATCCTATCTAGATCGCATGGAGCTGCATCATCCTATCCAGATCACATGTACCTGCATCATTCTATCCAGATCACATGTATCTGCATCATTCTATCCAGATTACATGTAGCTGCATCATCCTATCCAGATCACATGTAGCTGCATCATCTTATCCAGACCACATGGAGCTGCATCATCTTATCCAGATCACATGGAGCTGCTCATTATATCCAGATCACATGTAGCTGCATCATTCTATCCAGATCACATGTAGCTGCATCATCCTATCCAGATCACATGTAGCTGCATCATCTTATCCAGATCACATGGAGCTGCATCATCTTATCCAGATCACATGGAGCTGCATCATCCTATCCAGATCACATGTAGCTGCATCATTCTATCCAGATCACATGTAGCTGCATCATCTTATCCAGATCACATGGAGCTGCATCATCCTATCGAGATCACATGAGCTGCATATTCTATCCAGATCACATGTAGCTGCATCATCACAGTGATCCAGATCATATGGAGCTGCATCATTCTATCCAGATCTATGTAGCTGCATCATTCTATCGAGATCACATGGAGCTGCATCATTCTATCCAGATCACATGGAGCTGCATCATTCTCTCCAGATCACATGGAGCTGCATCATCTGATCCAGATCACATGGAGCTGCATCATCCTATCGAGATCACATGGACTGCATCATTCTATCGAATCACATGGAGCTGCATTATTCTATCCAGATCACATGTAGCTGCATCATCCTATCCAGATCATATGGAGCTGCATCATTCTCTCCAGATCACATGGAGCTGCATCATCCTATCCAGATCACATGGAGCTGCATCATTATCCAGATCACATGTAGCTGCATCATTCTATCCAGATCGTATGTAGCTGCATCATTCTATCCAGATCATATGGAGCTGCATCATTCTCTCCAGATCACATGGAGCTGCATCATCCTATCCAGATCAGTCTCACATTCTCACAATGTCTATATTTATCGTGAAAAAAGGTGCATCCAATCAAAAAAAGTAATTAGATCTACCCTGTTGGTCTAGTAATAAACATGCAGAGCATATACAGTCTCAGGCGACGTTTGACTCACTTCCCAACGAGCTTCCTTAAGCCAAATATATCTATTTAAAATTTCCTCATAAACAAATCCCAAATTCCTGCCCTGACTTCCTGTGTTGGAGTGGTGATCCATCCAGGATTGTAACCCTAGCCAAGAAACTGCTTCGGCCAAACCGATGCTTTGGATAGAGCATGGATGCATGATGATGACTACGGCTGTGGCTACATATTCTGACAATTATTGCCACCTTTTGTGGGGCTGGCCAGGGAAACTTTTCAGCCAGAGTTTTACGAACTGGTTGGCAAGGCTTGACATTTGACTGAAGATGATTTGGACAGGAATTAGGAATTTGTTTAGAGCATCGGTGATACCTCTGCTACTCTTCTTGAAGCATACCGTGCAATCTTTAACGCCCAGCAACTAATGCCGTCAGATGGACGACGCCGGTTAACGTCCATCCGAAGGACGGCACGCACATTGATGAATCACCCTGCCTGCGAAGCACCGGACAACAGTATATAGCTCGGCCACAATTCGAACCAGGCTAGACAGTTCGGAGGTGAGTGTGCATAAACTGTTTCCTGTTGATCAAGATCAGAACACTTGCAGCTAAATCAGCCATCTTGGCTTAAAAGCCATGTTGTGTCGTCTTGATCACTCTGTGGATGACATGGATGTACTGTGATGAATATAAATCTCACGTCTACCTGTGTTGTACTAGCTTGACTGCAGCATCATCTTGGAGGAAGACATGCGGGATCGAGCTTTGAAAATTAGTACAGTCACCATCGGAGTCTTCGTCGTGACTTCATGCCTCATGCTTTTGCTGTTGTACTACCTTTATGACTACGTTGGTGGGTTTGACGTGGCAGACTCTCCCTTGAGTCCTCCGTTAACGAACTTTGTTGTGCAGAGCATATGCGCAAATTTCTATTTGTCCCATTAGTTGATCTTTGGTACTACCCTGCCTGTCGGTGTTGCCTTTTGGGCTTGCTCGGTTACTTCAGTGACATGAATGAGTGATTAATGAATGATTTGTGAATGAATGACAAATAGTTGATGAGTCAATAACTAAAGAATACTCGAATTTGATACCATTGTATTAACTTTGTTGAACAAAATCTTTTATTTTGCCAGACTTGATGGTGTAATGATTAGAGCATCTGAGTCTGGGAGGTCGGTGGTTTGAACCCCGGCCTAGTCATACCAAAGACTTTAAAAATGGTACGTGCTGCTTCCTTGCTTGACGCAATACATTTTATAAGGCACGGCGAAACAACCATTGTTCAGGATTATGAGTTGCCTTACCAAGAACTTCAATGCAGGAGGAGGCCTTCAAACCCATCAAAGCTGCCCTATGGTTGCAAACATAAGGCTGTTAATAAGATTGGCACATCGTCATAATTTACACCAACTTCTGATTTATAAATGTGCCCTGACCAAGATTTGAACCACAAACCCACAGAACTTTTCTCGACTCTCTGGAAAATCCTCTTTATTCTTTTGCTGATGACTCCACCCTCTGTCGTACCACCTGTCATCCCTCAGACCGGCAAGCAGCAGCTTCTTCACTCTCTGCAGATCTGGATAAAATCACAAACTGGTCCAACACGTGGAGCACGTCTTTCAATCCTAACAAATCTCACACTCTCACATTGTCTCTCCAAAAGGACCGTCTGGAACCCCCCCCTCCCCGCCTCCCCCCCCCATATCTACTTTCTCAACAATTCTCTGGAAGAAGTCCTTTCATTCAAGCTTCTGGGTCTCACTATCTGCCATGATCTTTCCTGGGAAAGCCACATTTCCAAGCTGGTCTCCAAAGCCAGTCGCCAACTGGGAATCCTCCGTCATGCAAAGTCCTTCCTCGGCACACCTGAGCTCCTGACCACATACAAAGCTTTCGTCCGCAGCCTGATGGAGTACTGCTCTCCCCTCTGGGCTGGTGCGCCCTCCTCTCACCTTTCTCGGCTTCACGCTGTGCGAAACCAAGGCATTTATGATCATTGTATCTCCCATGATGAGGCTGAGTGGTCTTTCTGTCTTCTACCGTCTTCTCTCTGGTCTCGCACCCCCTGCTCTGATTGCTCTATGTCCGTCCCCCCCCCCCACCCCCATATTTCCGCAGGGCGCTCAAGATCTGCCAACAACCTCCTTCTGGGAAAACTACCAAAATCAAGAATCACGCTCACTTCACTCTTTCATTCCTCTTTTTTCCCCACCTTTGGATAAACTCCCTCACTCTCTTCAATCCCACTTTTCCCTCCAGGTCTTCAAACAGCTGTTCACCACCACCTCTTATCTTCCCCCATCCAAAACCACGATCTTTTCTACCCCCACTAATCCATCCCAAACCCACCCCCTTCAAATCCCTGCTTTCATTCCTGAAAGTCCCTGTAATGTCCATCTTGTTTACCTGTGTACCCCGCCCCGTCCCTCTCCCTCCACAGATCTCCTCACGCTCTGTTCACTACTGTTTTTTCCTTCACTCTCCCACCCCTCTTGACTCCTGCTCCTCCTGTATGTTCTGTGTGTTATCTCTTATACGAGCCTCGACAGTGTATCCAAAAAAAAATAAATAATGAAGGACTGCAGGTATGAGCCCAAAAACACTGATTCATTTAATTGGAATGAAGGTGTGGATTTGCACCTGCAGCCCTCACATCAACCACACACCCAATTAATCTGTAACACAAAACAACTCGTTCTCACTGGGTGGGTCTAAGGGCCTCGTCTTCGTTGAACGACCTAATTGTATGAGAACTCTTATTATTAATGTATTATGAATGATTGTTATTAATTATTATTATTGTTAATCAGCTACGTATTTGTAATCCTGTAATCCCCTTCCCTTCCTCCCACCCCTTCAGTTTACGTGATCATCGCTGTGTTCTGCATATTCATCAGCGTTCAGCCTCTACCACTGCCTCTGCCCGTTGCTCTCCTGCATTCCTTATGGACGGTGCAAGTAATTACATTTATACAAATAATGCCAAAAACACATCTGTGTTTATTCTGAATACAATAACTATTACAGAATTGTGCATACAATACTTCTTCTCAGAATGAAGTCAGAAAGTATTATATGAACAAAGGTTAAGATTATGTAGTTGGCTTGGCTCGGGATATGGGATATGGGGACACAACTTGGCTCAGGATATGGGATATGGGAGGACACAACTTGGCTCAGGATATGGATATGGGAGGACACAACTTGGCTTGGGATATGGATATGGGAGGACACAATCTTGGCTGGATATGGGATATGGGAGGACACAACTTGGCTGGGATATGGTTGGTGGGTGGACTTTGAGGTATGCACACTCACCTCTAAGCTGCCTATCCAGGGTTTGAATCCTCATCCAGCTATATACTGTTGTCCCAGTGTTTTGCAGCAGGGTGATTCATCAATGTGTGTGCCGTCCCTCGGATGGACGTTAAACAGGTGTCCTATCTGCCGGCATTAGTTGGTGGACGTTAAAGATCCTATGGCGTCCTTTGTGAAAAGTAGGTGAGCTTTCGCCAGCACCCTAAACAAATTAACAAATTCTGTCCTAACCTACAGAGGGCACTGCATCAACGACACTGCCACGTCCTCAGCCAATGATGCAACCCTGCAGCCTTGGGCTGCAAACGAAAGAAGAAGAATACCTAAGGGTGTAAGTTTTACCCCTAAAAGCAGTTGGTGGTTTTCTTTTTCTATTTTTTCCCCCCTTGAGTATGAACGTCTCTCCCAAATACAAGTTATTCTTTGTAAGATTCTGCTCACTCAAAATTAAAATGATGACCAATCATAAAGGACTCTCCATGCTACGTCATATCAAGTAATGAGAATCCATCCAAAAATGGTCTTATAAAAATTTGTTTCATTTTCCTCTTGCCTTGCAAGGCAATCATTTCCTCCAAAGTGAGGCACGTTATGTTATTTTAAGCTCTCAAGTTGTGCTACTGTCAAGGAAGTTGCTAAGCTTTTCTTTTTATGTGGGGGTAAAGGGGGTGGGGGGGGGGTTCAGGAAATGGGTAAAATAATAGAAAAGGAGGTGCCAAGATTAAAGAGAGGTCGTGAGTTGAAAATAGAAAGGGATGAAAAGAAGAAGGGATGGGGGTTATCGCGTAAAGAAGAGGGAGGAGATAAAAATGTCTGCCGTTTACAACCCTGATACAGCATGTGTGTTTTTACAAGGATGTTTTGCGTACAGCTTTAATCATGGCTTGAGTGTTACAAGATCTTGTGCATAATTAACAAACTCCTCCATTTCGATTACATCTTCAATCATAGATCATCTGTTCTTTCATTTATTAATTCAACATAACATGTCCAAAGAGTGTTTGGCACATCATTTCAGGTTGGCTTGCTTGGCATTCCCATCTGAGTACTTTGCTCAAGACTTTGGGGACTAAGATTCAAATCTCATGTACAATGTTGATTTGTCCATTGACTCCTTCGGTCCGAGTCTCCATGTAAATGATGTAAAAGGATGTACATTGATATCTCCTCTTGTCTTTACCAACATATGTGATTATTGTACGAGCTCTTCTTGAGCCTGAGACAACGGAGACAGCTCCCTAACAATTGACGATATTTATTGTACATGAACGTGGAGCTATTATGCTCGAAGGGCAATTAGTTGTGGACATGTCTTTGCAGGCTTTTCGCCGTGTTCCTTTACCAGGCTTCCGCTCGCCCGTAGAGGTCCGACGTCTGATGTTGGCGATCGCGTGTGCTGCACTCGTCACTGTTTGGGTTGTTTTCCGTAATGAGGACAGGTCAGGCCAAGGTTGGGTTGTCTGAGGGAAAGGAGGGGAAGTGAATATTTTGGGACCATGGGAGAGTAAGAACAGGAGTGGGAAAGCTCTTAAATCCACTAAACTCAGATATTAATGCAACTGAGTCAGCTGGGAAAGAGCTTGCGGTCGAAGTGTTGTTGTGCCTGAAGGTTAATGATAACCAGATGATGAATTTGCTTGCAAGTGGTACACTGGAAGTCCATTGTGGGCTTGAACGGTCATATTTAAACCTGCCATTCATGAGCTCGTGCTTTTGTTTGAGGTATCCACTTGCTGTGAGCTGTGTTGCATCCAAAGACCAAAAGTGCAACCTCTAAAGTAATGGTGGTTTATCCTGACTCTGACTTCAATCTGATCTGAATAAATCACGATTCTGACTACACCAACAGGGTGCGTATGTAGCTCAAGTTACAAGCAGCATACAATTGTGGACACCTCTTACATACGAGTAAAACTGTGTGTGTGTGTGTGTGTGTTTTGTGGAAGCATGATCGTGGGTACTGAATGTTTCACAGTATGGCATGACTTGTTGATGATCTGGATTCTCTGATTTGTTTGAAACCTTCATGTGCTGACAGCTGGGCCTGGATTCTGCAGGACCTGCTTTGTGCCGCTTTCTGTCTCTGTCTCCTCTTGGTGCTTCACATGCCCAGTTTCAAGGTGACATAACATTGGAATCGGTTCATTGTTGCTTCCTCCAGTGTGGATTCAATAATGCACAAAATTTGATTTGTTGCTGTTCTCAACATTGCTCGTAGCCAAACAAAATCATGGTCAAGGTAAAATGTGAGTGTCAACCAGAAAATGGAAACACTTTTTGGCCTAATCACTGCAGTGCAGACCAAGTCTGGAGGAACACTTATTATTGCATGTTGCATCATCTTCTGTTCTCTCAGCAATGTATTAGCGAATGAATTAAGTCTAAATGTTCTGGGCACTCGTGCATGTGTCGCTGCGCCATCTTCATCTGAACACCCGCCAAGAACATGGGAACTTATTGTTCCAGAACACAGTGATGGCAGTAGACCGTGGAAGAGAGGGGCGTGTGGAAACCTCTGCCCAGCGTGTTCTCCACAGTCCATCCCGCTCTATATTTCCCCGGGCCAACACTTTGGAACCCCAGGTCAACGGAGAGCAGAGAGAGCGAGGGAGTTATTGAAAATGCAGAGGAGGAAAGAAGAATGATGCAATTAGGAATCTGAAGAATGATCTCAGTCTTCACTGAAAGGAAATTATTTTAGAACATTGGAGAGAGCAGGTGACTGTGTTACGGCTGAAACACCACTGCAGGTGATAAGTACTCGGGAAAGTATCGAGCAGGCAGGAGCCTAGATTTTAATGCCTTGCGTCAATCAACTTTAAAACAACGAAGGACATCTCGCATTTACTTGACCTCTGAACATTATGTGCTTTTTGTTGTTCTATACATGGTCGTGGCTCAGAGAAGAGCGAGAGCTGACTAGAATGGAACAAAATGCAAAGGGGAAACACCAGCGCAGAGTAGAAGTGAGAGTGAGATCAAGGGGAGGACACATGGGTGTTATTTATTTTATGTATAATCTTAGACTTAATAGGGTTTGTGGTTTGTTCTTTTTTCCACCCAAGTTTTCTAAAAAGTTCATCATTTTCACATCCTACTTTCAGGCATGTACTTTGCTCTTCTGCTGTCTCTTCCTGTATGACATCTTCTCGTCTTCATTACGCCTTTCATCACAAGGGTAACTGGTTTTTGAACTCAAATCCACAACATTTTCATCTTATCCCGCATGCCCAACATAATATTGTAATCCAGGCAACAGCATGTAAAACCTTTTATGGCCACCTTCTGGTGTTTGATCATCTGCTCACCCTTAGCTCCATTACATTCACCTCATCACTTAATGATGCCTCTTGCAGGGTGGTGAAAGCATCATGGTGGAGGTGGCCACTGGACCATCAACTGCTGTCACGCAGAGAGAAGGTGAGGGTTTCGATAGTGCTCAAAACACGGTGTCTACAATGCACTGTTTGAAAATAATAAATACGAGTCCCTGACAAGGAACTTTTTTGTATATATAGTCAAGGCTCATGGAAGAGCTCGAACACAGAATGGATCAGGACCCAGGGGAAATGCTGACAGGGTGAGGTAGAAAATAGACAGAGACAGTTAAACAAGGTAACGATGAGGGCTATGGGAGAACGCAAGGGGTGGACAAGATGGATACAGAAGCAAAATTTTGGGAGAGATGCAGGTGGTTTAATGGGTAGAAAAGATCATGGTTTTGGATGGGGGATGATTTGAGATGGTGGTGAACAGCTATCAGCTAACAGAACAGCTATTAACACAATGTGTCCACGTGGCAGATGGCACTCTGTGGGACCCAAATACAATCTAGCCTAACCAGTCAGTCAGTGGGGCATCAAGTGCCAAATATCAGGGAGAACCGTCAAAAAGGGGGGGGGGAGGAGGAAAAAACAAAACAACAACTTAACAGGCAGCTATCCACATTCTTCATCAACGGCCAAGGTGGTTAAGATGTTAAAGCCCTCACATACTCCTCTCTTCTCAGCCACAGGTGAAGGGATGCTTTTTCAGTTGCACTGCTTGTCACTCTCTCTCTCTCTTCTTCTTCTTCTTTTGGCTGCTCCCGTTAGGGGTCGCCACAGCGGATCATCGGTCTCCATTCGCTCTATCCTCCACATCTTCCATTGACACTCCAACCACCCTCATGTCTGCCCTCACCGCATCCATGAACATTTTCTTTGGCCTTCCTCTTCTCCTCCTACCTGGTGGCTCCATCCTCAGCATCCTTCTCCCAATATACTCCGCTTCCCTCCTGTGCACATGTCCAAACCATCTCAATCTCGCCTATCTCACTTTGTCTCCAAACCGTCCTACCTGCACTGTCCCTCTAATATACTCATTCCTTATCCTGTCCATCCTCGTCACTCCCAACGAGAATCGCAGCATCTTAACCTGCCATCTCCAGCTCCGCTTCCTGTCTTTTTGTCAGCGCCACAGCCTCCAAACCATACAACATAGCTGGTCTCACTACCGTCTATATACTTCCCCTTCACTCTTGCAGCTACCCTTCTGTCACAAATCACTCCTGCAAACTCTTCTCCACCACTTCCATCCTGCCTGCACTCTCTTTTCACTTCTCTACCACACCGCCGTTACTTTGGACAGTTGATCCCAAGTATTTAAACCCATCTACCTTCCCCACCTCAACTCCTGCACAACGCACCATACCACCACCCTCCCTCTCATTTACGCACATGTACTCCGTCTTACTCCTACTGACTATCATTTCCCCTTCTCTCCAGTGCGTACCTCCACCTCTCGAGGCTCGCCTCAGCCTGCTCCCTACTCTCCCAACAGATCATGATGTCATCCACGAACATCTATAGTCCATGGAGACTCCAGTCTGATCTCGTCCGTCAATCCTGTCCATCACCATTGCAAAAGGAAAGGGCTCAGAGTCGATCCTTGGTGCAATCCCACTTTTACCTTAAGGCGCTGTCACACCTTGACGATTTGCGCAGTGTTATGCCGACTTATGAAAATTTGTCTAAAACGCTGACACACGTCGAATATGTTATGGGTAAAGTTTTGTATACATTACGCCTTAGGTCACATTTGCCACGGCGGCCGTGGGTCTCCAAAATCTGCGGCCACTAGCAATTATACGGCAGGCCGCAGTATTTCCATGGTCACACAATGTAGGCAGTCACATGTTATTTTTCGGCGGTAGCCGCACGGCGTATTTATAAATGGTGGAGACCGAAAACGTGGGGGGTGCCGTACGGTCTTTGATTTGATGTCACACGGTGACCTTAGGCGTCGCTGCGGCGCCATAGAGAATTTTCAAGGCAGATGCAAGGTGCCCGCAAGGCGACCACAAGGCGACCGCAGGGGGCCCTAAGGCGAACGTGCGGCCAGACGGACGGTAACGAGTGGTATATATACCAGTTCTTTTTTTTTACTGAAATAAAAATATACCAGTTATTATAACTGAATATACTAATAACTATATATACCGTGGTGCCCAGAATCCGAACGCCCCATTGTTTGACAAATGGAATGCCGAACAATTTTTTCTAGAAAATTTGGCCCTAAAAACCTAATACATTAAAAAAAAAAACCGAACACAACGTAGCGTTCATGTTTGTTCACGTGTCTCCCCCACCTGTTCGAGCCGCATCTTCGCGCTTTGTTCATTCAGTTCATCGCGTGGAAGTCCTCGTGAAAGCATCTCTCGTGTGTCGATCGATACTTTGGCCTCAGTCACATTTTGCTCTACGGCGAGGATACGCGGGCCGTACGCCCTCTGAATTGACAGAAACGTTGCGGCGGCCGCAGAGAAATTGAGGTGGCCTCAGGGTGGCCCTACGCCATATCACATGGAGCTGCATCATCTTATCCAGATCACATGGAGCTGCATCATCCTATCCAGATCACATGGAGCTGTATCATCCTACCCAGATCACATGGAGCTGCATCATCCTATCCAGATCAC
>CM068962.1:69334113-69363847 GCA_035128595.1 Eptatretus atami
AGGTCCGCCTCGAGTTGTCTTAATTAACCCTTGACACTGATGGATTCGTGCAGTGATGCATTCATTGCACCTTGATTCCCCATGTATGTACGAGGTCTCGTCTGTGTAGACAACTGCTGCCCGAATTGATGTCTGTGTTGTCTTGAGCAGCGTTTGCCTTTGTCTGCACTGCTGTCTGCAGTCCTTGGGTCATGTCCATATTCTGTGTTCTCTCGGACTGCAAAGTCCTGGCTTTTCTCGTTTCGGTGATTAAATGAACAAATTTAATAAGAATATGAATTTTATTACATTTTGTCGAGAGACAGGTTCAATATGTGTCTATGTTCCCCCCATTTGTCCTTACACCCTCCCCTTGTCCCACTCTTACTAATATATCTGCGTCTCTGCTGTTGATGTTCCCCTTTTCCATTTTGTTCCCTTCCATCTGCTCGAGCTTTCCATGAGTCTCGATCATGTGAATAAAAATAAATAAATCCAAAACGGGCTCTGACAAGGATTACACTAGGTGGTTTGCCTTTGCCATTATGGCGGCAGTCAGAGCAGGATTTTGTTGTTTGTTCGGGCGTGCCGCGGATAACTCACCGACTCTCGCGAAGGACACCGTTTGATCTTCAACATCCACCGACTAATGCCGGCAGACAGGACACCAGCTTATGGCCACCAGAGGGACGGTGCAGCTTGTGATGCAAAATCCTCTCTGGGCACCATTGCGGTAGTTTATAGTCATGCTCGGAGTCAATCCCAGACTAGACAGCTGAAAGATATGTGCACGACATTTCGCACCACCCTGTCAGGACAGTAATAACTATAACGGAAACTCGTAGAGCGCAGACCGCTACCAGGCTGAACAGTTTACGTTTTGTATCCCACTGAGAGCCAGATCTGGATTTGGACCTGAACTGAAATCTAATGAGCTTGTCTTGTCACCTTCACCAACTTGTCCACCAAGATTAGTCATAATCTGTCCATAAAATTTTTGACATCTCGTGCCATTTCTCAATGGTGTTTGGGCCGATCTCTGAAAGGTGAAGAATCACTTAATAATTTCAGGATTTGGAGCTTCAACAAATTTCATCATTTCGTCCTGTCACACACCCAACCTGTCCACCAAGTTTCGTCTGAATCGCGTCCTTAACTGAATATCCTACTCGCAGACAGACAGACAGACAGAATAACAAGAAGAAGACGTCGTGCAGAGCACGAAACTTGCAAAATCCATAAAACAAATTTGACCTCAAAAATAATGCTGGTTGAATTCAATGACCAAATATTGAACGCCTCTTCAAATTTCAGTGAATCGATGAAAATTAACAATTTTAGAAATTCGGCCTATGTTGACCTTTTGGGCTCTGTTGACCTCAAAAATAATTGGCTGTTTGAATTCAGTGAACTGAAATATATTTATATATATATCCTCTTCAAATTTCAAGTCAATCGGATGAAAATTGAGGATTTTAGGAAATACCAACTTGGTTGTGACCTTTGGACTATGTTGACCTTTTGACCTCAAAAACAATAGGCTTCTTCCTTATGACAAACTCTACCATGTGGTGATGAGTTTCGTGAAGATCGGTTTTAAATTGTGACCTGGAGACGATAAACAGACAGACAAACAGACAAACAAGCAGTCATAGACTGGTACTTACGAAATCATCAACTTGACCTCTGACCTGTCTAATAAAAGCATGAATCAGTCAGAAGCCCAAGGGGAGCTTGAATTCTGAAATTCATTGTGGTCTACGATTTTACACTGTGGTTTGCAGATAATGAGTCCCAGAAAAAACTAGATTTCTTATAAAAATTCCATTTTTTTTTTTTTTAAGTGATTCCAGTACCAGCAGGATATTCCAGATAATAGGTTATTACTTTCAGAAGAATCTGATAAAGACTTATTATTTATTATATATATCAGTTATTTCATCGCTGTTCCAGAATTTCGACAAGCCGAGTTTTAAGCGTCCTAAGCGATAGCAAAAACCGAAGACAAAATTAAAATCGAAGTTAAAACGAACTCGTAACGTCGAGCGAAGCAAAAATCTCCATTTCTCCATGCAAAACCTTAACGTCACTCAACGACATGTCTGCCGAGCGCACTGCATCATGGGACGACCCGTGACGTCTGCTCGAGCGCACTGCATCATGGACGACCCGTGAGTCTGCCTCGAGCGCAATGCATCATGGACGACCCTTGACGCTTTCGAGTGAAATATTTTTTTATACAATCTTAAAACGTCTCCAAAACATCCGATTTTTACCAGAATTTCGACAACCGAGTTTTAAGCATCCTAAGCGATCGCAAAAACGAAGACAAAATTAAAATCGAAGTTAAAACGAACTCGTAACGTCGAGCGAAGCAAAAATACTCACATTTTCTCCATGTTAATTTACGAATTATGTTTGACCTCACTGTGACCTGACCTTGACCGATTTTGACCAAAATCTAATCAGCGCTAGCCATCACCCTCCTGAATCACGTGATGTAATTTGACATTGGTAGCTTCTTCCGTTCTCGAGTTATCGTGCCTACAAACAAACAAACAAACAAACAAACAAACATACAAACAAACAAAACAAACAAACAGAAACGGAGGCATCAATATACTTACGAAATCTTTAGATTTCGTAAGTAATAAACAGACAGACAGACAGAATAACAAATCGATGAACCAATATATTGAAAACTTTGATTTTGCAAGTAACAATCTTCTTGCTTCTTGTGATGAGTACCTCCATGTTCAACAAGTCTTCATGATCTTATTATGAGTATCTACATGTTCAACAAGTCTCATGAAGCACGCTCTATTCTTATCCAGGACACTTGTGATCTCATCTGATTTCCCAGTGGGGCTGCATCATCATAGGGCTCCAGCTGTACTCATTCATTAATTTAAGTGCGGTCAGTGGCTGCTGTTTTAAAAATTTTTTGTATCTGCATACATGGTTGGGCTAGTGGAAGAGCTAGAGCCAAATGAAAATGGGGAACCACGAATAGCAGAATAATAAGTAGAGAGTGACAATGAGATCAAGGGGAGGGGAGAAGGACACGTGTGGGTGAACAAACTGCACACAAGCTGAATGAAGCACAGGAAGAAGAAAAAACGGCAAAGCGGGATGGAACAGAAAAGAACAAACCAACCAACAACTAACCAAATGAGTAGAGTGAGGGGAGGAGGGGTTGGGTCATTTTTGGGGAGAAGATATCATGAGTATGGATGACTTGATGTAGTGGCGCAACAGCTAGCTGTCTTGAAGCCCTGGAGGGAGAATGGACTGAATAGACTGAGGAAGTTTGTTCTAGAGGTGAAGAGAAGAAGAGGACCAAATGGGTGGAGGTGAGCAGTGAGCCTGGATTTTGGGAGTTTAACAAGAAGAGGATTACTGGAAGACCATGTGCATCTTGTCAGAAACCTGGAGAGAAATTGTTTGTTAAAACTATTTAAAACTTATCCTCTATATGTAAATAATGTCTTTTGTCTGACGATAAAGTCTTTCCCTGGAACCTAACCCCCCTTTTTACATTAATTCTTATGGGGAAATTGGATCACTTAAAGTCGTTTCAGTTGAAGCGCACTTTTCAAGAACGTAACCACCACGTTAAGCGAGGGTTTACTGTACTTACATAGGCAGTTAATTGTACACATGGAGGAAATTATCCACAAGCTGCAGTCAGGAAGATCAGCACAAAAATAGTGCAGCCTGACAATCCTTCTTAACGCAACTGGGATTGTAGCAGATGTGTTTCACATCAAGCTATCCAGGAACCAGAAGAGCTCGTGTGAGCTTTGGCAAGCTCCTAATTTTATTAAATAACACCTTGGCACTATTTGTTTCCATCCCTTACATCATCCATGATTTATGAACATCAAGTTCAGGCCTCCATGTTTATGCTGCTGGTGCCTACAACACTTCAATTTGCCCATACATCCCATCCATCCATCCATCAATCCATTGGACCATACTCTGTTCAGAGGTGTTGGTGCTGCCGAAGCAGTCTCCTTGGCGATTAGGCACAATCCTGCACAGGTCACTTCCAACACAGGATACCAGCAAGCTGGCACTCATTTTGCCAACCTCAGGAAGGATGATAGGCAGAGTCAACCCCACCTGGTATTAATTCAACAGCCGAGGGGATTTGAACTCAGGATCCAGATTCCCAAGCCACCACCCTAACCATTAAGCCAACACCAGACATGACATCCCATGATAGAACAGTTAAGCTGAACTGTTCGTGAAAGCAGTGAAATATCGATTTGAGAGGCTCGTGGACTGTTTACAGACAGGAACTCGGATAAGTGGGCTCCTTATTTCCCTTTAGGTAGCACAGTGCTGTGGGCATTATGTAGTGTGTACCTCTTGCCTGTAACATCAATTCTATGTTGGAAACTCCTCGGGGATTGTATCTTGCTCAAAAAGAATCTTTGCATGAATTACGAGCATATGCACTGCGGAGCCGGAAATGTATCTGTCCTGAGTTAAGGATCAATTTCCATTGTCATGCGTTCCAGTGTACATTATGTGCACATGCATGGCTATTCCAAACATCCATGGAGATTCATAAGAAAGGGTGGCACGTTGCAGAGTAGGAAGAATCGTTTTTAAGAAAAGGGGGTTGTTCTTACGAGTTGTTAACAAGTAACGGATACTTTAATCTTTCCTATTATTAACGATGATCGAAGTTCATCATTGATCATACACCTCTGAACGTATGTCCTCATGTAGGTCATTGCTGACATGGCGTTTTTGCATGCTGAGCCAAGTGGAAAGGAATACTGCATCCAGTACAATCCGGAATGGGCACGTCTTCCCCGGGAACTTGCCAAAGCCGTAAGTCCATACCGTGACGCATTGTGCACAGGTTTGATTTTACGATGATGTTTTTGTGCACACCTTCATCCTTTGCCTGAGTATGTATTGTCGCGGCCGTGGTTAGGTAATAACCCCCCCCCCCCGACCCAATTGTCATGGACGGGTGGTTAACACAACCAGCCGGATCGCGAGCAGTTTTCCTTCGAGGCGAACACGTGATCCTCAAGATTATGGCGTGCGCGGGAAGGAAAGGGCGGTCGTGGATGGAGCAGACGGAAGCACAGCACAAGGGTTTATACTCGACCCACGACAAATAGATAACACCAGCAACTTAAAATAACATGGGGATTTAATGAAAATAGATCAATATTTACAAGGTTGAGAATTAAAATGTATTAGTAATACATGAGGTAAATTTTTTTTATTTATTTTTTTATTTTTTTGTATACCATGTCGAGGCTCGTATGAGAGCTAACACACAACGCACAGCAAGGGGCGATGAGACAAGAGGGGCGGGAGTGGAAGGACAACAGTGGGGAACAGACACATTAGGTGATCTGTGGAAGGAGAGGGATGGGGATGGGACGGGGAACATGGGAAGAGAGATGGACATTACAGGGACTTTCAGGAGGAAAGCAGGGGAATTGAAGGAAGTGGGCTTGGGTGGATTATCGGGCGTAGAAAAGATCGAGGATTGGATGGGGATGATAAGAGGTGGTGGGTGAACAGCTGTTTTGAAAGCCTGGAGGAAGAATGGGAAAGATAGAGTGAGGGATTTATCCAAAGGCGGGAAAAAAGAGGAATGAAGAGTGAAGGTGAGCAGTGGTTCGTGATTTTGGTAGTTTTACCAGAAGGGGTTGTTGGCGACCTTGAGCGCCCTGTGCAAATGTGGTGGGGACAAATGGCAGAGAGAGCAGGGGGGCAAGGCTGGAGAGGCAGTCGTAGAAGACAGAAAGACCACCAACCAACTGCGCGTGATTGAGTGAGAGGCCCAAGACTCAGCTTCATTGCGGGAGATGCCGATGATCCTAAATGCCCTGGTTTCGACAGCGTGAAGCCGAGAAAGGTGGGAGGCAGGAGCACCAGCCCAGAGGGGAGAGCAGTACTCCATCAGGCATGGACAAAAGCTTTGTAAGTGGTCAGGACTCAAGAGGGCCGAGGAAGGACTTTGCACGACGGAGGATTCCCAGTCGGCGACTGGCTTTTGAGGCGAGGTTGGAAATGTGACTTTCCAGGAAAGGTCATGGCAGATAGTGAGACCAGAAGCTTGAAAGAAAAGACTTCTTCCAGAGGATTGTTGAGAAAGGTGGATGGGGGTTTTCTAAACGGTCCTTTCGAGAGACATAGTGAGAGTGTGAGATTTGTCTGGATTAAAGACATGTTCCATGTGTTGACCAGTTTGTGATTTTATCCAGATCTGCAGTGAGCGAAGAAGCTGCTGCTTGCCGGTCTGAGGGATGACAGATGGTACGGCAGAGGGTGGAGTCATCGGCAAAGAGATATAGAGGATTTTCCAGAGAGTCGGAGAGATCATTGATGAAACCAGAAAAAGAACAGGCCAGAACGCTACCTTGAGGAACTCCAGCCTGCACAGGAAGAGGATGAAAGAACTCCATTTAGGGCCACACGTTGACTGCGACAGGAGAGGAAGTCTGCGAGCCATGAGTGGAGATGCCTTGGATACCATGGGAAGAGAGTTTGGTGAGTAGTGCAGGTGCCAGACTGTGTCAAAAGCACGTGATATGTCCAGGGATACGGCTCGGATTCTGTCTGGCATGAGGACCTCCATCCATTGATGGAGAGCAGAAGCAGCATATCCAGGTAGAGTGACCTGGTCTGAAACCAAATTGATGATCGGAAATCAAGCCATTGGAGAAGAGGAAGGATTTCATGTCTGAAGCGATGATGGATTCCATAACCTTGCTGATGATGGAGAAGGCTGATTGGTCTGTAGTTACAGGGATCTGTTTTTGCACCTTTTTTATGGCAGGGCAGTGATGTTAGCAGATTTCCAAGCAGAGATGGCAGATGACTTGAGCAAATGAGAGGGTGAATAAAACAGAGAGAGGGTGAGCAAGGGCAGAAGAGCAGCTTTGAGGACACGTGGGCTGATGCCGTCTGGACCGTTGCAGAATCTGAGTCGAGGTTTGAAAGCAAGCTCTCCACCTTGTTAGAAGAAAGGACACAGAGTCCAGGGACAGTTGGGTGCGACTGGGTAAGGTGGGTTGAGAAAGTGATGGGTTTTAGGACACAAGATTTAGCTGCAAACACCGAGTTTAGAACATTCAGCTTTATCACGTGCGGTATCAGCAGTGCGGGCCATTGAGGTAAGGAGGGGATGGAGGGGAACATACACCAGAAACAGATTTGATTAAACGCCACCAGGATTTTGAGGAGGGAGAGAGGTTTGAGAGTTCAGACTTGAGATGAGAAAGATGAGAAATTAAAGCCTAAAGTCGAGACGCCTCTCCACATGGACTTAATACAGACACGGGGAAATAAACAAAAGAAAATCCTTCCTTTATTCTGGCACTTAGCTTGGTCCAGAGATGGTCTCTTGAACTTTGCGATCGAGCTGCTTCGTCCTGCGCGGAAGACGTGCCCAAAATGGTGCCGAGCCGCTCTCTGGGCGGGAAACGCTAGTGAGGAGGTATTCAACACCAGGGCTCTCCAACCGCCATGTGGCTTCTTCTCATGAACGAACATGCGAATGTTCCTCTCCTCCACGAGATCTGCTCACAACGATTACACACCTTCCTTTTTGAACACACAACGGGATAACGACGAGTTCGCTGAGAGGAGCACTCCTCATCCTCTTTCTCATCATCATACAACTCCACGTCTCAGCTGAACAGGAATGGCTAGCGTCTTGCCCGCACGCTGCAAATTCACTGGCACAAACATGAGAATTGCGCAGCCATTTTGTTGTGCCGAGAGGAGAGCAAAAACGAGATCCTCTTTGTCGATCGTGTCCTCCATCAACTCTGTGCTCTCACAACTCTCTGCTCTTCGACCCTCACATTTCCCCTACTGGCTCTCTGATGTCACACTCATGAATCATCATGCCTTGTGGGCTTGACTTGCTGGTAGGAAGCCCGGAAGGCAGAGCTTCTGGCCTGCTTTGTATGTGCGGCATTGTTATTATTGTTGTTGGTTTTTGTTGGTGTAAGAACGTAATTTTATTGCTGGCTTGCAAATGCAAAAACATAGGAAAAGGTCACAGGGGTATTACATACTGGGGAAATTGGCTTTAATCCTTATCTAATTAACACAGCCCACCCCCATGTGGTGACAAGTAACACTTAAGCTCACAGGTTCCCTACTTAATTTACATCGAGATGTCTCCTACACGTCCACGGACCAGACAACTCTATTCAATCCTAACTTTGCTATGAAATTCTCCATCTACCCCACAACCGTAACAATATCATGGAGACATTTTTTATACTTGTTATGCATGAACTGGTCATGTACATATGTGGTGACATTGCAACGAGGCAATAGGATACTCAAAATGCGATTTATTTTTGCACTGGACAGGGTCGCTGGCCAGTGCAAGACCTGGGTCCAGCCACTCTCTGTGGGGCCTGGGACGTGCCTGAGGAAGGGTTGGCAGGTGCTCTTGTGCTGGCTAATCGTGGAAACTGCTCGTTCTTCAGAAGGCATGGTTGGCCATCAACACGGCGCCACTGCCTGTTGGTGGTCAGCAGGTTGCCGCTGGTACGACTCGCTTTTAATAAATGTAATTCACTTTACTGCATCACATCTCACTATATTACCCACTCATTTTAGCTGGCAGAATAGCGAGGCCGAGAGGTATGGACACTCACCTCTGAGCTAATATCCTGGGTTTGAATCCAGACTCAGCTATAAACGGTCATCCTGGTGTTTTGCCTGCAGGGTGAGGCATCAATCTGTGTGCCGTTCCTCAGATGGACGATAAGCTGGACATCTTATCATCCAGCATTAATTGGTAGATGTTAAAGATCCACGGTGTTCTTCACGAAGAGTAGGCTAGCTATCTTAGGCACCCTGAACAAATTACACATTCCTCCTGTAACCTACTGGGGGCACTGCATCAGCAACACAGCCACGCACTCAGCAGAGATTCAAACCAGCAGCCACATGCTACACACGAAATGAATGAATGACCCATTCATCTCATCGCTTGCTGAGGCACGAACATCACTCTTACCTTTTATATATTAGTCTCAGCTTGCGTGTCGTTGAATTCCCAAGCACAAGGTCTCAAACGCTCACGTTCTTGATGTCCATGTTCGTGTTTTCTGTTTTGTCCGTTGAGATGAAATGCTTTATCTTATCCTCCTTGTGTAGCTCATCATGCAATGACGTCATTTTTTGCAGTTGAAATGGAATTAAACATTACACATGAGACATACTTTGCATAAATCATCGGCTTGGCCTGTTTAATGTTGCCATCTCAGCCTTAAACTCATAATGCTGTGATCCCGAGTTCCAAGTTCCATATTCCGTGTCAATTTGTCCATTTTCTACAAAACCCTTGAAGTTTTTGTGAAAGTACACTGATCTTCTAATATATGTACGAGCTCCATCACGAGTTGAAGATCATTGGAGGAATTTTTTTTCTTCACTTTGTTTCTCCAGTTGTCTCCGAGAGGGAACGGCAGCCAGTATGAGGAGGTTGGAATCCCAGTCGCCTTGATGCGTCTTGAAGATGCGCAAGAGATGCGCCAGTGGAAGTGTGTACATTGAATATTTTACCTTTGTTGAAGCAAAGACGTTTCCCATTTTCTGAACTTTACCTTGTTTTTTCCAAGCTTTGAATGCTCTGAATAATTCAATTATTTAATTATTCTTTGTTCTTGCAGAACATGAGTCTGAACCTCCGCGCATCACTTTTTGCACCACCCGAGTCAATAGTCGATTACAATCTGCTCTTTCTGTTCCTCGTTGCTGTGTTGACTGTGTCAATGGCTGGCGTCTTTAGTCGCCACCACCAATCACCCCGTGAGTGAGCCTACTATGTTTTGCACGAGTGTTCCATATCGGCTGAGACTGCATCTCGGCCCAGATTAAAACTGTCATCCTGATGTTCACAGGCAAGGTGATTCATCAATATGTGTGCCAACTGGGAGCATTTTCATTTAATAACATAATGACAGGACCAAACTGCTGAGAATTGTAACAGCACACATGAACAGTGAGCCACCATTAATATGAGTTGAATAGTGGGCATAAAGATCCCACGGTCCTTCGTGAAGAGTAGAAGAGGAGGCAAAGCCAACACCAGCAGACTGAACAAATTACAAATTCGTGCTCTCGCTACAGGGGGCACTGCGTCAGCAGCAAAGCTGCACCCCCAACAAATGATGCTGCCCACAGCAATATGCTGAATATTAAAGGATAAGAAGAAATGAGTTGAGTAACAAAGAGTACAAACCACCATGAGCAGATATCAAATGTGACATGAGAGCCATCTGTTTGTTATGTTGACAACTAGAAGGGTACTCGGTAGAGTGCATACCTCCGCCACGTAATACCTGATCCATGAGAACATATCGGGGCCAATACATATTTGAAATATCATGCCACACAGTACAATATCGTTTTTGGCCCGATCTGTCAATGGTGAAGAATCACTTTAAAAATTAAATAATTGTCGTATCCAGATCCGGATTCGGATCTTCACCAAAATCTAATCAGTTCGTCCTCGTCACACACAGAACCTGTGCACAAAATTTCATCCGTATCTGTCCACAACTTTTGAGATATCCTGTACACAAACATACAAACAAAGAAACAAACGGACAGAGAGGGGTGAAAACATAACGTCCTTCCACCTTCGGTGACGGAGGTAAATATGACAAAATATTTGAAACTCTTACACCCCTCTTCCTCCCCAATTTGTATGTCCATGCACGCTCCTTTCCTTGCTTCACTTTACTCCTTTCTCCTCCCAAACCTCTTTTACTTTCCTTCCTCTCCACAGCCCTTCTTTCATCATGATCATCATCATTGATATTGATCTTTGTAGGGCATTGGCCCCATGATGATCATTTGCATTCATGGGTTTCACAAAGTATGTTCATCCAGTGCTGTACTACGTCTATTTTAAAGACGCTAATCACAATCCTCTAAAACAAGCAGATCATCTAAAAATAAGATTCATCGGATGTCTGTCTGTCTGTTCGTATTTTTTGCAAGGACCGCTGGACCGACAACTACCAAATTTGGCACACAGACCAAGTTCGACCCACGGATTGTCCTAAGGGTGTTTTCATCCACAACCTCAGCCTTTAAAGACCCCTGAAGAGCCCTATGATCCCTCCCATAAATGCTTTTTTACATGCTTCAGAGATTAGATTGTATGCTTGAGAGAAGACTTTTTACATGTTTGGGATAAGACCCCTTAAGATCCCAAAGGCCCCAAAGACCATTAGATCCTAAAGATCCTTATGAACCCGAAGACCCTTTAAGACCCTTAAGTCTTTTGAAGACCCTCAATACCCCAAGACCCTCAAGACCCTTTGAGCCGGAACACCTCGGATACCCTTAAGATCCCAAAGACCCTTCAGACCCCAAAGCCCTTAAGACTTTTGAAGACCCCCAATACCCCAAAGACCCTTAAATAAACCCAAACCGGCATTGCCTAAACTCACTGTCTTATAAATATGATTCATTGGACGTCTGTCTGTCTGTCTGTTTGTTCGCGTTTTTTGCAAAGACCGCGTGGCCAACAACCACCAAATTTGGCACACAGACCAAGTCTGACCTGGGGGTTGTTCTGATGTGTATTTTCATTCACAACCTCAGCCTTTAAAGACCCCAATAACCATAAGACCTTTTTTTTCATGCTTGAGAGATTAGAATACATACTTGAGAGAAGACTTTCTACATGCTTGGGAGATAAGACCCTTAAGACTTAAGACCTTTGAATTCCCCGAACACAATTAAGACACTTTAAATCCCCAAATACCCCAAAACCCTTTGGACCCCAAAGATGGTTTAGATCCCTAAAACTCTTGAAGACCCCAAAGACCCTTTAAGACCCTTAAGTCTTTTGAAGACCCCTTAGAGTCAGAAGACCTCAAAGATCCTGAAGACCCCAAAGACAAGACTTTGAAGACCCCAAAGCCTTAAAACCTCAAAGACCTTTAACACCCAAATGACCTGTGCTTCACCCTTAAGACCTTAAAGATCCTTAAGACTTCAAAGATACATAGACCCCAAGACCCATAAGATGCCTTTACCACTGGTCTTCTCTTAATACCCCTTTACCCACTGGTAAGCCTGGTGTGGCTTAGTGGTTAGGGTGGCTGGCTTGGGATTAGGGTCCTGAGTTCAAGTCCCGTTGGCCACTGAATTAACACCAGGAGGGGTTGACTCAGCCTGTCATCCTCCTGAGGTCGGCAAAATGAGTACCAGTGTACTGGTATAGGGGCACAGCATCAGTGGCATAGTCGCACCCCAACAAAATGATAGCTACCAGCAAGAAGAAGACTCACTGGTGTTCTGGCTCTTCTGCCCTTACACAGTTTCCCCTCTCACCCCGCCCCCCCTGTCGGTTCTCTTGCCCTCCAATCCAACCTGCCCCATTCTCAGCCCAGTTTCTTCCACTTCTCAGTACCCCCCAAATGGGCATTCCAGGTAACCATGCATTCCCATGCAAGTACAAAATATAAATTCAATTTCATAACAAAAATGGTTTCGGCAGTGGCAGTACAGTGCCTATATTGAAAAGGGAACAATCGAGGTGCCCTGCCAGCCCCGTCACCACCCAAGCCACTTGCCAAACTAGCCGAGCAGCCGTCTTTGGCCCAACTCAAGCCATGCAAAGCCCATGAGAAGCACTGCCTCCTTGCCTCGCCACAGCCGTAGTAAAGCACCACCAGCAGCGAGAACAGCCCTAGTGTGACACCGAACAAGAAGAAGGTGACCACACGGCCCCAGTTGACGCCTTCAATGAAACAGGTCCGCCAGCACGTTCACCAGGCAGCCTTAACGTGCTGCATCATTCTATCTAGATCACATGTCACTGCATCATTCTATCCAGATCACATGGAGCGCATCATTCTATCCAGATCACATGTCGCTGCATCATTCTATCCAGATCACATGGAGCTGCATCATCTTATCCAGATCACATGGAGCTGCATCATCCTATCCAGATCACATGGAGCTGCATCATCCTATCCAGATCACATGTGGCTGCATCATTCTATCCAGATCACATGGAGCTGCATCATATCCAGATCACATGGAGCTACATCATTCTATCCAGATCGTATGTAGCTGCATCATTCTATCCAGAGCACATGGCGCTGCATCATTCTATCCAGATCACATGTAGCTGCATCATTCTATCCAGATCACATGTAGCTGCATCATTCTATCCAGATCACATGGAGCTGCATCATTCTATCCAGATCGTATGCAGCTGCATCATTCTATCCAGATCACATGTAGCTGCATAATTCTATCCAGATCACATGGAGCTGCATCATCCTATCCAGATCACATGGAGCTGCATCATCCCATCGAGATCACATGGAGCTGCATCATCCTATCCAGATCACATTGGAGCTGCATCATCCCATCGAGATCACATGGAGCTGCATCATCCTATCCAGATCACATGGAGCTGCATCATCTTATCCAGATCACATGGAGCTGCATCCTATCCAGATCACATGGAGCTGTATCATCCTACCCAGATCACATGGAGCTGCATCATCCTATCCAGATCACATGGAGCTGCATCATCCTATCCAGATCACATGTAGCTGCATCATTCTAACCAGATCACATGTAGATGCGTCATCCTATCCAGATCACATGTAGCTGCATCATCTTATCCAGATCACATGGAGCTGCATATCCTATCCAGATCACATGGAGCTGCATCATCCTATCCAGATCACATGGAGCTGTATCATCTGACCCAGATTACATGGAGCTGCATCATCTTATCCAGATCACATGGAGCTGCATCATCTTATCCAGATCACATGGAGCTGCATCATCCTATCAAGATCACATGGAGCTGTATCATCCTACTCAGATCACATGGAGCTGCATCATCTTATCCAGATCACATGAGGCTGCATCACCTATGCAGATCATCTGAAGCTGCATAATCCTATCTAATCGCATGGAGCTGCATCATCCTATCCAGATCACATGTACCTGCATCATTCTATCCAGATCACATGTATCTGCATCATTCTATCCAGATTACATGTAGCTGCATCATCCTATCCAGATCACATGTAGCTGCATCATCTTATCCAGACCACATGGAGCTGCATCATCTTATCCAGATCACATGGAGCTGCATCATTATATCCAGATCACATGTAGCTGCATCATTCTATCCAGATCACATGTAGCTGCATCATCCTATCCAGATCACATGTAGCGCATCATCTTATCCAGATCACATGGAGCTGCATCATCTTATCTCAGATCACATGGAGCTGCATCATCCTATCCAGATCACATGTAGCTGCATCATTCTATCCAGATCACATGTAGCTGCATCATCTTATCCAGATCACATGGAGCTGCATCATCCTATCGAGATCACATGGAGCTGCATTATTCATTCCAGATCACATGTAGCTGGCATCATCCTATCCAGATCATATGGAGCTGCATCATTCTATCCAGATCGTATGTAGCTGCATCATTCTATCGAGATCACATGGAGCTGCATCATTCTATCCAGATTCACATGGAGCTGCATCATTCTCTCCAGATCACATGGAGCTGCATCATCTGATCCAGATCACATGGAGCTGCATCATCCTATCGAGATCACATGGAGCTGCATCATTCTATCGAGATCACATGGAGCTGCATTATTTCTATCCAGATCACATGTAGCTGCATCATTCTATCCAGATCATATGGAGCTGCATCATTCTCTCCAGATCACATGGAGCTGCATCATCCTATCCAGATCACATGGAGCTGCATCATCTTATCCAGATCACATGTAGCTGCATCATTCTATCCAGATCGTATGTAGCTGCATCATTCTATCCAGATCATATGGAGCTGCATCATTCTCTCCAGATCACATGGAGCTGCATCATCCTATCCAGATCAGTCTCACATTCTCACAATGTCTATATTTATCGTGAAGAAAAGGTGCATCCAATCAAAAAAAGTAATTAGATCTACCCTGTTGGTCTAGTAATAAACATGCAGAGCATATACAGTCTCAGGCGACGTTTGACTCACTTCCCAACGAGCTTCCTTAAGCCAAATATATCTATTTAAAATTTCCTTCATAAACAAATCCCAAATTCCTGCCCTGACTTCCTGTGTTGGAGTGGTGATCCATCCAGGATTGTAACCCTAGCCAAGAAACTGCTTCGGCCAAACCGATGCTTTGGATAGAGCATGGATGCATGATGATGACTACGGCTGTGGCTACATATTCTGACAATTATTGCCACCTTTTTGTGGGGCTGGCCAGGGAAACTTTTCAGCCAGAGTTTTACGAACTGGTTGGCAAGGCTTGACATTTGACTGAAGATGATTTGGACAGGAATTAGGAATTTGTTTAGAGCATCGGTGATACCTCTGCTACTCTTCTTGAAGCATACCGTGCAATCTTTAACGCCCAGCAACTAATGCCGTCAGATGGGACGCCCGGTTTAACGTCCATCCGAAGGACGGCACGCACATTGATGAATCACCCTGCCTGCGAAGCACCGGGACAACAGTATATAGCTCGGCCACAATTCGAACCCAGGCTAGACAGTTCGGAGGTGAGTGTGCATAAACTGTTTCCTGTTGATCAAGATCAGAACACTTGCAGCTAAATCAGCCATCTTGGCTTAAAAGCCATGTTGTGTCGTCTTGATCACTCTGTGGATGACATGGTTGTACTGTGATGAATATAAATCTCACGTCTACCTGTGTTGTACTAGCTTGACTGCAGCATCTATCTTGGAGGAAGACATGCGGGATCGAGCTTTGAAAATTAGTACAGTCACCATCGGAGTCTTCGTCGTGACTTCATGCCTCATGCTTTTGCTGTTGTACTACCTTTATGACTACGTTGGTGGGTTTGACGTGCAGACTCTCCCTTGAGTCCTCCGTTAACGAACTTTGTTGTGCAGAGCATATGCGCAAATTTCTATTTGTCCCATTAGTTGATCTTTGGTACTACCCTGCCTGTCGGTGTTGCCTTTTGGGCTTGCTCGGTTATCTTCAGTGACATGAATGAGTGATTAATGAATGATTTGTGAATGAATGACAAATAGTTGATGAGTCAATAACTAAAGAATACTCGAATTTGATACCATTGTATTAACTTTGTTGAACAAAATCTTTTATTTTGCCAGACTTGATGGTGTAATGATTAGAGCATCTGAGTCTGGGAGGTCGGTGGTTTGAACCCCGGCCTAGTCATACCAAAGACTTTAAAAATGGTACGTGCTGCTTCCTTGCTTGACGCAATACATTTATAAAGGCACGGCGAAACAACCATTGTTCAGGATTATGAGTTGCCTTACCAAGAACTTCAATGCAGGAGGAGGCCTTCAAACCCATCAAAGTCTGCCCTATGGTTGCAAACATAAGGCTGTTAATAAGATTGGCACATCGTCATAATTTACACCAACTTCTGATTTATAAATGTGCCCTGACCAAGATTTGAACCACAAACCCACAGAACTTTCTCCGACTCTCTGGAAATCCTCTTTATTTCTTTGCTGATGACTCCACCCTCTGTCGTACCACCTGTCATCCCTCAGACCGGCAAGCAGCAGCTTCTTCACTCTCTGCAGATCTGGATAAAATCACAAACTGGTCCAACACGTGGAGCACGTCTTTCAATCCTAACAAATCTCACACTCTCACATTGTCTCTCCAAAAGGACCGTCTGGAACCCCCCCCTCTCCCCGCCTCCCCCCCCCATATCTACTTTCTCAACAATCCTCTGGAAGAAGTCCTTTCATTCAAGCTTCTGGGTCTCACTATCTGCCATGATCTTTCCTGGGAAAGCCACATTTCCAAGCTGGTCTCCAAAGCCAGTCGCCAACTGGGAATCCTCCGTCATGCAAAGTCCTTCCTCGGCACACCTGAGCTCCTGACCACATACAAAGCTTTCGTCCGCAGCCTGATGGAGTACTGCTCTCCCCTCTGGGCTGGTGCTCCTCCTCTCACCTTTCTCGGCTTCACGCTGTGGAAACCAAGGCATTTATGATCATTGGTATCTCCCATGATGAGGCTGAGTGGTCTTTCTGTCTTCTACCGTCTTCTCTCTGGTCTCGCACCCCCTGCTCTGATTGCTCTATGTCCGTCCCCCCCCCCACCCCCATATTTCCGCAGGGCGCTCAAGATCTGCCAACAACCTCCTTCTGGGAAAACTACCAAAATCAAGAATCACCGCTCACCTTCACTCTTTCATTCCTCTTTTTTCCCCACCTTTGGAATAAACTCCCTCACTCTCTTCAATCCCACTTTTCCCTCCAGGTCTTCAAACAGCTGTTCACCACCACCTCTTATCTTCCCCCATCCAAAACCACGATCTTTTCTACCCCACTAATCCATCCCAAACCCACCCCCTTCAAATTCCCTGCTTTCATTCCTGAAAGTCCCTGTAATGTCCATCTTGTTTACCCTGTGTACCCCGCCCCGTCCCTCTCCCTTCCACAGATCTCCTCACGTCTCTGTTCACTACTGTTTTTTCCTTCACTCTCCCACCCCTCTTGACTCCTGCTCCTCCTGTATGTTCTGTGTGTTATCTCTTATACGAGCCTCGACAGTGTATCCAAAAAAAAATAAATAATGAAGGACTGCAGGTATGAGCCCAAAAACACTGATTCATTTAATTGGAATGAAGGGTGGGATTTGCACCTGCAGCCCTCACATCAACCACACACCAATTAATCTGTAACACAAAACAACTCGTTCTCACTGGGTGGGTCTAAGGGCCTCGTCTTCGGTTGAACGACCTAATTGTATGAGAACTCTTATTATTAATAGTATTATGAATGATTGTTATTAATTATTATTATTGTTAATCAGCTACGTATTTTGTAATCCTGTAATCCCCTTCCCTTCCTCCCACCCCTTCAGTTTACGTGATCATCGCTGTGTTCTGCATATCATCAGCGTTCAGCCTCTACCACTGCCTCTGCCCGTTGCTCTCCTGCATTCCTTATGGACGGTGCAAGTAATTACATTTATACAAATAATGCCAAAAACACATCTGTGTTTATTCTGAATACAATAACTATTACAGAATTGTGCATACAATACTTCTTCTCAGAATGAAGTTCAGAAAGTATTATATGAACAAAGGTTAAGATTATGTAGTTGGCTTGGCTCGGGATATGGGATATGGGAGGACACAACTTGGCTCAGGATATGGGATATGGGAGGACACAACTTGGCTCAGGATATGGGATATGGGAGGACACAACTTGGCTTGGGATATGGGATATGGGAGGACACAACTTGGCTTGGGATATGGGATATGGGAGGACACAACTTGGCTTGGGATATGGGTTGGTGGGGTGGACTTGAGGTATGCACACTCACCTCTAAGCTGCCTATCCAGGGTTTGAATCCTCATCCAGCTATATACTGTTGTCCCAGTGTTTTGCAGGCAGGGTGATTCATCAATGTGTGTGCCGTCCCTCGGATGGACGTTAAACAGGTGTCCTGTCTGCCGGCATTAGTTGGTGGACGTTAAAGATCCTATGGCGTCCTTTGTGAAAAGTAGGTGAGCTTTCGCCAGCACCCTAAACAAATTACAAATTCCTGTCCTAACCTACAGAGGGCACTGCATCAACGACACTGCCACGTCCTCAGCCAATGATGCAACCCTGCAGCCTTGGGCTGCAAACGAAAGAAGAAGAATACCTAAGGGTGTAAGTTTTACCCCTAAAAGGCAGTTGGTGGTTTTTCTTTTTCTATTTTTTTCCCCCCTTGAGTATGAACGTCTCTCCCAAATACAAGTTATTCTTTGTAAGATTCTGCTCACTCAAAATAAAATGATGACCAATCATAAAGGACTCTCCATGCTACGTCATATCAAGTAATGAGAATCCATCCAAAAATGGTCTTATAAAAATTTTTGTTTCATTTTCCTCTCTGCCTTGCAAGGCAATCATTTCCTCCAAAGTGAGGCACGTTATGTTATTTTAAGCTCTCAAGTTGTGCTACTGTCAAGGAAAAGTTGCTAAGCTTTTCTTTTTATGTGGGGGTAAAGGGGGTGGGGGGGGGGGGGGGGGTTCAGGAAATGGGTAAAATAATAGAAAAGGAGGTGCCAAGATTAAAGGGAAGGTCGGTGAGTTGAAAATAGAAAGGGATGAAAAGAAGAAGGGATGGGGGTTATCGGTAAAGAAGAGGGAGGGAGATAAAAATGTCTGCCGTTTACAACCCTGATACAGCATGTGTGTTTTTAACAAGGATGTTTTGCGTACAGCTTTAATCATGGCTTGAGTGTTACAAGATCTTGTGCATAATTAACAAACTCCTCCATTTCGATTACATCTTCAATCATAGATCATCTGTTCTTCATTTATTAATTCAACATAAACATGTCCAAAGAGTGTTTGGCACATCATTTCAGGTTGGCTTGCTTGGCATTCCCATCTGAGTACTTTGCTCAAGACTTTGGGGACTAAGATTCAAATCTCATGTACAATGTTGATTTGTCCATTGACTCCTTCGGTCCGAGTCTCCATGTAAATGATGTAAAAGGATGTACATTGATATCTCCTCTTGTCTTTATCCAACATATGTGATTATTGTACGAGCTCTTCCTTGAGCCTGAGACAACGGAGACAGCTCCCTAACAATTGACGATATTTATTGTACATGAACGTGGAGCTATTATGCTCGAAGGGCAATTAGTTGTGGACATGTCTTTGCAGGCTTTCGCCGTGTCCTTTACCAGGCTTCCGCTCGCCCGTAGAGGTCCGACGTCTGATGTTGGCGATCGCGTGTGCTGCACTCGTCACTGTTTGGGTTGTTTTCCGTAATGAGGACAGGTCAGGCCAAGGTTGGGGTTGTCTGAGGGAAAGGAGGGGAAGTTGAATATTTTGGGACCATGGGAGAGTAAGGAACAGGAGTGGGAGAAGCTCTTAAATCCACTAAACTCAGATATTAATGCAACTGAGTCAGCTGGGAAAGAGCTTGCGGTCGAAGTGTTGTTTGTGCCTGAAGGTTAATGATAACCAGATGATGAATTTGCTTGCAAGTGGTACACTGGGAAGTCCATTGTGGGCTTGAACGGTCATATTTAAACCTGCCATTCATGAGCTCGTGCTTTTGTTTGAGGTATCCACTTGCTGTGAGCTGTGTTGCATCCAAAGACCAAAAGTGCAACCTCTAAAGTAATGGTGGTTTATCCTGACTCTGACTTCAATCTGATCTTGAATAAATCACGATTCTGACTACACCAACAGGGGTGCGTATGTAGCTCAAGTTACAAGCAGCATACAATTGTGGACACCTCTTACATACGAGTAAAACTGTGTGTGTGTGTGTGTGTTTTGTGGAAGCATGATCGTGGGTACTGAATGTTTCACAGTATGGCATGACTTGTTGATGATCTGGATTCTCTGATTTGTTTGAAACCTTCATGTGCGTGACAGCTGGGCCTGGATTCTGCAGGACCTGCTTTGTGCCGCTTTCTGTCTCTGTCTCCTCTTGGTGCTTCACATGCCCAGTTTCAAGGTGACATAACATTGGAATCGGTTCATTGTTGCTTCCTCCAGTGTGGATTCAATAATGCACAAAATTTGATTTGTTGCTGTTCTCAACATTGCTCGTAGCCAAACAAAATCATGGTCAAGGTAAAATGTGAGTGTCAACCAGAAAATGGAAACACTTTTTGGCCTAATCACTGCAGTGCAGACCAAGTCTGGAGGAACACTTATTATTGCATGTTGCATCATCTTCTGTTCTCTCAGCAATGTATTAGCGAATGAATTAAGTCTAAATGTTCTGGGCACTCGTGCATGTGTCGCTGTGCCCATCTTCAGTCTGAACACCCGTCCAAGAACATGGGAACTTTATTGTTCCAGAACACAGTGATGGCAGTAGACCGTGGAAGAGAGGGGCGTGTGGAAACCTCTGCCCAGCGTGTTCTCCACAGTCCATCCCGCTCTATATTTCCCCGGGCCAACACTTTGGAACCCCAGGTCAACGGAGAGCAGAGAGAGCGAGGGAGTTATTGAAAATGCAGAGGAGGAAAGAAGAATGATGCAATAGGAATCTGAAGAATGATCTCAGTCTTCACTGAAAGGGAAATTATGTTTAGAACATTGGAGAGAGCAGGTGGACTGTGTTACGGCTGAAACACCACTGCAGGTGATAAGTACTCGGGAAAGTATCGAGCAGGCAGGAGCCTAGATTTTAATGCCTTGCGTCAATCAACTTTAAAACAACGAAGGACATCTCGCATTTACTTGACCTCTGAACATTATGTGCTTTTTTGTTGTTCTATACATGGTCGTGGCTCAGAGAAGAGCGAGAGCTGACTAGAATGGAACAAAATGCAAAGGGGGAAACACCAGCAGCAGAGTAGAAGTGAGAGTGAGATCAAGGGGGAGGACACATGGGTGTTATTTATTTTATGTATAATCTTAGACTTAATAGGGTTTGTGGTTTGTTCTTTTTTCCACCCCAAGTTTTCTAAAAAGTTCATCATTTTCACATCCTACTTTCAGGCATGTACTTTGCTCTTCTGCTGTCTCTTCCTGTATGACATCTTCTTCGTCTTCATTACGCCTTTCATCACAAGGGTAACTGGTTTTTGAACTCAAATCCACAACATTTTCATCTTATCCCGCATGCCCAACATAATATTGTAATCCAGGCAACAGCATGTAAAACCTTTTATGGCCACCTTCTGGTGTTTGATCATCTGCTCACCCTTTAGCTCCATTACATCACCTCATCACTTAATGATGCCTCTTGCAGGGTGGTGAAAGCATCATGGTGGAGGTGGCCACTGGACCATCAACTGCTGTCACGCGAGAGAAGGTGAGGGTTTCGATAGTGCTCAAAACACGGTGTCTACAATGCACTGTTTGAAAATAATAAATACGAGTTCCCTGACAAGGAACTTTTTTGTATATATAGTCAAGGCTCATGGAAGAGCTCGAACACAGAATGGATCAGGACCCAGGGGAAATGCTGACAGGGTGGAGGTAGAAAATAGACAGAGACAGTTAAACAAGGTAACGATGAGGGCTATGGGAGAACGCAAGGGGTGGACAAGATGGATACAGAAGCAAAATTTTGGGAGAGATGCAGGTGGTTTAATGGGTAGAGAAAAGATCATGGTTTTGGATGGGGGATGATTTGAGATGGTGGTGAACAGCTATCAGCTAACAGAACAGCTATTAACACAATGTGTCCACGTGGCAGATGGCACTTGTGGGACCCAAATACAATCTAGCCTAACCAGTCAGTCAGTGGGGCATCAAGTGCCAATATATCAGGGGAGAACCGTCAAAAAGGGGGGGGGGGGAGGAGGAAAAAACAAAACAAACAACTTAACAGGCAGCTATCCACATTCTTCATCAACGGCCAAGGTGTGGTAAGATGTTAAAGCCCTCACATACTCCTCTCTTCTCAGCCACAGGTGAAGGGATGCTTTTTCAGTTGCACTGCTTGTCACTCTCTCTCTCTCTTCTTCTTCTTCTTTTGGCTGCTCCCGTTAGGGGTCGCCACAGCGGATCATCGGTCTCCATTTCGCTCTATCCTCCACATCTTCCATTGACACTCCAACCACCCTCATGTCTGCCCTCACCGCATCCATGAACATTTTCTTTGGCCTTCCTCTTCTCCTCCTACCTGGTGGCTCCATCCTCAGCATCCTTCTCCCAATTTATACTCCGCTTCCCTCCTGTGCACATGTCCAAACCATCTCAATCTCGCCATCTCACTTTGTCTCCAAACCGTCCTACCTGCACTGTCCCTCTAATATACTCATTCCTTATCCTGTCCATCCTCGTCACTCCCAACGAGAATCGCAGCATCTTTAACTCTGCCATCTCCAGCTCCGCTTCCTGTCTTTTTGTCAGCGCCACAGCCTCCAAACCATACAACATAGCTGGTCTCACTACCGTCTTATATACTTCCCCTTCACTCTTTCAGCTACCCTTCTGTCACAAATCACTCCTGCAACTCTTCTCCACCCACTCCATCCTGCCTGCACTCTCTTTTTCACTTCTCTACCACACTCGCCGTTACTTTGGACAGTTGATCCCAAGTATTTAAACCCATCTACCTTCCCCACCTCAACTCCTTGCAACCGCACCATACCACCACCCTCCCTCTCATTTACGCACATGTACTCCGTCTTACTCCTACTGACTATCATTCCCCTTCTCTCCAGTGCGTACCTCCACCTCTCGAGCTCGCCTCAGCCTGCTCCCTACTCTCCCACAGATCATGATGTCATCCACGAACATCATAGTCCATGAGGACTCCAGTCTGATCTCGTCCGTCAACCTGTCCATCACCATTGCAAACAGGAAAGGGCTCAGAGTCGATCCTTGGTGCAATCCCACTTTTACCTTAAGGCGCTGTCACACCTTGACGATTTGCCAGGTATGCCGACTTATGAAAAATTTGTCTAAAACGCTGACACACGTCGATATGTTATGGGTAAGTTTTGTATACATTACGCCTAGGTCACATTTGCCACGGCGGCCGTGGGGTCTCCAAAATCTGCGGCCACTAGCAATTATACGGCGGCCGCAGTATTTCCATGGTCACACAATGTAGCAGTCACATGTTTTTATTTTTCGGGTAGCCGCACGGCGTATTTATAAATGGTGGAGACCGAAAACGTGGGGGTGCCGTACGGTCTTTGATTTGATGTCACACGGTGACCTTAGGGCGTCGCTGCGGCGGCCATAGAATTTTCAAGGCAGATGCAGGTGCCCGCAAGGCGACCACAAGGCGACCGCAGGGGGCCCTAAGCGAACGTGCGGCCAGACGGACGGTAACGAGTGGGTATATATACCAGTTCTTTTTTTTACTGAAATAAAAATATACCAGTATATATAACTGAATATACTATAACTATAATATACCGTGGTGCCCCCAGAATCCGAACGCCCCATTGTTTGAACAAATTGGAATCCGAACAATTTTTTCTAGAAAATTTGGCCCTAAAAACCTAATACATTAAAAAAAAAACCGAACACAACGTAGCGTTCATGTTTGTTCACGTGTCTCCCCCACCTGTTCGAGCCGCATCTTCGCGCTTTGTTCATTCAGTTCATCGGTGGAAGTCCTCGTGAAAGCATCTCTCGTGTGTCGATCGATACTTTGGCCTCAGTCACATTTGCTCTACGGCGAGGATACGGCGGCCGTACGCCCTCTGAATTGACAGAAACGTGCGGCGGCCCAGAGAAATTGAGGTGGCCTCAGGGTGGCCCTACGCCATATGGCTATATTTTACAGTCGTAAGGTCGCCGTGGAATTATAACGCGGAGTTATAACTTTTTTCATTTCTACGTTCGCCGTAGAAATTCGACAAGCCGAAACAAAAGAACTGGTAAAAATAAATAAATAAATAAATGAACCCATTCATTACCATCCGTCTGGCCGCCGTTCGGCTTAGGGTCCCCCTGCGGTCACCGTGCGGGCACCTTGCGTCTGCCTTCAAAATTATATGGCCGCCGCAGGAACGCCCTAAGGTCACCGTGCGACATCAAATCAAAGACCGTACGGCACACCCATGTTTTCGGTCTCCACAATTTATAAATACGCCGTGCGGCTACCCGAAAAAATACAAGGACAAATGTGTCCAAGAGCAGCGTCCAAAACCTAAAGGTTTTGTCGGCTAAAAATAAAAATAAAAAAAAAACAACTTCCGATATTTCGTCACGTGCCTTCATTAAGCCAATAGCGAAACCCGTCATAATGTATTTACGTATTTACGATATATCTTGTATTTACGAAATATATAATGTATTTACGAAATTACAATACGATAAATGGAATAATCTTTAAATAGTAACGTCAACTTTTCGAAACTTTAAAGCAAATGTCCGAATATATTTGAAAGTTCATGATAGACGCTCTCAAAAGGCACCGTCTATGTGAGGATGTGTACATGTGCTCAGTATTTAAGGCGATCCGGATCTTGTATATACAAGAGCCGAGTCCGAGAGATTAAGGTTTTGTCTTCACAAGAAGAAGAAGAAGAAGAACAACGCCGAGCTCTCTATGAGCAGCGTTCGCTACGCGAGACGCTGCTAAAAACATATGTGACTGCTACATTGTGTGACCTGGAAAACTGGGCCGCTTTATAATTGCTAGTGCCCGTACATTTTTGAGACCCTCCGCCGCCGAGCCAAATGTGACTTAGGCCTTACCTCGTGTTTTCACCTTCATTTGTGATGTTTGTTTTTTTAATCATCTTGTTGTTTAATTAATAACAAAAAAAGCAATCCGATCACGTGGTGTGACGGACTGTCGGGCAAGGATTGAATTCACAGCAAAACCAGTTGTAATTTGGAATATCCATGATTACGTCAGCCCGATGCGTTTGATGAAAGTGATTGTGGTTCTGCGGCATCATGTTTGATGAGCTGCCCTGGGGCAGCGCTCTCGCAGAGTGCGCGAGCGATTGGAACCCAGGCCGGAGCACGAGCCTGTGTGGACCTTTGGATGTGGTGATTGTACCAGTTTACATACAATACACCGCCACCGAAGGTCATTTACTCATCTTATTTATCTTAAACATGGGTAATTTCAGTTTAAAGTGTCTTGAAAGTGGGTTTTCTTTGGGTCCACGAACGGATTAATTCACTCCATTATTTCTTATTGGGAAATATTTTTGGAATCCAACTTTTTGCAATCCGAACAGCCTCCTGGAACGAATTAAATTGGGATTTGGGGGCACCACGGTATAGGCAAACACCTATACTCCGATCTCTAGCGGTAGCGCACGTGGACGCACGGTCGACGCAGACTGCCACGGAGGCCGTACGTAGGTGCACGGCGGGCGTAGGGGAACCGTGCGTCGACCCTGCGTTGCCCGCAGGTAGTCACACAGACCGCAAGGCCACCGTACGGCGACCGTGGAAATAGTGCGGCCGCCGTAATTTTTGGGGGTTGGGAAAATTCATTTTTCATTGAGAGAAGCTTACGGCAGCCGCACGATATACGCAAGCCCACCGTACGCCTACGTACGTGAGTGAACACATCTACGTCATAGCTTGGCTTGTCGAATTGCTACGGCAACGTAGAAATGAAAAAAAGTTATAACTCCGCGCTATAATTCCACGGCGCCCCTACGGCCTGTAAATATAGCCAACCGCGTAGGGCCTCCCTGAGGCCACCTCAGTTTCTCTGCGGCCGCCGCACGTTTCTGTCAATTCAGAGGGCGTACGGCCGCCGTATCCTCGCCGTAGAGCAAATGTGACCTAGGCCTTAAGAGCACGCTGAAAACACTGCCATACGTCGTAGTACGCTGGCTTTCATCGTTGTACTTTGCGGTTGTCCTCAAATTTTAGCATGCTTGAAATTTAACGACGTATGCCAGCGTATTGACTCACACGTTCCGCTACGCTGGCCATAAGTTGTAGGCACGTTATGCGATCGTTGACACATGTCGACACACGTTACTTGTAAGTTACTCATAAGTCGAAACACGTCGAGGTAATGATTCGCGTACCCGAAACTTATTTATAACCTATGAGTAACGTGTTGTAGGCACATTACACGATCGTTGCACACACGTCGGGGCACGTTATGCGATCGTTGACACACGTCGAGGCACGTTACTTGTAAGTTACTCATAAGTCGAACACGTCGAGGTAATGCTTAGCGTACCCAAAACTTATTTCTAACCTATGAGTAACGTGCTTTGAACCTATGTGTAACGTACCTCCAACGCATATTGACGTATGTAGACGTATTTGATTGACGTCTTCCGGACACCACAGAACTTACTGAACTTGTTTCTAATTTACAGCTACCGTATCATGGCGTATTGGCAGCGTTTGAAAAAACAAAAACAAAACAATAACTTCCGATATTTCGTCACGTGCCGTTACGTCACGTCTGATTGCCTCTTCAGTTTGCTCATGTCTTATTCTTAGTTCCTCCTCTGTGAATATTTTCCGTTTGAGGATATTGTCACGTCGACGTCGAAACTTAAAAGCAAATGTCCGAATATATTTGAAAATTCGTGATAGACTTAAAAAAAAAAAAAAAAAACCAACAACAACAACAACAACTTCAGATATTTCGTCACGTGCCTTCACGGAGCCAAGGAGAAAAAAAGGAAATGTGCCTGACAGAGAAAATAAGTTTCGGGTATGCTAAACATTACCTCGACGTGTTTCGACTTATGAGTAACTTACAAGGAACTTGTGTCGACGTGTGTCAACGATCGCATATCGTGCCGACAACTTATTCCCAGCGTAGCGGAACGTGTGAGCCATACGGCAAGTACGTCGTAAATTTTCAGCATGCTTGAAATTTCACGACGTACGAGACGTACCACGAAATATGACAGCATACTTCATCGTTTTTCAGCGTGCTCAACGTATACACAACTTACCCATACCGTATTCGACGGTGTGCAGCTTGGTTCGGCAAATTTTTCATAGGTCGGCATACGCTGGCTAAATCGTCAAGGTGTGACTGCATGGTTGACACTTTCAATTTTCAGGCGGTTATGATTTAAATCGCGTGCGGCAGGTTTTTACAAAGGCTACGCACGAAGTTCATCGGCGATACGTGCAGCGCGCTATGCCTAAGTTAAACTATCGTTGGGCATAGGTTTGTGAATACGCGATAACAGCCTAAAGCTTCGTTGGTATAAGTTATCTTTAAGACATGAAACGTTCTGTGCCATGACTAATATGTTATGCATACTTAAAAACAAAACTTAAAAAAACATCAAAATTTCGCGTACGCCAACGTTTTACATACATTTTTATACGTTGCCATTGCTGGCTAAATCGTCAAGGTGTGACAGCGCCTTTAAACCGGTCCGTTATTCCTACCGCACACCTCACCGCTGTCACACTGTCCTCATACATATCCTGCACCATCCTCACATACTTCTCTACACACTCCAGACTTCCTCATACAATACCACAACTCCTCTCTTGCACCCTGTCATAAGCTTCGCAAATCCACAAAACACAATGCAACTCCTTCTGGCCTTCCCTATACTTCTCCATCAACATTCTCAAAGCAACCATCGCATCAGTGGTGCTCTTTCCTGGCATAAACCCATATTGCTGCTCACAAATCATCACCTCTCCTCTCAACCTAGCTTCCACTACTCTTTCCCCAACTTCATGGTGTGGCTTAACAACTTTATCCCTCTGTAATTACCCACAGCTCTGCACATCACCCTTGTTCTTGAAAATCGGAACCAGTACACTTAATCTCCACTCCTCCGGCATCCTCTCACTTTCCAAGATTTTATTAAAACAATCTGGTTAAAACCCCACTGCCATCTCTCCTAAACACATCCATGCCTCCAGGTATATCATCTGGGCCAACTGCCTTTCCACTCTTCATCCTCTCATAGCAGTCCTCACTTTATCCTTACTGATCCACCCCACTTCCTGATTCACTATCTCCACCTCTTCCAACCTTCTCTCTCTCTCATTTTCTTCATTCATCAGTTCCTCAAAGTACTCCATCCACCTTCTCAACACACTCTCCTCGCTTGTTGAGCACCATCCCATTTACGTCCTTTATCACCCTACCTGCAGCACATCCTTCCCAGCTCGGTCCCTCTGTCTTGCCAATCGGTACAAATCCTTTTCCCCTTCTTTTTATCCAACTTCTCATTACAGCTCGCCATATGCCTTTCCTTAGCCTTTTGCCACCTCTCTCTTTGCCTTTCGCCGCCACTCCCTGTACTCCTGCCTACTTTCTTCTCTCTCTGGCTTATCCCACTTCTTTTTCGCCAACCCCTCTTCCTTATACTTTCTTTGTACTTCCTCGTCACCACCAAGCTCTTATTTCCTTCCTCTGTCCAGATGTCACACCAAGTACCTTCACTACTATCTCCCTCACCACTTCTGCTGTAGTTGCCCAATCATCCCACCCTCTTTACCACCATCCAAACCTGTCTCACCTCCTCCTAAATTCCACGCAAAAGTCTTCCTCCTTCAGCTTCCACCATCTGGTCCTGGTTCGCCCTCACTCTCTTCCTCAACCTCACCTCTAAAGTCATCCTACAGACCACCAATCGATGCTGTCGAGCTACACTCTCCCCTGCCACCACCTTACAGTCACTAATCTCTTTCAGGTTGCATCTTCCTGCTTAAGATGTAACCACCTGTGTGCACTTTCCTCCACTCTTTGGTACGTCACCCTGTGTTCCTCCTTCTTCTTGGAAATACGTATTTACCACTGCCATTTCCATTCTTTTTGCAAAATCTACCACCATTGCCCTTCACATTTCCTCTCGTTTAACACCGTACCTACCCATCACGCTCCTCATCCTCTTTATTCCCTTCCCCAACATGCCCATTGAAATCTGCTCCAATCACCACCACTCTTTCATCCTTGGATACACTCTCCACCACTTTAATCTAACTCACTCCAGAAATCTTCTTTATTTACTCCATCTCACACCCCATATGCGGGTGATGGACATATGCACTTGATGACATTTCATCATCACCCCTTCAATTTCTAACTTCACACTCATCACTCGGTCCGACACTTCTCCTCACCTCCAATACCATCTTGACATAATCCTCCTTCAGGATTACCCCGACACCATTTCTCCTTCCATCCACACCATGGTAGAACAGTTTGAAACCACCTCCCAATGCTCCTAGCCTTACTCCCCATCCACTTGGTCTCTTGTACGACACAGTATGTCCACCTTTCTTCTCCATCATATCAGCCAACTCTCGCCCTTTGCCAGTCATTAGTCCCAACATTCATCATCACCCCTTCAATTTCTAAC
>CM068962.1:69414553-69427500 GCA_035128595.1 Eptatretus atami
AAAGGCCACCGAAAGATATGTCGGGGATGTGAGAGCATCATACCTTGGGCTTAGGCCTCAATGTGGGAGATGCCAATAATGTTGAGAGCTTTAGATTCCACTGATCCCAGGAAAAACAGGTGTGATGATGGGACCCCAGCCCATGGAGGAGAGCAGTACTCCATTTAAGTATGAACAAGGTTCTTATCATCTGAGTGTTGTTCTAATTATTCAATGAATGACTTGGAGTGGTGATGGAGGATTCCCAGTCTACAGCTGGCTTTGAAGAGCACAGCTTGGATTGGTGACGAGGGGTGCCACTGCATCTTGTCTATAAGAAAGGTGAACAAAAATTATACACACAGTGGCATTGTCAGCAAAATGATAGTTCATTTCCTAGTGATGAAGTGGGGTATGTGCTGGAGACCAAGAAGAGGATAGGACTCAGGCACTACTTTTGGAGGAATGTCAGCCTCTCGAGGTAGAGCATCGAAGACAATGCCATCCAAACAAACCCTCTGCTCATTAGCATGGAGGAAATGTAATAGCTGGTGAAGGAGAGGACCCTGAATACCATGAGCTAACAAATAAGAAAGCAAGGCAGGACACCAGACAGCAACAGATGCGTGGAAGACATCAAACAAGAGGATTTTGATTTCTTGGTTTGAGATTGAGTACATCACTGTAGATACAGCAGAAACTGTGTGCCACTAGTGCGATGATCTGGATGGAAGTCATACATATGATCAGACATCAGAGAAGTAGAGATGAGAAGAGTCTTGAAGTACAGGGGACCATGAACTACTTTCCATGATGCAGACAAGTGAGATTGTCACTCAAATAAAGACCTGGAAAAGAGTACAGAGAGAGGAACAGACAAACAAGTCAAAAAAAACAACACACCATTGTCAGAAATGTATTGAGTGCTGACGCCTTTGGACCAAATAGTAGTAGTCTCCACCATGGTGGGAGGAAAGCTCACATGACAAAGGGAGTTTCCAATTGGTGGGGCAAGGATAGGTACAGGTGTTTTTACACCTTTTCTTGGTATCTTTAATTGCACAACTTTTGATCTTCCATTGTGTCAGGATATTTTAACCCAAATTACCACTAAATAAATAAATTGAACACCGCACTGTCTAACCCCCTAACCTTTGCTACATATGATTGTACGGCATTTTATTGTACCTGTACCCGGAACGTAAAGTGCATCCAGTCTGTCAAATTTTAAGGTCGTAATTACAAAATATTAATTCATTGACAAGTTGGAAATGGAGGGTGGAGGGGAGGGAGTGTTGTGGCAAGTGGGAGTTTTCCCAGAAGGGAGGGTATTTTTTTTTTTTTTTTGTTATACCATGTCGAGGCTCGTATGAAGACTAACACACAACGCACAGCAAGGGGGCATGAGACAAGAGGGGCGGGAGTGGAAGGGACAAAACAGTGGGGAACAGACCAATTAGGTGATCTGTGGAAGGGAGAGGGATGGGGATGGGACGGGGAACATGGGGAAGAGAGAATGGACATTACAGGGACTTTCAGGAAGGAAAGGAGGGGAATTGAAGGAAGTGGGCTTGGGTGGATTATCGGGGGTAGAAAAGATCGAGGATTTGGATGGGGGATGATAAGAGGTGGTGGTGAACAGCTGTTTTGAAAGACTGAGGGAAGAATGGGAAAGAATAGAGTGAGGGAGTTTATTCCAAAGGCGGGAAAAAAGAGGAATGAAGGAGTGAAGGTGAGCAGTGGTTCGTGATTTTGGTAGTTTTACCAGAAGGGGTTGTTGTCGGACCTTGAGCGCCCTGTGCAAATGTGGGGGGACAAATGGCAGAGAGAGCAGGGGGGCAAGGCTGGAGAGGGACGGTAGAAGACAGAAAGACCACCGACCAACATGCGGTGATTGAGTGAGAGGCCCAAAGACTCGCTTCATTGCGGGAGATGCCGATGATCCTAAATGCCCTGGTTTCGACAGCGTGAAGCCGAGAAAGGTGGGAGGCAGGAGCACCAGCCCAGAGGGGAGAGCAGTACTCCATCAGGCTACGGACAAAAGCTTTGTAAGTGGTCAGGAGCTAAAGAGGGCGAGGAAGGACTTTGCATGACGGAGGATTCCCAGTCGGCGACTGGCTTTTGAGGCGAGGTTGGAAATGTGACTTTCCCAGGAAAGGTCATGGCAGATAGTGAGATCCAGAAGCTTGAAAGAAAAGACTTCTTCCAGAGGATTGTTGAGAAAGTGGATGGGGGGTTTTCTAAACGGTCCTTTCGAAGAACATAGTGAGAGTGTGAGATTTGTCTGGATTGAAAGACATGTTCCATGTGTTGGACCAGTTTGTGATTTTATCCAGATCTGCAGTGAGCGAAGAAGCTGCTGCTTGCCGGTCTGAGGGATGACAGATGGTACGGCAGAGGGTGGAGTCATCGGCAAAGAGATATAGAGGATTTTCCAGAGAGTCGGAGAGATCATTGATGAAAACCAGAAAAAAGAACAGGGCCCAGAACGCTACCTTGAGGAACTCCAGCCTGCACAGGAAGAGGGGATGAAGAACTCCATTTAGGGCCACACGTTGACTGCGACAGGAGAGGAAGTCTGCGAGCCATGAGTGGAGATGGCCTTGGATACCATGGGAAGAGAGTTTGGTGAGTAGTGCAGGGTGCCAGACTGTGTCAAAAGCACGTGATATGTCCAGGGATACGGCTGGATTTCCTGTCTGGCATTGAGGACCTCCATCCATTGATGGGAGAGCAGAAGCAGCATATCCAGGGTAGAGTGACCTGGTCTGAAACCAATTTGATGATCGGAAATCAAGCCATTGGAGAAGAGGAAGGATTTATGTCTGAAGCGATGATGGATTCACATAACCTTGCTGATGATTGGGAGAAGGCTGATTGGTCTGTAGTTACAGGGATCTGTTTTTGCACCTTTTTTATGCAGGGCAGTGATGTTAGCAGATTTCCAAGCAGATGGCAGATGACCTTGAGAAATGAGAGGGTGAATAGAACAGAGAGAGGGTGAGCAAGAGCAGAAGAGCAGGCTTTGAGGACACGTGGGCTGATGCCGTCTGGACCGGTTGCAGAATCTGAGTCGAGGTTTGAAAGCAAGCTCTCCACCTTGTTAGAAGAAAAGGACACAGAGTCCAGGGACAGTTGGGTGCGACTGGTAAGGTGGGTTGAGAAAGTGATGGGTTTAGGACACAAGATTTAGCTGCAACACCGAGTTTAGACATTCAGCTTTATCACGTGCGGTATCAGCAGTGCAGCCATTTGAGGTAAGGGAGGGGATGGAGGGGGAACATACACCAGAAACAGATTTGATTAAACGCCACCAGGATTTTGAGGAGGGAGAGAGGTTTGAGAGTTCAGACTTGAGATGAGAAAAATGTTGTTTTCTGGCTCTCCTGAGGGTAGATACACACTTGTTCCGAGCTTTGTGGAAGGAACTGAGATTGCCCACAGTTGGGTTTGCTTTCCATGAGGCAAGGCAAGTTGTTTCAGGACAACTGCCTCGCCACAAGCTTCAGTAAACCAAGGGCGGGAGGAAGGGTAGGACAACTGAAGACGAGAGGGGATAAATCTGTGCATGAGGTAGAGCAAGTTTCTTTGAAAGAATTCCCAGGATGAGTTGATGTTTGAGAAAGTAGTGATAGGAGACCAGTCTGTAAGTTTGATAGCTGCTTGGAGACCCTGCCAGTCGGCTTGCGTGAAATGCCAGACTCGACGGCGGTGAGGTGGTTCTCTGATAACAGCCAGAGAGATGTCCACTTTGACAAGGACGTGGTCAAAAGAACCGATTGAGCGGAGGAAGAGCAGCAGATATTGTCAGGGAAATTTGTCAAAATCAGATCTAGAAGAGATGGAGTACCATTGGTTGAGATCCGGGTCGGGAAATTGACCGATTGAGTCAGTCCCAATGAGTCACAGAAAGCTTTTGCTGAGGTACCATGACAGGTGAGAGAGGTACCACACCTAGCCAACTGGCGTGATGACAATTGAAGTCACCACATAAGAGGAAGAGAGAGTTTGGATGAGAAGATAGAAGATGGTCCATGTTTTCGGTAGTGAGGTGTAGATGGAGTCATCACTGTTCGGTGGACGGTACAGTACACATATAAACATGAGGTGGGAGTGGAGGGGAAGCCGTAGCCAGAGGTATTCCTGGGGGTGTGGGGGAGTGAGAGCAGTGCAAGGAGAGTGAGGAATAGAGTCTTTGATGAAGAGAGCAACACCTCCACCAGGACGAGGCTCAGGTCTGTCAAACCGGAGGAGGGAGTAACCGGGAGAGATACTTGGGAGTCAGACACGTCATGGAGAGGAAAGTTTCTGTTAGGCAGATTATGTCTGGTTTGTCAGTGGCAGCCTGTATGGAAAGATCTGAAAGGTTTGAGCGAAGGCCCCGGATATTTGAGGTCCACACTTTTAATGAAGAGGTAGGGGAGGAGGCTTTGGGTGCAGGGGTGGGGGGGGGGGGGAGGGGGAGGGTAGGACAAGGGACGAGGGGGGAGGTAAGGAGGGTTGTTGAAAGAGTGTGGGGGATTGCAGAATAGCTAGAGGAGGGGGCCGAATGAGGAGGAGAAAAGGCTCTGTGGTGCTGGGGGAGAGGGGGGACAAGAGACAAGGAAGAAGGCAGTTGAGGATTTGAGGAGGTGGAGTGAAGAGATGGAGGTGAGAGGGCAGTGGAGGGAGGCAGCTTGGTGGATGAGAGGGGGGGCAACTTTGAGAAGGATGAGTGAGGGGGATGAAAGGTGGGAGAAAGGTGAGGGGGAATTTTGAGAGAGGTGAGAGGGAGGCTTGGAGGGAGAAGAGTGGGATGGTTGCTTTGAGAGTGAGAGTGAGGGGTGAGGGGGGTGAGTTGGCACTGAAGTTGGAAAAAAAGAATGGTTGATGGAAAGTGAACATCCATTGCAAACTGTGGTTTTTAAAAGTTTTAGGTCGGAGATGCGATTTAACACAATTCTTGATGGATGCAATGAAGGCGAATTCAGAGAATGGAGAGAAGAAGCGCTGTAATAGTTGATTTTTTAGGCAAGGAATGAAGGAGAGGTCGAAATGAGAGCGTCTGTTAAAATAGCAGAAGAGTAGTGCATTATGAAACAGTAAAGAGTACCACATGTGTGAGAGAGGAAGATGAAGCATTATAAGATCGTTTTTGTTGTTAATATTAATGTTTGAGAGAGTTTCAACAGATTAAGTCATGGAAGTGTTGTCGAAAAATCGAGGAAGAAGACGAGGAGAAGATAAGAGGAAGAAGAAGAAGCAGAATCGGGAGAAGGTTAGCGTGTTGTTGTAGTTGTTGTTGGGTTTATTTTTTTTTTTATTTATTTTTTTTTTTTTGAGATAAGAAAAAGAGATTAGTTGGGAGAATGAGGGACGTTAGGAAATGGGGAGGATGAAAATTGAAGGTAATGGGAAGGATAGAAATTGAAGGTAATGGGAGAAAAAAAAAACAACAACAACAAAAAAAAACGATCGAACCGGTAGGCCTCGCCTAGGCCTCAAACACGCGGTAAGAACGTCGACAAAAAACTCACAAATAGCACGATTTTTGAAACAAAACCGAACTAGGAACACACAGTGATATGTAGGTGAGAAAATTAAACAGTTAAAACGGGACAAATAACGACCGGAAACTTAACTTTGAGAACTGTCAGGCAAGAGAGCCCCTAAGGAGACCTCTCGTCGCTCCAAACCCGGAACCGGAAGTCAAATTTGTTTGGGAATGTGAGGAATGGAACATTTGAGGACTGATAAGACAGTTTGACGCTATTAAAGCTGATAAATAGCAGAAGGAAATGGCACCTAAAACACACTATTGTTGGAACTGTAAGCTCATTTGGCAACCAGACAAAAATGTACCATGCTTCGTGGATTGATGCTCAAAAACACCACCCCTATTGTTATTCCCTTCTCTATTCAACCTTCCTTGGTATCAATCTGATGAGTAATGTTTTTGTAAAAACAGCAAATTTAACATGAAAGCACTAGTTATCATGGCCACTTCACAATGTGGCTGACTCATCCATATTCATCATTAAATGGAATCCCTTTGTATGAAAGCCGACATTGCATTTCAACAACCTTTGTATCGCTTCAGGAATGCCAAATAACATTGTTCATCAATGGCGTTTGATTAGCATGCATCACGCAGTGTTAGGGAATCTAAAAATGTTTGCCTCACCAATGTTGTGTGCTGTTCTTCGGCTGTTTAAGGCAAGCAAGGTGTCATTGTTGTGATGCCGACGTGTAATGCATTGCCTTTCTAATCAGATAATTCACAACCAATGAGCTGCTTGGGGGTCGAGCAGGTAGAGCTTTGGTGTATTGCTCTCAAGTGTCGATTTCATTTTCATGGCTGTTTAGCAGAAATATCCACACACTACGACAACGGTTTGGCGACCTGTCCATAATTGTTTTTAGCCACAAAAATATTCATGACATATCACAAGTGCTTCAACGCACTGTACACAATATGGGCTTCCGGCATCACCACCACAGACTAACAATTGATGAATTGAAAAAGGGTTTTGTTCAAATACTCAAATAAGTTGAATGCCTTATTAAATTTGAAAAAGGCTTTTTCACACTTGTTGCATGCAACTGTTGGAAATGCATTACCAATTGGCAACCTAAAGAGGACCTAAAAGAAGCAGAGGTGGAACAAAGATTGAATGGAGAGATAAAATAGAAAAATTCACCCAGGTACTTCTTCATTAATGGCCACAATCGTGGGGTTGGACAGGGAAGTTTTTGGCAAAAGCCTTTCACGAACTGGCTGGTCAGGCCTGACACTCGACTAAGTAGTTCGGGCAGTATTTGTAATTTGTTCAAGGTGCCGGCGATAATTCGCCGACTCTTCACGAAGGATACCGTGGGATCTTTACCATCCACCAACCAATGCCGGCAGGCAGGACACCCGTTTAACATCCATCCGATGTCAGTTTATAGCTGGGTTGGGATTTTAACCCAGGCTAGACAGCATAGAGGTGAGTGTGCATATTCCCAAGCCATCCTGCCTGCCCAAACATCTACTCAAGTACAATGGCCCCAAATTAACAAATAATCTAAAAGCATGGACCATGTTGAGGGAGGTTTCCCTCCTGCAGGACAGTGAAATAGCATTGTTAAGTGACTTGTATAAAGCCATTATTCAGTAACAGGTCAAGCCATTGTAACTGGTATTACAATGGTTTGTTAACACATTTTCAATCAATTTCCTTCTCCGAAAAGCCACATGTCTATCAATTGGTATCCCTCAATGCTTCATTGTTAAGCAAATGAAAAAGAGATATTAATTCCTTTTCACCCTCATCTAAAAGGCAACTGTCAATGTTACATTTCTTAACAGCTTCAATTCTGGCTAGATGCAAATTAAAAAAAACTCAAACAGTTCTGAAAACAAAGTGATCGTCTCTAGCTCTTGCTCAGTTCTGATTTATATTTATTTTTTCTGAACCTCTACTTGAGTTATCAGAAATAAATAACACTAACAAAATATTTCAGCCACTTCTATTTGGAACCTACAGTAAATGTTGGAATGGATCTCAAACTTTCATCAGAGGCACAGACTCACCCCATTACCAAATTGGTCTTTTGTCATCTTCACAAGTTAGTATTCATCACTGCTTGGATCATAAAACAACATGCTAAATACATGTCCATTCTCCGGTGACCACTCGGATCGATTACTGAAACTGTGTTCTTGCTATATTGACTCAAACATTATTTCACTTTTCAACTTGGACAAAACACAGCTGTGAGACTGGTTACACCTGCGGTTAAGCACAATTATTAACATTCCACCAATTTCAGCTCAACTTATATTGTACACCGCTCCTTCCCAATTCCATATCTAAGCGATGCATGATGTCATCGCCAGGTGCCAAAGGAAGGGAGTACTCAGTTTTTACTCTGTTTTCTTGTTTGTTTGTTTGTTTGTCCAGGTGATATCTAAGCCATCCTTTGATCTAGGAAGCTGAAATTTGGGGACAAAAGTGAAGATGTGCTTTGTCAAAAACGTCATGTTTTATTTTTAGATTAATCAATTAATTAATGACTTCATTATTATCGATTTATTAATTCCTTATTTATTTTATTTCTCATCTGGGCAATATCTCAGGCACCTTTGGAGCAAGGAAGCTGATATTTGGACATGACCGTGACCAAGTGATTTGGCTATAAAGAGCATTTTTGATTTATTGGTTAATCAATTAATTATTCATTTTTCGATTAATTACTTAATTTTCAAGAAGTTACAGATTCGGATGAAACAGTGGTGGTTTAGGTATGCTATTTGGCAATTGATTGAGAAATTAATTATTTTACGATTATTATTTATTGATTCTAATTCTGCAATTAATAAATCAATTATTGTACACCGCTCCCTTCCAATTCTGTCTCTATGTGCTGCAAGGCGGCATCGCCGGGCGCCTTGTCGCGTGCTGGAGGATTGTTATTTATTTATTTTGCATGGGGGCGGTATACTTTGAATGTACCGCTACTTGTTTTTATATCTATTTTAAAGTTCTCAATCATCACTTTTAACATCGTGTATGGATTGGGTTCTGCATATGAGAACAACTATATTTCTTCGAACTCATCCTCTCGTTTGGTACACTCATCACGTCTGTCTCAGCTAGTCAAAACCAAGCTGAAGACGATTGACAAGTAGGATTAGTCGTCATTATGACCAACAAATGTGAAACTCTTTGCATCTTAATATTAACTCCTTGAATTTCATCTTCTAATTCAGAAGTGAAAACCTTTATTTCTCCAAACTTCTCTCGTTACTTGTTCTCAAGATGTATTGACTGTCCAATCACATGATAATCTTGTGTGAAAAGCATGATATAAATACAGTACTATTTTCATTTCAGCGATGAATCAAGTAGTTTGACCATTTTCACATCATAGCAAATGTTTTCATGACGACCGTGCATTGTGTTCCTCCTATATAAGACTTTGCAATGTATTACATTCACTTTAGGTGTTGCCTCTTTATAGGAAAATGGTACAAGTACTAAAAATAAATCACTAAACCAATGAGGTTTCACTTGCTTTTCAATAGAATTCACTTTGGGGCAGAAAATGAGGCAATATGTAATCATCATTTTAAAATAATTTCAGAATACTACTTAGCCATAATAAGAATAAACAACCAGAATACACAGCATGTAACAATGCAGCACCACGCCAGGGTGTTTGTTGAGGAAACCCTTTTACACAAGCCACTGAGTGTGACCCCCCTCCCCCATCCCCTCCTTAAAGAGTAAAAACATTTTAAAGAATGAACAATATACTGTAGATTACAGTAGAACTAGGTGCATACACACTCTCAAGAATGGCTCTGACTAAATTGGACATAATCCACATAAAAACAACTTGTGGTTAAATTAGACACAAAACTGTTTTGATGAAATTACACAACTTTGTCGAACTTCTGTTTTGTCGTCTGTCGGAACAGACAAACACACACTCAGGAACGGGCGTGGCTAACTTGGAAATAATCCATATACGTCAAGGTAGAAAAATCAACCAGTGGTGAAATTAGACAACTTTGTTGAACGCTGCCTAGGGCCGCAATATCAAAGTTAGTTTGCACGCTAGTCAACATCAACAGTCCGATAAATGGTTAAAAAAAAACAAAGGTTTTGTGAAAACACCGACTCTACCTCTGTGAATGTTTTCTCGTCAGATGTCCGCATTGTCTGCTGAGCGAAATCCAGCAATTCCTCCGAGCTCTCCAGGGCCTTCACGCAGGATGTTATCTGGTTCTGAAAGGAAACAGAGAGACAAGGAAGGAATCACTGAGCAAAGCGATGAAGACAAAGTGAGAGAAACCTGAAATTTGGGCTACATAAAAGCTTGGAAAGTATGGATTAACAGTTTTCATCAAACTAGAGTACAACTTGGCTACTCGTTAGAGCCAAACAACTGAGTAGTCAACTCTCGGCAGTTTGAATACTGTATATATATATGTATATATATATATGTATATATGTATATATATATATATATTGTTGCGAATTCGCGCCCGCCGGCGTGCGATCGGCCACGTAACTCGAATCGCGACCGCGTCGCCCACCGGACGGACAATTCAGTCGTGACCCTCCGGGAACTACCGCCCGGAGCCAGTCACGGGTGGGGGTTTAACCTCACCACAACTCAGTCCGCATTCTACCCGCGCGAAATAGGGTCCGATCGCCGAATGGTCGATTTACCTAAGTACTCGCGCGAGTAGCGTACCGAGGAGTTGTACCACGCCACAGGCCGACTCCGGACACGAACCGCTTAAGCGGTTCGTTCCGTATTACAGGGATAACCGAGCGGAGTTATCGTCGGCCTTGACGGTTCCGATTAATTACCGGGATGTTGAAACCCACTACGAATCCCTTACGTGATGCAAGATGGAGATTCAATGAAAGGAAAAGACGAAGCGAAAGGGGAAAACAGTTCACACAATGCACTTTATTTACACACACACAGACAAGCACGTATATACAGCCATACAGTCAAAATGCAACAAAAGCAAAAACACGATGCAGAGCTACAACCGAATAAAAGGGGGCAATTATTTACATACGGCAACACTTACACAGTTTCTACTTCACGGACTGGCGCCACCCACAGACATTTACACAAAACCCCAAAAAGAAAGGAAGTCGCGACTTCCTGGGCGCGTCGTCCCCTCCTCCACGACCGTCGGCGTGGTCGCGCCTGGCCCGACTCCTCTGCGGTCTGCGAGCTCGTGCCGCGCCTCCCGTCCGTGCCTCCATGGACAGGCCGCCCGCCAAACCGCGAGCACAGGACGAGAACGAGCCAAGACCCAGCCTCCACAGCTGCCAGAGCAGACAGTTGCAGAGGAAGAGGAAGAGCCAGCGAGGAAGAAGGAACGCGAAGCCAGGACCAGGACGAGAGAAGAGGGAGTCAGATTCACGAGGAAGAGAAGAAGGAAAAAGAAGCAGCCCCAGAAGACACGAACCCTCCTCGTCCGTTCCTTTGATAGCGCGGGGCCCCGCCCTTCGCTCCGCCCCGTTTCTCGGCTCCACCTTTCTTCGAGGCGTTTCCAGACAGCTCTCGAAGGGGGGGTGCCCCCACTCCGAACCCGCCTCACGCCGTGCATCCACCAATCGGGAGCGAGCTGCCCCACCCCTCCCCTTCACACCCAACGAGGTGGGGAGAATTCAGGCAGGAGCATCAGGCGGGGAAAAATGGCGGGAAAACCCCACAAGCGTTGTTGGTTTTTTTACTCCCGCGGAGATCGTGACCGCACGGTGCTCGTTGAATGGCGAGTGGAGTGCTTCGTTGAATGGCGAGTGGCAAAGATGTGGAGCGTAGTTTTGTGAAGGTGGCGTCGTGTAGTGAATGGCGTGATCGGAATGTTGGTTGTGGCGATGTTCGTTGTTGTCTTTGCACCAAATTAATAATAGCCAAAGAAAAACGACTAACTGAAGGATCGCAGCCCGAATGGATCACATAAATTCCCTCTATACAACGGGTTTGGGCTAACTACACATGGACTTATCGATATATCTCACCTGAGGACCCTTTATGGTGTAATGCGAATTTCCACAACCGTAACAATATGTATATATATATATATATATATAAATAAATAAATATATAAGTATAAATAATATAGATATAAATAAATATATATAAATAAATATATAAACAAATTATATACATATATATATATATATATATATATATATATATATATATATAATATATATATATATATAATATATATATACTGTGATGTTCACGGACTTGAACAGTCCCGCAAACGTAAGATGAGCCGAAACGATGGAGGCGGTTTATTCTTTACAATCCAAGGGCGGTAGTTATTTTTGATCGCTCTATAGCAAATGGGACGAGGAAGGTGCACGAGTCACTTTTACTGAGTTAATAACGTTATTTATATACACAAGAGCGATAAGAAGGCTCGCAAGAGGAGGATCCGTGGGCGATTCGCCGAAGGTGGTGTGGATTCGGCGTGGGGGAAAACACAAACAATTTCAATGGATATACAGCAAAATGTAAAGAATCAATTCATCGGTACACGAATCTCAAACCCTCTAAGGCACCAGGTATCACACACACACACACAACACACACACACACACACACACACACACACACACACCCACACACACACACACACACACACACACACACACACACCGTAGCTAGTTTGTCAGGCTTGCCCGTGGTGTCGATGCAAGTCATTGGATTGGTGCCGGACGAGCTGGCGTTGCGCCTGTCAGGGGCAGGAGACACGGTGGTGCAGATGTTCCGTGAAACCTTCCAGGGAGAAATTGTGGTTGTTGGCCTGTGAGCTCCAACCAGCCACTCTGGTGTTGTTTCTTGGTGGTGTCGACCTCCTGTGGTGTGGGCCCAAAACCGCTCACAGCGCCAGGGAACCCAGTCCATGCGCCAAGCGCGAGCAGGAGAGGGAGGCAGGTCTGCCCACCGTCCGGTCCCGTACCAGACAGCGGAACACGAGAGCCAAACGAGGTGAGGCACGAGCACAGCAAGGGCACGAGGCACGAGCCACAACGAACGAGAGGCCGGGCAAGGGCAAGAGCGAGCGAGAGCGCTGAGAAGAAGAGAGCTGCGACGAGAGGGCTGGTCAACTCAGCCGGCTATTTTTATCTATCTCTCCATTCCAATCAGAACGTTTCATGCTCATGAGTCCTTGTGACTTCCAACGGAGCCCTCATTGGTCCTCCGCCTGCCCGCTTCCGCCAATCCTCATCAAGGGGCGGAGCCATCCGCACGTATATCTCCTCCCTTTCTCTCGTGCTCCAGGGTCTTTGTAACTTCCAACGGAGCGCCTCATTGGTCCTCAGTCTGCGGCCCTCCGCCAATGGTCACCAAGGGGGCGGAGCCATCCGCAGCACCGTTCTGTCATGCCACGGCAAGCCTACAGGAAATACTAAAAGGGAATACGCATCAACACTTACCCTAACCCGTCTCCCTAT
>CM068962.1:69450774-69468921 GCA_035128595.1 Eptatretus atami
ATACAGCGACCTCACACACGCTGTCTCTCTCAAACATCGCCTTTCACTCACACACACCATACTACTCACACACGCGGTTCCTGCCACATGCGGTGTTTCATCCACACACGGTGCTTCATCCACACACGGTGCTTCATACACACACGGTGCTGCAATCCACACACGGTTGTTCATCCACAACACGGTGTTTCATCCACACACGGTGCTTCATCCACACACGTGGCTATACCACGGTCTTTCACACACAGCGTGCTTCATCCACACACGGTCTTCATCCAACACGGCTTACCGGGCTTCATCCACACACGGTGCTTCATAACACACGGTGTTTCATCACACACAGTGTTTCAGCCACACACGTGCTTCATCCACAACACGCGGTGCTTCATTCCACACCAGCGTGCTGGAAAAGCACGCATTTGGCACACTCGCAAACACACATTTCGACACCCACACACCGGAACAACCACGCTGGGAATTAGCACCACCTCAAGGGTCCGGGGTTTCCAAACCCCAAAGCTCCGCGTGCACCCATTCACACACTCGCCCTTTACCTCGCAAGGCTCGAACGGACTCTTCCTCGTCGCGATCCGCCTCAAGGGGGCACAGTCCCACACCTCGTTCCTGAAGGAGCTATCCTGCTGCTCGCACGCGGTCACAAACACCCCCAGCTCAAACCAATTGCCCTCACTATCCCTACCTGTGTTGCTCGTCAATTACCTGGAGTTTCTCCTCTACTTGCTTTTATCTCAGTCACCTTGTTTATTATTTCCGTTCTTCCTGCTTTCGTTCTCGTTTCCTGTTCTTTCCCCATGGCTCTGGTGTTCCTCCTTTGTCTCCTGCGTCTCCGTGCATTCTCAGTCATCACGGTTCAGTTGCATGTCTAGTTCACCTCATTTAATTTGTCCCTCTGTGTCACCGTCACTTTTCGTCACCTGCACGAATCTCGCCCAACGCGTGTCTCCCGAATTTTTGTCTCCACGCAGCGAGCCACACAATCCACACTCTCCCTCAGCTCGCTCGCTGGTTCGGTGCCTCTGCCACGTGGCCCGCCATTTTGCACTCCTTTTGCACTCCTCGCCACGTGCAGGCGCCATTATGCCTCTTATGCCCAGACTTACTCCTTTTGCCCTTCCTGGAGGTCCAGCCCCATGCTCTGCATTCACCCGCATTGCCCGCATATCGTCTCTGAATGCTTGCATGTTCGCATCCATTTTTGCTTTGTATATTTGGTATCCATTTTCCCCATCAACGCCTCGAACATGTCTCTTACGTCAAATAACCACGTGGCAGTCGCTTCGCCATTATCCGGCGCGGATCCGCCGGGACTGAGGAGGGATTTTGACGGAGTGAGGTGAGGGGGGTGTCATACACCGGCCCCCGCCGCTGCGCCCATTGGGACTCTGCATTTATTTGCGGGGAAAGTTCAACCTGCATAATGGGAGTGTCCTGCATGGTCATTTCGTCCTGAGCCATAGATTCTAACATTTCCAATCCATTCCTAATCCCTCCTGCCCATGCTCGCCTTGGCTGAACATTTTACGTGCTGGAATAAAATTTATAACGCTCGTAATTTGGGGACACGGGGGGTTTGCTCCGTATACCCCTGATCCAACTCCGAGCGACGGGTCCTTGTACCAAACCGAAATACGCCAATCGGCAGATCACGTGGGGGTAGGGTGATTGCCATCTTCAATGTACCTAATACCCACGTGATCCAACTACCGGGGTATTCCACCCTCGATGGAACTCGTACAGAACAACCGCCGAGGCGAGCTTGTCCGTGCGCGATTCCGAGCGGCGTAATCGCCGAGAACCGTAGGTCCAATGTCCCCTATTACGGCAAACCAACGGCTTCTAACTCCCAACACACGAAATGTTCAGTCAATGAGGGAATGGACACAACGAGCAGGTTTTACATTCATACAAGGACATTTATTATAATGAAACACGTATGCAATTAAATAAGGCAAAAACACGTATGCAATTATACAAGCAACAAAAGCACGAACAAAAGAACTACAACCGTTCACTTATTATGTACAAGCGTTTACACTTAACAGCAGTTCCTACTTATTAGACGGGCCCACGGACAGCACGTACGCACACACCACACCCAAGAAATGTGGCAGAGGCCTTACTAACGAGCTCCAGCTCGGAGGACAGGTGAGCTGAAACTCAGAGCTTGACTTGAACCTTTCCACCTCGTGTGTCTTCAACTGTCCGGACCCGGCTCCAGCGAGAGCGAGCTGGATCCAATCGCGCGATCCCTCCCGAGCTCCCGCGAATCCTCCCGCGCTTCTCAACACGTGCCGGTGAACGAGGCGCCGATCCTTCCAGTCGATGCGTCGCTTCCCCGAGGAACCAAACTCCAAGAAGAGGCCGATGCGTCGCACCAAGCCAGGAACAAAATGGAGAACGAAAAGCTCCACGAACAAGAAGAAGAGGAAGAAGAGTAAGAAGCCTCCACTCGCAGCTCGAGCCGAACAACCGGCTCAAGTTCCTTCCAAACAAAGCAGCAGCCGAAGCTCACTGAGCCAGCCGAAGCAAAAGCTTCTGAAGGCATCAAGCCAAGCAAGCAAGCAGACCCGATGGCCTGCTGAACGACTGCTCTCCCGAAGCAAAAAGCTTACTCCTCCCACGGACTCAGCACACGAACTCTGCACACGGGACTCAGAACGGGACTTTTCACGAATTCTCCACGGGACTCCACACGAACAAAGAAAGGATCTCCTCTTATCCTTCCACCCCCTTCCCCGCACCGGCGTGACTCATGCCCTCGTGATCCACCCCCCGCTTAACACGGTGGGAGGGAGGTTTGACGTCGGCATGGCAGGGTTCTTCTTCCTCTTTGCCAGAAGAGGGGAGGGACGTCTCCATTGTTCGTTCCCTAACTATTAAATCGATCCGCAGCGCATCTAATCGATCTCTGAACATTAAACAATGAAAGGTGAGCTATCTAGGGAACATGCACTTATCGACATAGCTGACTAAGGAACCTGTATGTTGTGTGCAATTGAATTCCAAATTCGTAAACAATATATATACATATACATATACAGTCAAAGCTCGTTACTATGCACCCGTCGGGACCGAGCAAAGAAAATGGCATAGTAGCGAGAGTGCATAGTAACGGATTTTGTAAAAAACGGCCTTATTTTCTCAAGTTACCCATCTGTAGTTAATCTTTAGACAAAATTTATTCCAGCAAGTAAAAGGCACGACTGTTGTATAAGCTAAGCGAACGGAGAACATACACACCTAACAGAGTTCACACACTAACATATGGCATAGCCGAGAAATTCACGACACACAAAGCTCTCAAGAATTGTCAGCTGGCGCATCTTCTTTTGGCGGATCTCGTGCTCTCGTTGTCTAGCCGAGCGCACGCTTGCATCACACCGGCTCCCGCTTCTCTGCTGCATGAACTTCCGGACGGTGCTACAAGTGCGCTGGGCTTCCTCGAACGGAACGATTTCCTCCTCGACAGTTACCTCGTCTATCTTCGCTTTCCCCGGCTCCTCACTGCACAGAATCTCCTCCGCAATCTCCTCCAGCGTGAAAATACCGCCAGTCGCGAGGCGCTCGTCGGCTTCGAGAAAGTCAGACAGCTCGATCTCCTCGTTCTCGTGCATCTTTCCTCGACAGGCAGAGCTTCCCAGATGTCGGGCGCTCCGCATCCTGTGGCTCAGTTTGGATCTCCTCTTCGATGAACTTGGCCTTCGCCGAACAGTTCCTGATCGTCGACTTGCCGACCTGCTCCCAAGCACGCCGGGCGACGTGTAGAGCGTTGAGCAACGTGAACTTGAACTCCTTTCCTCGTCTATGGCTCAAGCCGGCGCATAGCAGAGCTTCTTGTTGGCCTTGAGGTTCTCTATGATTCCCTGATCCATTGGTTGCGAATTGGCTGTCGTGTTGGTGGGAAGAAACCAGTTGGATGTTGTTCAGCTCGAGCTCGGGAGGTGCCAGAGAAGTTATCGAGACAGACCAGCACTCTGCGTCCCTGCTGGCCGAGTCGTCCGTCCCACGCACGCAACATCTCCTCGAAAAGCTCCGCCTCATCCACGCCTTCGAGTTCGCCTTGTACTTGACCGGGTCTCTTTGTTCTTGAAGGCACGGGTTCTTTGGAATTGCCAATCACCAGAAGAGGGAACTTCTCGCTGCCGCTCATGTTTGCCCCAACCAGAAGAGTGATCCTTTGCTTGCTTTTCTTTCCTCCAGTACACCGCTCTCCCCTGAAAGCCATGGTCTTGTTCGGAAGCAGCTGCCAGAAGAGTCCAGTCTCGTCCAGGTTGAAGACGTCGTCTGCGGAGAACTGCCCGAGTAAGGCCGGAGAAACCTGTTGTTGCCACTCAAGAAGGGATTGCGAATCCACCGCTCTAGCTTTGCCCTGCACTGTCTTGAACGTGATGCCGTGGCGCTTCTTGAAATTGCCCAACCAACCGTCGCTCGCCATGAAGTTTGGGATGTGCATCAGCTCGGCCAGTTTCATCGCCTTCTCCTTGATCAGATCGCCGCTGACAGGCACATTCTGTCCTCTTGATTGCTTCAGCCACATGAGCACTCCTCATCAAGCTTCGGGTCGTGAGCCTGCGTCAACTTCATGCGCTTCGATGGAAATCCAGCTTTGATTGCAGCCTCGATTGCATCCTTCTTGCTGAGAATGCCCTTCACGGTGGTTCTCTTAACTTCGACGCCCCATTTTGCTAATCTCCCTGGCCAACTGGGACTGATTCGGCTCCTTCTTCGCGGCATCGATGATCTCCTTCTTCTCCTTCAGCGTAAAGTCGGTTCGCTTGCGGTTCTGAGCTGACATTATGGGCTGAATTTGAAAAAAAATGATTGTCACTGTTGTACGTGTCCTGCTGTCGTGTGTGGCTCGTGCTTTTTTGTGTCTCGTTGTGCGTGTTGTGATTGGCTTGTGTGGCTGCATCGGGGAGAAGAATCGCGTGTTTTGACACAGTCTGACTATGCGCGTACGTATTGAGTTATGTTGTGCGCAGCTGGACTGTAGTTCGGTGCTTCGCCTTTGCGACGTGAGTTGATGAATCGAGCACTGCGCAATACAGACTTTTTCACGACTCGTGCCTTTTAACAGTCACACAGTAGTGTGACTGTAGTGCACGACTGTGGCATGGTAGCGAGAGTAGGGGGTGGCATAGTAAATTTATTTTGTATTGAATTTTGTCGGGACCGAGCAAAAGTGGTAATAATAGCGAGACGTGGCAATAGAGCGAGGTGGCTATGTAACGAGCTTTGACTGTATATATATATATATATATATATATATATATATATATATATATATATACACACATACACATACATGTACTGTATGTACTGTATGTATGAGCCATGGCTGATTGTAGGGGCACTACGTTGTGCTGATGTCCAACTTGGGTTCAATGCTATACCCTCATCTCTGTATGTGACATAATTAACCTGCAGTTGAGGCTTTAACAGTACTTCAGGTGGCCCCCTTGGGGTCACGTTGAGCTCATTGTGATGGTGACATCATGATGATGCCTAGGGTTGATGCCGAGTGAGTGTGTGAGCATCAGCATGATAATGATGATCTCTATCTCCTCTCTGTCTCTCCTCTCCTCTCCTCTCCGACCACATGTCAAACATTCTCATCTACTTTCTTAACAACCCTCTCAGTTACTAAAACTCTTGGGTCTCACCCTCAGCCATTATCTTTCTTGAGCAAACCACATTTCAAAGTTGGCCTCCAAAGCCAGTCGCCGACTGGGCATCTTCTGTCGTGCAAAGTCCTTCCTTGGCACACTTGAACTTCCCACCTACAAGGCTTTCATCTGCAGCTTAATGGAGAATAGCACTCCCCTCTGGATTGGTGCCCCTGCCTCACATCTTGCTCAGTTTGATGCTGTGGAAACTAAGGCTTTCAAGATAATTGGAATCTCTCGCGATGAAGCCAAGTTGATGGGCTTATCATTTTGCCATCACAGACAGGTCAATGGACTTTGTCTTCTGCCATCTCCTTCCTGGTCTTGCACCCTCTGTCCTTTTTGTGCTTTGTCCTCCCCAGGTATCTGCAGGGTGCATGCGCGTCCACAGCAACCACCTTCTAGTGAAACTCCCAAAATCTAGAATCACTGCTCACCTCTACTCATTTGTTCCTCTTTTTTTTTTTTCCTGCCTATGGAACCAACTTCCACATTCTCTTCAATTCTGTACTTCCCTCCAGGTCTTCCAGACATCTGTTCACCATCATCTCACAACACCCCTCCCCCCCCATCCAAAACCATGATCTTTTCTACACCTGTTAAACTACCTCCCCCACCCTCTGCCATGCAGATTTTTGCTTCTGTATCAATCATATCCACCTCCTGCATTTTCCCTACCCCTCAACCTTACCTGGAACAACAATACTATCCCTTGTTCTCCGTCTCGGTAAATTCTCTCCATCAGTCCTGCTGTTGGCATTTCCCCCTTCTCTTTCTGCTGCTTCGTTTATGTTGCATCCTGATCTGTTCTGTGTTCTACCTCTTCCATGAGCCTTGACTCTGTATAAAAATAAAAAGGTTGGAGAACTGGTTTTTTGGACCTTTTATTCCCAACCACAAATTTTAAATTGTAACAGCAATTGACCCCGATTGTAAATTGTTCCCGACCACAAATTTTAACGAGAAGGGCACTTGGTAGAGCGCCATGTAATGCCTGATCCTCCACCACGTAATGCCTGATCCATGAGAACATATCGGGCGCAACACATTTTTGAAATATCATGCTATACAGTACTATATCGTTTTTGACCCTATCTCTCTATGGTGAAGAATCACTTTAAAAATTAAATAATTCTCGTATCCAGATCCGGACCTGGATCTTCACCAAAATCGAATCAATTCCTCGTGGACACGCACCCAACCTGTCCACCAAGTTTCATCCAAATCCGTCCACAACTTTTTGAGATATCGTTCTATATATTAATTTAGCCCTATTTCTCAATGGTGAAGAATCACTTAAAAAATTCGAGTAATCGGATGGGGATCCGGATCTTCACCAAAACCTAATCAGTTCATCCATGTCACAACCCCAACCTGCCCACCAAATTTCATCTGGATCCGTCCACAACTTTTTGAGATATCCTGTACACAAACAAACAAACAAAACAAAAGAAAAAGATGTCGTGCAGAGCACGATACTTACAAAATCCACCCCTCTCCAAAGGTTGCCATGGATACATCAAATTGTCCATTTCATTAAGATTAAAATTGACAATCTTAATCAAAGCTCAGGTCAATCAGATGAAAATTGATTGTTTTTCAGATTGAAATTGATGATTTTAGAAGTTTGCCCTTGAGTTGACCTTTTGACCTCAAAAACAGTCTGTTTCCAAATTCAGTGATGCACTGTGCAATTGCTGCTTAATTTCCAGGTTAATCAGATGAAAAGTGATGATTTTTCAGATGAAATTTGATGATTTTAGAAGTTTGACCTTGAGTTGACCTTTGACTTCAAAAATAGTTGCTTTCCCAATTCAGTAAAGGACTATGCAAATCCTATTCAACTTTCAAGTTAATAGGATGTAACTTGACAATTTTTCAATTGAAGATGGATGATTTTAGAAGTTGGACCTTTGACCTTTTGACCTCAAAAGTACTTTGTTTTCCAATTCAGTGATGCAATATGCAAATCTTGTTCAAATTTCAAGTCAATCGGATGAAAAATGACGATTTTAGAAACCTGACCTGAAGATGACCTTTGACCTTTGACCTTTGACCTCAAAATCAATAGGCTTCTCAGTTGAGACTACTTCTACAACTTGGTAAAGTTTCATGATGATCGGTTTGGAATTGTGACCTGTAGGCGATAAACAGAGAGACAAACACAGAATAACAAGATGACGATGTCGTGCAGAGCACGATACTTGCAAAATCCATAAAATAAATTTGACGTCAAAAATAATTGGTGGTTGATTTCAATGACCAAATCTGCAACTCCTATTCAAACTTCAAGTGAATCGGATGAAAATTGTCAATTTTAGAAATTTGGCCTATGTTGACCTTTTGCCTATGTTGACCTCCAAAATAATTGGCGAGTTGAATTCAGTGACCTGAAATATCAATCCCCTTCAAATTTCAAGTCAATCGGATAAAAATTGAGGATTTTAGAAATCTCGCCTAAGTTGTTGACCTTTGGTCTGTGTTGACCTTTTGACCTCAAAAACAATAGGCTTCTTCTTTTTGACAAACTCTACCATGTGGTGAAGTTTCGTGAAGATTGGTTGAAAATTGTGACCTGTAGGTGATAAATAGACAGACAGACAAACAGACAGAATAACAAAATTGACTGACCAATATACTTGAAAAATCTGCGATTTTGCAAGTAACAAACAGACAGAGAGGGGTGAAAACATAACTTCCTTCACCTTCGATGGCGGAGGTAAAAGCCTGGTGTTGGCTTAGTAGTTAGGGTGGCGGCTTGGGATCCTAGGGTCCAGAGTTCAAGCCCCGTTGGCCGCTGAATTAATATACACCAGGAGGTTGACTCAGCCTGTTATCCTTCCGAGGTCGGCAAAATGAGTACCAGTGTACTGGTAAGGGGGACACTGCATCAGCGGCATCCCAACCAATGATGCAACCAGCAGCCACAGGCTGCACTTGATAGAGAGAAAGATGGCGGAGGTAACAAATGCACATGATGATGCATGGCAAGCGACGTTGTTATTCACAGGTCGTGCAGTAATTAATGTAATGGGATTCGATCTGTATCTTGTTACGTTTATATGAATTGTAAAAAAACTAACTAAAAAACAAACTAAAAACGTGGGCATCGGCTTTCTGGATATCCACCGTACGATGACAAACTATAGAGCTGAAACAACAATACTACAGTTTTGGAGCAGCAAGAAGCTGAAAAGGTATGACTACTGAACAATTCAGACAAACTGGTGAGGCATAGGAGAATACTGTCTCAAATCGTTGATTACCATCAAAATGTGAGATGGTATATACTATATACCATCAAAATCGGATCTTAATGTCAAAAATAACTTAGAAAAGGCTACCCTAACCCTAACAACTTGTTACCAAGGAGGGAAATAGCTTTTATCTGCAGCATTTATTAAGTTTCCATCCGAAAGGGAAACACTACACCTGCACACACTTAATTTTAGAATGTGGTAAGGTGTAAAGGAAATTAGCAGATAGGCCAGTGTCATGGGCAGCTGTTCTGAGCCGAAACAGTTAATTAGAGACTTAAATGCAGAAAGACCTTCTGTAATCAGACAAATGTATGAGAGACAATGAATGCATCTTGGATAAAGCTTCGGAGCGAGCAACTTCATGATTTTCCTTCTAAAAGATAACGTTTTTACATCATGCAAGAGCAGACACCAGTTCTCTTGTTCTTGGGTTAAGATTAAAAGACGATGCCATCTAACTGTGAGAATGACAAATGCAGAAATGATGGACGGCCTGATCATTCAGATTTAAACGCAAAACTCGAGTGAACGAATGTGTAATATATCAACAGCTCATTGAACTGACTGACAATGCAGAGACTTGCCAAGGTATTTCGATTGCAGCAGATCTGAGAATTAATGATCTATATTAAAGTAGATCTTTGTGCAGGCCAAACTCACAAACACAAATATTACCAGAAGAAGCAGGCCAGGCTAGTGAAGCAACACTTGGTGATGAAGAAGGTTTGGAACAAATATAAAACATTCCCCAATCTTGAGCTCCAATTCAAACTAAAGAATCGTCTGAAAAGCAAAGAAACTCTTGTTCCTCATCTTCATCAATGATCTTTCTTATTCTCTAGAAAATCCTGCCCATCTCTTTGCTGACGATTCCACCCTCTGCCACATCATTTCTCATTCTTCAGACTGGCAGGCAGCAGCCTCTTCCCTCTCTGCAGAAAATGATGCAATCACTAGCTGGTCCGACACTTGGAACACATCTTTCAACCCCAACAAATCCCACACACACCCTGTGTCTCCCTCTGTGTGGCAAAATCCTCCCATCAATTTCCTAAACAAACCACTTTAAGAGGTTCAGTCACTCAAACTTTTAGGCCTCACCATCAGCCATGGTGTTTCTTTGGCAGACCATATTTCCAAGATAGCCTCCAAAGCCAGCCACTGACTATGCATCCTTCATCGTGCAAGGTCTTTCTTTGGCCAATCTGAACTTTCAATAACCTACAAAGCCTTCATTCGCAGATTGATGGAATACTGCTCTCCCCCTTTGGGCTGGCACCCCTGCTTCACATCTCACCCTGCATGGAAAGTAAGGCCCTCAAAAGTATTGGGATTTCCCACTACGGAGCTGACAGTCGAGGCCTGTTACTTTCGCATCGCAGACAGGTTGGTGACCTCTCTGTATTCTACCACCTCCTTTTTGACCCTGTACCCTCTGCTCTTGCTGTGCTCTCTCTCCCCACTACCAGATTTCTGCTGGGCACACAAGGATCCATCAGTAACCCTCTTCTTGTTAAACTCCCAAAATCCAGGCTCACTGCTCACCTCAACCCAATTGGTCCTCTCTTCTCTCATCTGTGGAACAAACTTCCCCAGTCTGTTCAGTCCCGTTCTTCTTTCCAGGGCTTCAAGACAGCTGTTCACCAATACCTCAGGTCATCCCCCATCCATATTCATGATCTCTTTGACCCCCAAGTTACCCTATTCCCAACCACTCCCCTTTTCCAGGTTATTGTGATTTTTACCCCTCGCCCTCACCTCTTGACATTACTTCGTTGTCAGTCGACTCGGCTGATTTGGTCCTTTTCTGTTCCATCCCCACTTTCCCCTTCATCGTCTTTCCTGTGTTTCATTAAGTTTGTTTGCAGCTTATTCACCCCCATGTATCGTTCTCCCCCTCCTCTTGATCTCACTCTCACTTCAACTCTGCTCTTGGTGTTTCGCCCTTTCCGTTTTGTTCCCTTCCATTCTGCTCGAGCACATTCTGCTCTCGAGCAAGCAGGAAAAAAAAAAAACTTTTCCAGGGTTTGAAATACCCCTTACAAGCTTCCCTACACTTGCTTACCATCATATAAATTAGTGCAATAACCATCGTCTATCTATAGCACAGCTGCGGCTTAAACAATTTTAATCCTACGTCATCCTTCCCCACCCCACCAAGACATCCCTTTCGTAGACAGACAATCTCGAGTGGGGGAGTTGGTGACAGATCAGTATCCAGGCAGTCCTGATGGTAAGAATGGATCCAGTGCTGACTGAGAAAGAGCCTTCGGTTCGATCTCAAACCACCATCTGCCATTCGAAGCCTTCCATCAGCGCTGCACACCGTGAGTGTACTTCATGTCTTTGCATCAATGTATTCCACAGGGAACAGATCTCTTCATCCAGCAAATGATGCACAATGTGAAAACATTGGAAACCTTTCTCTGTTCGACAAGTCGTTCAGCAGGCAGTGCACCGCCACCTCATGTCATCCCCCATCCTGACGCATGATCTTTACTACACCCATCAACCCTTCCTCATCCAACCCTCCTACTTGCACGTTTCAGTGCGTGTATGTGTGTGTTTTACTCTACCCAACGGCAGGTTCAGTGCTGCCGAAGCAACTCCGTGCTAAGGAATACAATAGGTGGTTTGCCATTGCCTCCCTGGCGGTAGTGAAGGCAGGAGTTGGTAACTTGTTCAAATGTGACGCCCAGCTTTATCGGCCATTCGAAGGAAGTGCAATGATGTAAGGGACGAATACTGCAACTCACTGCAGTGGAGCACAATGATGCGAGGGAAAGGTGGGGTGGGGGAGCAGGGGGATAGGAAAAACGATTCTCCGGACGAATGAACCCCAAACGTAAGAAAAAGCAATTACTACACGTCGTGCCAATTTACCTCAGTAAAGCAAATAAAAAATGGAATAACAGACAAAGGCTGTCCTGTCCTCCCGCATGCGGACCTCGAGAACAGACTGTTATTATTTATCAATATCATGATTATCGTTGTTATGAGAGGAAATGAATGGGTTCCAGAAATGACAACGCCCGCCAAACGTTCTGCTCAGTGAGAGACAAGTGCGGACTGTCTGAGGTAAATCGCGGTGTGAATGAAATGGAAAAATAAGGAGAAAAACGCGGATCAAGGTGGTCTGAATGAATCCATGGAATCGCTGAATAAGGAGTTCATACCTTTTGAGGGTCCATCTTCTTCAGCTACCTTCGCTCAAAAGGACGACCTGATTATTCGGAACATGAGGGAGAAAAATAAAAAAACCCGTCTTCGAGGGGCCGGAGGGCGCTTCGTCGTTCAGCGATTCATTCTCAGAAGTCGGTCGATCGCGCCTTCAAAATATTTTCCTTCATTGCTTAAAACGGAGATTAAAATTTTTATATTGTTCATTTTTTTTTTCCTCGTTTTTCTGTTCAGAACCGTTTTTGGAATCGGCTTATTCTGAATTGATGCGACGCAGATCTACACGAATCTATATATATATTTTGCATTGTCCCCTACAGGCTGTGAAGCCAATTTTGTAATCAAATCGCACTTAATACGACGAATGAGTTTCAATACGGAGGGTATATACTATATACCATCAAAATGGTACATACTATATGATGTAAGGGAAGGGAGGGGGGGAAGGGAGGGGGGAAGGGGAAGGGGGAGGAGGAGGAGGGAAGGAGGAGGGGAGGGGAAGGAGGAGGCGGGGAAGGAGGAGGGGCGGGGAGGAGGAGGCGGAGGTTCATTGTCTTATGTGTTATCATGTTTCGTGGCCTGGAAGCTGGACCTGGAGGGTTCAGGTAATTTTATTGCTTCGCGTGCTGTCATCCTGTTGCCTTATCCATTAAATTTGATTAAACACCAGCACCACATCTCGGGAGTTAAAACTATTAATCAGCCGATGATGTATTATTTCTTACGAGCAAAGTATCGGCCCGACAAGCGATCTTGTTCCAAGCATGCACCACGTTCTTCTGAATTCTGACATGTACCTTACTTTGGCGTTGTCTTTGCAACCGACAGCTGCCTCAACAGCTTCCCAAAATAAAAATAACCTGGGTTACATGCATGAAGCAACACCACAGGTTTGGTCAGGTATGGGAGCATGCGCCGGAGCAGCACGTCTCTGCATCCACTTTCCGCCAGTACTCCATGGGCCTCCGTCTGGCCATCCCCCAGGCAGATGCCTGGCCCATCCCCATCTCCTTGAGATGCTGACCAACCTGCTGCAACCATGAGACACATGGTTGGCCCATTGGCCTCCTCCACTCACGAGGCTCCCTTGCTGAAAGAATCTTGTGAGCAGGATCAGCGTCAGGAAAACGAGCCACATGTCCATACAGCCGCAGCTGTCGCTCACGGACTATGCAGGTAACAAATCTCATATGAGTCTCTCTCAGCAACTGCTCGTTGGACACAAACTATGACCAGCAATCGCCAAGGATTCTCCGAAGAGACCTGGTACCAAAGGAATTAAGTCTCCTTCTCAGCTCCCTGGTCAGAATCCAAGTCTCACATCCGTAGAGCAAGACTGGAAGCACCAAGGAACTGAAGGCTCGGACTTTCGTCCTCCTGCCCAGGTACCGACAGCGCCACACCCCATGATCCAGTGAATCCATGACTCCCCAGGCTTGACCCAGATGTCTATTGACCTCTGGCTCACAGCCAGCAGAGACATGAATATCACTGCTACGGGAACTGAATCCCTCCGTGACCTCGACATCATCACCACAAACAGGAACAGATAAGATAGCAGCATCCAAGATGTCATTGAAAGGCTGGATCTTAGTTTTCACCCAGGAGACCCGTAATCCCAGCGGCTCTGACTACTCATTCAGCACCTCAATCGCCCCCAAAAGAATCTCCAGAGTCTCCGTAAAGATGACTGCATCATCTGCGTAATCAAGGTCAGAGATCTTTTCATTCCCAAAAGATGTACCGCAGCTTGATTTTTCTGATATCCTCCCCAGAATGCAGTCCATACAAGCGCTGAGAAGTGTGGGGGCTAGTACACACCCCTGACAAACTCCAGTCACAACTGAAAATAAGTCGGACATGGTATCACCACATCTTACAGCACTCTCAGAGCCGGAGTACAGTTCAGACATCAGATTGATCAGTTTTGGTGGCACCCCACGAAGACCAAGAATCCTCCAGAGGGCATCCCGATTCCCTGAATCAAACACTTTGCAGAGATGAACATAGGCTGCAAGTAGCCCCTGTTCAAACACTCATCTGCGTTCGGTGAGGACCCGGAGGGCAAGCATACGGTCAATCGTTGACCTCTTTGGTGTAAAGCCTCACTTCTCTGGGTGCTGGTGCTCAAGCAGACGGTGGCCAACCCTATCAAGAATTATCCGAGCAAAGACCTTGCCCGGCACTGAGAGCAGCATCACCCCACGGTAGTTGTTGCAGTCCTGGCGATCACCCTTCCCTTTTCAGAGGGACAACAAGACCCCTTTTTCAGTCAGTTGGGATGATGCCTGTGTTCCAGGCAGAGCACAGAACGGCATGCAACGACACGAGTACAGCGTTTCCACCAGCCTTGAGAAGTTCAGCAAGGATGCCACAGATCCCAGGAGCTTTACCTCATTTCAACCGGTTCACCACAGCCTGTTTCCACAAATGAAGGTGGATCACAGTTGATTGGAGGGTCAGGAATTGGGATGGTAACACCCTGAAATCCAACTCAACAGCTGGTGGATTAGACTGCTAGAGCCGCTCAAAGTAACCGGCCCAGTGGGACCACTTCGGACTCCTCTGTCAAGAGCCCTCCACCCTCCGATCTAACTGCAGTACACCGAGGGATGGGCTTGGAGGAATGCAATGCGTGAATTCCCCTGTGAGCAGAACAAGAATCACTTGACCATAAGTGATGCTACACCCCCTCACAGATTCCTCGCACATAGGCCTCCTTGTCCACTCTCAGCGCACATGCAGTTTTATGCCCCAGCTCCCTGAACAGCTCAGCTCTGCCATTAAGCCTGGCCCTGCGACTCTGGTCAATGATTTTCCTAGTGCTCCCTTTGAGCAGACAAAATTCTTCTTTTCCCGACAGTGAGTTCCAAGACATCCACCGGCAACATCAATGACGGTGTCTTGAAGGCACTCCACAACTCTTCAGGATTCTCCAAAGCATTCAGATCCCCAAATCCCCACTCAGCTACCCTCTCATCCTTGAGCTTGCCGACATCCAGCCTAGGCTGGGGTGGTACCATTCTCCTGGATTTAAGGTGCAACTAAGAGTTGCTACAACAAGTCGGGGGTCAGTACTGAGGAACTGAGCACTTGGGTCGATCCTGCAGTTCTGGATCATCCTCCAGTGAGCATCAACGAGCACGTGGTAATCCCCTTTGCCACACCACCAGCGTTGGAGTACCAAGTCCAGCGATGTGCCTGTGGGGCTGAAACCATGAACCAGCCACCCTAAATCCATGACTTCTTGCAATAGTCAAGGAACTTAGTGCTATTCTGGTTCACAGTTCCAGACCCATGGGGACCAACGCATGTCTCATAACCACCCCTATCAGTTGCAGTCAATGCATCAAAATCCCCCAAGACAAGAAGAGTATCTCGCCTGGGGCACTGATCAATCACAGACTCGAGCGTGTCATAGAATGCATCCTTCACGGTGAGATCACTCGCCTCAGTCGGAGCATAAACAGAGACCAGGGAAATGACACCCAAGGAGTGACACATTCTTAATCTAATCATACACTTGTTGACTGGTGTTACTTCAATTACCATTGCAATCAGCTTATTGGACACAGCTACAGCAACTCCTTGGCCATGGTAACCATCAGAGCGACCACACCAATAGAAGGTGTAACCACCCACCATGATCTCACCACTCTCCGGTCTCCAAACCTCAGAGATTGCTGCAATGCTCAAAACACTTTAGCTCAGATGATAACAGACAAAGGTGATCATCCTCTCTTTGGGATAGGACATTCCCGGCACCCCCGAAGGGGACCGCCTCAGGTTAACCCAAGGAGACTGCCGTCTGGTGGACGACACCTCAACACCACCCCAACACACACTACCGCAGTCTGACCCAGGAAGGTGACCCTGTGGTTTTCCTCCGATCATCAAAGATTGGGGGTCCCAAAAGCTGTGCCCCAATCCCGTCATCCGGTGAGCTGCCCTACGGAGGGCAGCTGCACAGGAGGTACTCCCATGGAGTGGGCTTTCAATTCTCTTTTTCGATTTTCTTGTGTTTTGCGGAGTGAAGGGTTTTGCGCTGTTCGGAGTGCAAATCCTGCCACCAACCTCTGAAAAAAAACAACTAAACCAACTGCAGGACGACGTCCGTAGACACAGTTGGGCACTAGATATGAATGGCCGTTGGCTCACAAGGAGCTCCTCCGCCCTTTGACATGTTTTGTTTTTCATCCTGCTGGGTGTCCATATCATACACCCTCCTCACCAGAAAAACTGGTGGGGGAGACGGTTTAGTCACCGACAATACGACCATGAAACAGGTTAGTACAGGTTTACATGGTACCTGCAGCATGTCACAGATCTGATCTGGCCTGACCTGACAATGGAACCTGACCTGACAATGAAAACCATACCTACTGCTTATACTTCAAAACACCTTATTGTCCATAAGCCAGTAGGGTTGGTCGGTACCATCTGGTGGGAATAATTGTCATAGTGATTTTTGGCAAGGTATACAACCCTAGAGTTATAAAATGTGTGATAGCTTTGCATCGGTGGTAGCTTTTTGTGTGTTATCACCGTGTTTATATGCCTACACTAAAATAAGCTTTTGTGCAAAATGGCCAATACAAGGTAAGACATCCTACTTTAACTTCCCAACATTTTTTTTATCAGTTTCTATATACTGTATATCAGTTTTTATATTTTTTATAGTTTCTTTTATTTATCAGTTTATTTTATCAGTTTTATAGTTTCTAAGACATCTCTGATCATATGCACTGATTGTAAGTAATATCAAATGTTCAAGATGAACTTAAAAATCATAATCATGATCCAGTTCTTCAATGTCCTCATCTAAACTTTCCCCATCATCTGACTCAAAGATGGAGATGTTCTGCAATGTATCAGCAAACACTAAATGCTGGGCTAGTTTTAACAACTGTTTTGAAAAGCAAATAACATAAGCTGCATGCCTAACAATTTTCAAGAAGATATAGCCTATAATAAGAGAGAACCATTAGTTTTAAATAGAACGAGATGACCCGTGAACCCGTTGGGTTCCCGATGTGACAGTGGTTGATGAAAAAAATCATTTCAAGAAAAAAAAGATAGCTCCAGCGAACTATACCGCTGAGGTTGTTGCTTGATCAAATACTCCCAAAAGTACTTGACTGAATAGGGAATTGATTTTTTAATAATTTTTTTCGTTGCCAGATTTGAACGAAACTTGATACTGCATACCACAGGCGAATGGTGAGTAAGGTGGCCCTAAAATTTTTGCGCTACTCGTGATCTGTTTTGGCTGTATTCGGGAACATACATACATACATACATACATACATATATGTGACCTGCTATCGCAAAACCCAACACGTCTCGGCAAATCCCCTTACGCTGTAGCAGCCTCCAAACACGAAATTTCTACCTCAGGGACCAACTTGAGATTTTAGCACGATCGGATAGTGCATTTATTCCAGATTATTTTGAAAAAAAATAAACTCCAAAGCTGCTCAGAAAGTATTGTTAATTAATTTTTCAAATCATGAATCCATTTTCCAATCGATCGACATTAGTTGAAACAATGGGATCGAAATGAAGAAAATTGCAGAAATATCGCTTGTTGTTTTGGCTCACAATTTTCCGCTGTCGAGTTCATCCCCCAAACATGTTTGGTACAAAACAAAGAGGAAAGCGTGGGTAGCCCAAACATGGCTCTTTGGGGGCTGTCCTCGTTAAGCAACCATGAAAGTTGCCCTCAAAGATGACATCATTTCTGAAATCTGTCAGTCATGTCGTAAACAAAAGGCTGTTGCTACCGACGTGATCCAAATCACGGCATTTCATTTGCCAATCGGTGCATATGACGTCATACCCATGTTGTTTTGGTTGTTTCTACGATCGCATTCTGCTCGAATCTGGTAGCATTTTTCATCATTTTTCATGACTTTTTATGAGATATCAGACATTTTTCTGCACCTTTTGGATAGAAAAGCCTAGTAGTTATCACGATGTCGGGAAAAAAGAAGGTTTTGAATGACAAAACCGTCGCTGCT
>CM068962.1:69482619-69496630 GCA_035128595.1 Eptatretus atami
AAAAAAATTCAAATATTTTTTTCAAAAATGGCCGCCATAACGGCCCATTTGGACTTTGGACCAAGTCAAAATCTAATGGCATGATCTGCTTGGACCATACCTATCCCCCACCAAGTTTCGTCGAAATCCGTCCAGGAGTTTTTCCATAAAACTGTTCACAAAACAAACAACAAACAAAAGACAGGGGGTGAACATAACTCTCCGTACATCTTCGATGGCGGAAGGTTTAACAAGGTGGTGTAACGATGGTTGGTATACATTCCAAAAAATTTTTTTTTCTCCATCCTTTAAAACTTTTATTTTATTTCAATGAACTGTATATTTTGAACACTGTAGAACACCAAATCGCCTTGTTTTCGCTTCCAAAAACCTTCAGCGCAGCAGTAACTTAGACAAAATTTACTCATTCGACCAATCAAATTTGCCACTCCCACTCTCAGCGTTGCGTAAAAGAGATTTCAAAGAATCGCAGATCAATGGAAAATATTGATTGTGCTCTGAAACACAAAAACAGTAGACTTGAAAAGACCCTTCCTATGACATTTTATAAGGAGACTGGTGGGGTAGGTGTTCTATGAACTTCTAGTTTTTTACCTCGCATGCAAGCGAAAAAGCAGGGTTAAAGCAATTGTTCACTGTTCTGTTTGTCTGTCTGCATCAACCTAATTTAAATTGGATGTTATATTTCTGAACACGAATCGGTCCATTAATCGCGAAAACAACCTGCAGTTTAACAGTACTTGGCTCTGAATTTCGTTCGATCACATTACAGCGCAGAGAGGAGTGAGGATAATATTTTTACTCTATTTGTCTGGCGGTTCAAAACAAACATTGAAATTAATTCCAACAGGAAAACGTACTGTTTTAAGGATGTCGCTAACAAGGACACAAAAACAGGCATGAATAATTAACTGTAATGTGTTAATAAGGTGGTGTCACAACGACCACTGCCACAACAGCGGTAAACTCTGAATTTATTTTTTAGATGACCTTTCAATACAAATTACTTTATTTCAATTGATTATAGTATCTCACACCGTGTGGGTAGCGTTGTTCTCTGAACTTCTAGTTTTCCTTGTATGCTGCTCAATAAAAGGCAATGTGTGGGTTGTATTCGCTGCGGTGATCACTTTGTGCAAACAATAATTCAATCATTATCACGATCATGATGATATATAGAACTCCGCAATCGAAACAATGTAATCAGCATGCAACTTCCTGTGTCCACATTTGAGTGGGTTTTAACAAGGGATACGCAAACGGACTTGGTAGAGAGCATACCTCCCCAGGCCTGAACGTTTTACGTTTTGTTTCCACTGATAAGCCGGACTGGATCAGACCTGAGGCTAAACTTTAATCGGCTTGTTTCTGTCACCGAACCAACTATCACTCAAGTTTCATCCGAATCCGTCCATAACTTTTGAGATTATTCCTGCTATGTGCCGTTTTTGCCCGACTCTCCATGGTGAAAAATCACTTGAAATTCTCAGATTCCAGATCCAGATTCGGATCTTCACCCAAAATGTAATACTTTTGTCAGTGTCACATACAAGCTCTCCCCAAGTTATCACCGCGAATCTGTCCAAATTTGAGAGTATTTTGTTCACAAATAGACAAACAAACAAACAAAAGGGGTGAAACAATGTCCTCCCTTTGGTAGCAGAGCGTTAAAAAAAAAAAAATCCATTTCAAAACGACTTCAATTATTAAATTTTGGGGCGTGGCGAGGAGGAGGGGATGAGGGTAAGAGTGGGGATGAGAAAAGTGTGGCAGGCTCAGGATACCACCATGGGCGTTAAACAACGAAATGGGGAAGTTCTTAAAAATAATAAATAATTAGAAAAACAAGAGCAAGAATTGGCTGAACAATATATTGTCCCCTACCTATGTCAATATTTTCTTAATCGAAAAAGGTCAATAATCTGTGAAAAATTGACCGAAACGCAACTGAAACTGAATTAGTCTGCAACTTATAATCATAAAGCCAATGTACACAGTTTTCAGTTGAATATGTTTAAAGGGTATGGGGGGGGGAGTCTGAAAAGCCAACAGGTGGGACAGATGAACTGACACAGACAGAGAGCAAAACTATAGCTTCCAAACCTATGGTGAAATCGGTTAGGGGGCCAACAATTTGGGCGGTGGGAGGGTTTGATTGCGAAGTTGGTTTTTAGGAGTGAAGATATACCACACGCGAACCACACACACCAACCCTTGACAAGACCCTTTCACACATCACAATGAGCACAGCATGTACACAATCACCCATCCATGGCACATGGCACAACGGTAGAGAGAACTGGGGTGTGTTCCATTAACCAGTGAGCTGTTGAGCGCTCGCAAGTGGCTTAAGCAACTTCAAGCAAGCACTCCAACGAAACCGGATGAGAATAATCAATTTCCCCGAAACTTCTTTACTGGATTATTTTCACACCTTGGAAGATCAAACGTCACCATTAAAAAACTTGAAAACTTAATCAACAACTGATGTTAAAAAAAAAAACATGAATAACGACGTCTTCGGCAATTTCGCGATTCACCAGCCTCGTGGGTGGTGTAAATGGTATAGTGCGTCGCCCGCTCTAGTCCGGTGAGGTCACGGGGTTCGAACCCGACGAGTCAACCAAAGACTTTCAAACACGATCCGGGACGTCAAGCTTCCTTGCTTGGATGGTCAGCATTTTTTTAAAAAAGGATGGAGACGGACAAAACAACCATCAGTTGGAATCATAACGCAGCCTTTGTCATACTGCGCTGAAATTCTTGTGAAGGAACTCATTTAATGGCATGGGAGTGCAGGTGCAGCCGCTCTCTGATCCGCAGCGGCCTCGGTGTCTCCCTCAGTGGCGAGTCCCTCCTCGGCGTGGGGGGGGTCATGGGGAAAGGGCGGAGCTTGAAACCGTGTTTGGTCACGTTTGGCTCGTCTCCGAACGCCAACCTGCTTTAGCACGTGGTCACATCCACGGGCAGTGAGTCATCACGTCCCAGCCGACACGCGTTTTCGCTGCTCATATACAAGATTTGTTCTATATCACGTTATTCATGTTGTTTTATTTTTCAGATAATAAAAATAATGCATTTAAAACTGAGATGGCAGACAGCCGGTCCATTTACATTTGTTAGTGGGGGCCAGATAACAGCATTTTTGCAGAGGAATCGTGCAAATGATGATACAAGCTCAAATATTGGCACATTTGTTCTCCAGGGGTTCCTAATCAAATCTGCCCGATTGGCCATTTGAAAATCCAACATTTTGAAAATTTTTGATTTTCAAATGGCCAATCGGGCAGATTTATCAAAAAGCCCTAGCAGAACAGAAATGCCAAATTGATGCTTGTATCATAATTTCTCGCACGGATTTTTTCCTACTATCTACTACTCTAAGTGAAAGAGGGTTGGTAGCAGTGGGTGGTTTCCGAGAGGAGGAACACAAACAAGATGGTGAAATAGCGTGCAATGGGACTTCGGAGCACCAATGTCTGATAGGAAGTTGTCATTGATTGTAATTAAGTGTAAAATTTTTAATATCACTCTGTTATTATGCATTGCTGTTACGAGCAGAGTTACCCGCCCTTACAGACGATGCGTGTTCCAAGCATTACAACACGTTATTCTGCGGCATACCTTTATTTGGCGGTGTATAAGGCAATCTGAAGCTCTGTATATGCAAAAAAAAAAAAAAACCCGGGTTGGTGCTATAAAGCAAAAACTTTACCTACTGCTTAATAATTCAACACCTCACTGCACTGGAAAAACGTGGGACAGGAATACTGATTCTGTGTAGATGTAGGTACTTGCAATACCCCCCCCCCCCACCTGGAACGGTTGGCGATACACGATACACATTGATGTAGAAAATTTTCTTCTCCCCTCAAGACACTAAAACAAGATTAAAAACAAACCCCATACATTAATTGGGGTCGATGCTGTCTCTTGTGCAAGTCTGATGTAATTGGCCCAGAACTGTACGAAGTAGTGTGACAAGCAACAAACCCACAAACAGCACACAAACAACTGGTGCGTGAATTATAGTAAGGATGACTCCTGGCGGCTTATGGTCTCAGCTTGTATATTACTAATTTTTTTTCTTCACCAGTAGGTCACAAGTCAGTTCAATTTAAACTAGAAGGGCATTCGTAGCAGCACATACTCCGCCAAGCTGATTATATGACGTTTTGTATCCCACTGATAGGTCGGACCTGCATTCAAAAACCTTAACCAAACCTATTGCTTGTCTTGAACACCTAACCAACTCGTCCACTAAGTTTTGTCCGAATCTCTGTTTCTTAAGTTTTGAGAATATCGTGGTAACACAGTATATCATTTTAGCCCCTATTCACTCAATGGTGAAGAACACGCATAAAAAACTCCTCGATCTGGATTTGATCTTCAACCAAATGAAATCATTTCTTCCTTGTTACCATACCCTATCTGCCCCCCCCAAGTTTCATCTGATTCCATCCACAACTTTTTGAGATATTCCTGCTATTGTTACGAATTTGGAAGCTTACTGGCACACAACAGCCAGGTCCTCGAGATCAGTTATATCTGTAAGTATGTGTTTCTAGGTAGAGGGTTCCGCTCCCTTGTTTAGGGGTAATTAAAGTTGTACGCGTCTACGAGTTATTTTAAGATACGGATTTTTACCCCACAACAACAACAAACTCTGCTCAAGCGGCATTCTCGCTTCCTTTGGAATGGAATGTCCATTCCAAATAAGGGTATGCGTCATTTTCCACCCAATGGGCGACGAGCAGACCAAGAGCACGGGGCGGTCCTTGTCAAGAAGGCGGTAGCCGCCGACACGCCGTCCACCCAATGGGAGCAGCCACTGCGGCGAGCGACGGCCCCGAAGGACGGAAGAAAGGATTGTAATTACGTCACCGTCTGTACCCAGAGTGCCTCTGTCTGGGTCTGCGGCGCGGCTGCAACCGCGCATCAGAGGTGTCTTGTCTGGCGCCTTACAGTGAGCGGTGACCAGTCTCATCAAGGGAGACCACCTCGTCTCGCCCTCCTCTGGGTTCGCTGCCCGCTGGTCCGTGCTTTTGGCAACGAGCTCTGGAAGGTGTGGACGTCGAGCCGCGCGAACGCGGCTAGGTAGCCAGCACGTTCTCTCCCCTCGCTCGTCCTTCCTCGAGCTGAAGGGGGGCAATAAAAGACCCCGACCGGGGTCCTTTCTTTGGGTGTGTGTCTGAGTGTGGCCCGTCTCTAAGTAGGAATATGTTAAGTGGCTTTTGTTGTACATTAATTGCATTGCTTAGTCGAAATACTCTGCCCTTAACGTGTCGCCCTCGTTCCCCAACTTATTGTTTGTTTAATAAATTCCCCTCTGTTGACATGACCAGCTCGTTCCTTGTCATTTTCTGCATTGTTGCCAACGGTGTGTATTGGGGATTAGGAAGGCCGTTGCCGTAGTTGTAATTTGACCGACGGCCTCGCGTAACCATCCGCTCGGGTTACATACGGTTCGAGCACGGTAATGGCTCATTCGCTCGAGCGCCTGCGAGGGTTGAGATTCCCCGGTAAAAGCTTTGCTCCATCGGTAACTCTAGTATATTGAGTGGCAATTAACCCTATTCCAACGCGGGTCGAATTATTGGCATTCATGGTCCTGGTTAAGACCCGTATCTTCGACATTACCGAAGTCACGACCTAAAATTCTGGGTGTTCGGTGGGAGCGACTTACTGTCTCCCCTAGCGGTCATGCTGCACCACCGAGACCCGGCCCCAAACACTATATTCGTTTTTGCCTATCTCTCAATGTATTGGAAAATTACTTTAAAAATTATCGGATCCAGATCCGGATCTTCACCAAAATCTAATCATTTCTTTCTTGTCACATACCCAAGCTCTCCACCAAATTTCATCCAAATCAGTCCACAACTTTTTGAGATATTTTGTTCGTCAACAGACAGATAGGGTTGAAAACATAACCTCCATCCACCTTAGTTTGTGGAGATAATATAACACTAACCTGTACCATAATGCTTACACAAAACAGCAATTCCTGCAATATTGTCTTCCAAGAAGTCCTGACATGCAACAGGTAAACACTACGGAACTATTTTACATACATGATACTTGTATGTGCGATTATGCCTTTACTTATTTATGAGGATGTTAATATTCTTGAGGTCATTATTGCCCATTGTTGAAGGTAAATGAGAAGGACCAAGTTGGGACCTGATCAAGCTCGGGGGGGGGGGTATTTCGACTTTGGTACAAACCTTATTGCTACCAGTACAGTATCAAGAAGATTTTTGTTGCAGCTAAGATCGTCATAAATAATATAAGGCATAATCGCACATACAAAGTATCATGATTGTAAATAGTTCCGTAGTGTTTACCTGTTCATGTCAGGACTTCTGTGGAAGCAATATTGCAGGAATTGCTTGTTTTGTGTAAGCAATTATGGTAACAGGTTAGTTTTATTATCTCCACAAACTAAGGTGGATGGAGGTGTATGTTTTCAACCCTATCTGTCTGTTTGACAACAAAATATCTCAAAAAGTTGTGGACTGATTTGGATGAAATTTGGTGGAGAGCTTGGGTATGTGACAAAGAAAGGAAATGATTAGAATTTGTGGTGAGATCCGGTCTGGACCGATAATTTTTAAAGTAATTTCAACATTGAGGATAGGCCAATAAACGAATATAGTGTTTTGGGCCGGGTCTCGTGGTGCGCTGACCGCTAGGGGACAGTAGAGTCGGCTCCCACCGAACACCCAGAATTTAGGTCGTGACTTCGGTAATCGAAGATACGGGTCCTTAACCAGGACCATGAATCGCCAATAATTCGCCCGCGTTGGAATAGGGTTAATTGCCACTCAAATACTAAGTTACCGATAGAGCAAAGGCTTTACCGGGGAATCTCACACCCTCGCAGGCGCCGAGCGAATGAGCCATTACCGTGCTCGAACCGTATGTAACCCGAGCGGATGGTTACGCGAGGCCCGTCGGTCAAATGTACAACTACGGCAGCCTTCCTAATCCCCAAACACACCGTGGCAACAATGGCAGAAATGACAAAGAACGAGCTGGCATCAAACAAGAGGGGAATTTATTAAACAACAATAATTGGGGAAACGAGGGGACACGTTAAGGGCAGAGTTTTCGACTAAGCAATGCAAATTAATGTACAACAAAAGCACTTAACATTCTACTTAGAACGGCCACACTCAACACACACCCAAAGAAAGGACCCCGTCGGGTCTTTTATTGCCCCCCTTCAGCTCGGAGGGAAGACGAGCTGAGGGGAGAGAGACGTGCTGGCTACCTAGCCCGCGTTCGCGCGGCTCGCGTCCACACCTTTCCAGAGCTCGTTGCCAAAAGCACGGACCAGCGGGCAGCCGAACCCAGAGGAGCGACGAGGTGGTCTCCCTGATGAGACTGCGTCACCGCTGCACTGTAAGGCGCCAGACAAGACACCTCTGATGCGCGGGTTGCAGCCCGCCGCAGACCCAGACAGAGCACTCTGGGTACAGACGGTGACGTAATTATCAATCCTTTCCTTCCGTCCTTCGGGGCGTCCGCTCGCCGCAGTGGCCTGCTCCCATTGTGGTGGGACGGCGATGTCGCGGCTACCGCTTCTTGCCAAGGACCGCCCCGGCCTTGGTCTGCTCGTCGGCCCATTGGGTGGATAAATGACGATACCCTTATTTGGAATGGACATTCCATTCCAAAGGGAAGCGAAGAATGCCGCTGAGCAGACGTTTGTTTTGTTGTTGGGGTAAAAAGTCCGTATCTCTAAAATAACTCTAGACGCGTACACTTTAATTACCCCTAAACAAGGGACGGAACCCTACTAGAAACACATACCTTACAGATATAACTGATCTCGAGGACCTGGCTGTTGTGTGCCAGTAAGCTTCCAAATTCGTAACAATAGCAGAATATCTCAAAAAGTTGTGGAGGAATCAGATGAAACTTGGGGGGGCAGATAGGCGTATGGTAACAAGAAGAAATGATTTTCATTTGGTTGAAGATCAAATCCAGATCGAGGAGTTTTTTATGCGTGTTCTTCACCATTGAGTGATAGGGGCTAAATGATATACTGTGTTACACGATATCTCAAACTTAAGAAACAGGATGATCGGACAAAACTTAGTGGACGAGTTGGTTAGGTGTTCAAGAACAAGCAATTAGGTTTGGTTAAGGTTTTTGAATGCAGGTCCGAACCTATCAGTGGGATACAAAACGTCAATAATCAGCTTTGGCGGAGGTATGTGCTGCTACCGAATGCCCTTACTAGTTTAAATTGAACTGACTTGTGACCTACTGGTGAAGAAAAAAAATTAGTAATATAGCAAGCTGAGCCATAAGCCGCCAGGAGTCATCCTTACTATATTCACGCACCAGTTGTTTTGTGTGCTTGTTTGTGGGTTTGTTTGCTTGTCACACTACTTCTACAGTTCTGGGCCAATTAATCCAGACTTGTACAAAGAGACAGCATGACCCCGCAATTAATGTATAGGGGTTTGTTTTTAATCTTGTTAGTGGTCTTGAGGGTGAGAAGAAAATTTTCTACATCAATGTGTATCGTGTAATCGCCAACCGCCTTCCAGGTGGGGGGGGGGTATTGCAGTACCTACATCTACACAGTCAGTATTCCTGTCCCACGTTTTTCCAGTGCAGGTGAGGGTGAATATTAAGCAGTAGGTAAAGTTTTTGCTTATATGCACCACCCGGGTTTTTTTTTTTTTTTTGCAATATCAGAGCTTCAATTGCCTATACACCGCCAAATAAAGGTATGCCGTCAGAATAGACGTGTTGTATGCGTTGGAACACCATCGTCTGTAAGGGCGGGTACTCTGCTCGTAACAGCAATGCATAATAACAGAAGTGATAAAAAAATTTACACTTAATACAATACAATGACAATTACCTATCAGACATTGAGTTGCTCGAAGTCCCATTGCACGCTATTTCACCATCTTGTTTGTGGTTCCTCCTCTCGGAAACCACACCACTGCTACCAACCTCTTTCACTAGAGTAGTAGATAGTAGGAAAATCGTGCGAAATTATGATACAAGCATAAATTTGGATTTCTGTTCTGCTAGGGCTTTTGATAAATCTGCCCGATTGGCCATTGAAAAGTCAAAAATTTTCAAAATGTTGGGATTTTCAAATGGCCAAATCGGGCGATTTGATTAGCAACCCCTGGGAACAAAGTGTGCCAATTTTGATGCTTGTTATCATCATTTGCACGATTCCTCTGCAAAAAATGCTGTTATCTGCCGCCCCCACTAAAAACTGTAAATGGACCGGCTGTCTGCCATCTCAGTTTAAATGCAGTTATTTTTATTATCTGAAAAATATAAAACAACATGAATAACGTGATATAAACAAATCTTGTATACAGCAGCGAAAAGCGGTGCGCTGGGACTTATGACTCACGCCCGTGGATGTGACCACGTGTAAAGCAGGTTGGCGTTCGAGACGAGCCAAACGTGACCAAACACGGTTTCAAGCTCCGCCCTTTTCCCCATGACCCCCCCCCAGCCGAGGGAAGGGACTCGCCACTGAGGGAGACACCCGAGGCCGCTGCGCAGATCAGAGAGCGGCTGCACCTGCACTCCCATGTCATTAAATGAGTTCCTTCACAAGAATTTCAGCGCATATGACAAAGGCTGCGTTATTGATTCCCAACTGATGGTTGTTTTGTCCGTCTCCATCCTTTTTTTAAAAAAAATGCTGACCATCCCAAGCAAGGAAGCTTGACGTCCCGATCGTGTTTTGAAAGTCTTTGGTTGACTCGTCGGGTTCGAACCCCGTGACCTCACCGGATAGAGGCGGGCCGACGCACTATACGCATTTACACCACACCGACGAGGTGGTAGCAGCGCGAATATTGCCGAACGTTCGTTATTCATGTTTTTTTTTTTACATCAAGTTGTTGATTAAGTTTTCAAGTTTTTTATTGGTGACGTTTGATCTTCCAGGTGGTGAAAATAATCCATGTAAAGAAGTTTCGGGGAAATTGATTATCTCATCCGGTTTCGTTGGAGTGCTTGCTTGAAGTTGCTTAAGCCACTTGCGAGCGCTCAACAGCTCACTTGGTTAGTGAACACACCCCAGTTCTCTCTACCTTGTGCCATGTGCCTGGATGGGTATTGTGTACCATCTGTGCTCATTGTGAGTCGGAAAGGGTCTTGTCAAGGGTGTGGTGTGTGTGGTCCGTGTGGTATATTCTTCACTCTAAAACAACTTCGCCAATCAACACCCTCCCACCGCCCAATTGTGTGGCCCCCCTAAACCATTTCACCAAGGGGGACTATAGGTTTGCTCTCTGTCTGTGTTCAGTCATTCTGTCCCACCTGTGTTTTCAGACTCCCCCCCCCATACCCTTTAAACATATTCAACTGAAAACTAGTACATTGGCTTATTATGATTATAAGTTGCAGACTAATTCAGTTTCAGTTGCGTTTCGTCAATTTTTCACAGATTATTGACCTTTTTCGACTAGAGAAAATATGACATAGGTAGGGGACATATATTGTTCAGCCAATTCTTGCTCTTGTTTTTCTAATTATTATATTTTTAAAACTTCCCCATTTCGTTTTTAACGCCATGGTGGTATCCTGAGCCTGCCACATTTTCTCATCCCCACTCTTCCCTCATCCCCTCCCTCCTCGCCACCCCCCAAAATTAATAATTGAAGTCCGTTTTGAATGGATTTTTTTTTTTTTAACCTCTGCTACAAAGGGCAGGACATTGTTTTCACCCCTGTTTGTTTGTTTGTTTGTCTATTTGTGAAACAAAATACTCTCAAATTTGGACAGATTCGCGGTGTAATTGGTGGAGAGCTGGTATGTGACACTGAAAAAGTATTACATATTTGGGGAAGATCCGAATCTGGATCTGGAATCTGAGAATTTCAAGTATTTTTCACCATTGAGAGATCGGGCCAAAAACGGCACATAGCAGGAATATCTCAAAAGTTATGGACGGATTTCGGATTGAAACTTGATGATGAGTTGGTTCGGTGACAGAAACAAGCCGATTAAATTTTAGCCTCAGTGTCTGAATCCAGATCCGGCTTATCAGTGGGATACAAAACGTAAACTGGTTCAGGCCTGGTGGGGTATGCTCTCTACAAGTCCGTTTGGTATCCTTGTTAAAACCCACTCAAATGTGGACACAGGAAGTTCATGTGATTACATTGTTTCGATTGCGGATTCTATATATCATGATCGTGATAATGTTAATTATGTTTGCACAAATGATCACCGCAGCTGAATACAACCCACATTGCCTTTTATGGACAGCATACAAGGAAAACTAGAAAGTTCAGAGAACAAAGCTACCCCACACGGGTGTGAATACTATAATTCAATTGAAATAAAGTAATGTTATTGAAAGTCCATTAAAAAATAAATTCAAGGTTTACCGCTGTTGTGCAGTGTCTTGGACACCACCTTATTAACACATTACATTAATTATTCATGCCTGTTTTTGTCCTTGTATGCTAGCATCTCCTTAAAACAGTACGTTTTCCTGTTTGGAATATTTTCAATTTTGTTTTGACCGCCAGACAAATAGAGTAAAAATATTATCTCACTCCTCTCTGCGCATGTAATGTGATCGAACGAAATTGCAGAGCCAAAGTACTTGTTAAACTGCAGGTTTGTTTTCCGATTAATGGACCGATTTCGTGTTCAGAAATATAACATCCAATTTAAATTAGGTTGATGCAGGGACAGACAAACAGACAGTGAACAAATTGCTTTAACCCTGCTTTTTCGCTTGCTGCGAGGGTAAAAACTAAGTTCATAGAACACCTTACCCCACACAGTCCTTATAAAAATGTTCATAGGAAGGGTCTTTCAAGTCTACTGTTTTGTTTCAGAGCACAATCAATATTTTCCATTATCTGCGATTTTCTTTAAATCTTCTTTTACCAACGCTGAGAGTGGGAGTGGCAAATTTGATTGGTCGAATGAGTAACATTTGTCTAAGTACTGCTGCGCTGAAGGTTTTTGGAAGCGAAAACAAGGCGATTGTGTTCTACAGTGTTCAAAATATACAGTTCATTGAAATAATAAATAAAAGTTTAAAGGATGGAGAAAAAAAATTTTTTGGAATGTAACCAACCATCGTTTACACACCTTGTTAACCTCCGCCATTCGAAGATGGACGGAGAGTATGTTCACCCCCTGTCTTTTGTTTGTTGTTTGTTTGTTGAACAGTTTTATGGAAAAACTCTGACGGATTTCGACGAACTTGGTGGGGGATTAGTATGGTCCAAGAGATCATGCCATTAGATTTTGGACTTGGTCCAAGTCCAAATGGGCCGTTATGGCGGCCATTTTTGAAAAAAATATTTGAATTTTTTGTTTTTGCATTTCTACATTTGTCTTTAAGTGATTTCCAAACCCCCCCCCCCCGATTAAAGACTATATCAGCGCGGTCGTGTGTGCTTGTTAGAGAAAAAAAAAAATTTCTGCCAACTTTTTTCAAAAAATTTCGATTTTTTTATTTGGGCTATTTCTACATGATGTTCATAATTGTGATTCTTATCCACTACTCCAAGGAGACCTGAACGCGAAAAATTCTGTCATTGTGACCTGTGCGTATGGTGACTTCTTTGAACTTTGAGGAGATGAACGAACAAGCATTCCGTCAAGGCAACGTATACTGACGTAAAATCAATTCCTGTGGTCTACACGCCAAATATAAGGTGTAGTTAAGACCTGAATATGAAGTTGAGTCTCGCTCAAAAGTTAAAAGTAAAGGTGGTATAAGTTCTGACAACTCTAGCGCTCGTGCACAGCACTGCGTGACGGGTGTGAATACTCTCGGATGAATAGGATATAGTTCACTTGAGTGACCTAGCAGTATTGGTCGGCGGAGGTTTTTGCACGTCTACCGAGCGCTCCCCCTCTAGTTTAAACATGGTTAAAGTGTTGTTCATGCTTGGAGTTTGTTCATTTATGACCCCTCTGAAAGCAATTTTCCTGTTAAATGTTTTTCACCTTTGTTTGACTGCCAGACAGAGTAAAAACAATTACCCTACTCCTATGTGTGTGTGTGCTGGTACTCGGGATGGGATTCCATACAATTTGCCAAAATTCAGAGCCAAAGTGCGCTAAACGACAGCGTTCGGTTTATCCCATTCATGGTTGCGATTCTGTCAAAATATGTAAATGTAATTGAAATTAAGTTTGTCCTCGATCATAAACTCGATGTCTGCAAGATAGGGACAGATAGACGGACAGACAAACAGAGCAGAGTAAACCAATTGCTTAACTCTCATTTTTTGTTGTGCGTGTAGGGTAATGTTTTATTACCCCACCACCAAAACTGGATGGAGTGAGGTTGTTTACCCCTGTCTGTTTGTTTGTTTTGTTCGTGAACAAAATATCTCAAAAAGTTGTGGATGGGGATTTTTGATGAAATGTTGTGGAGAGCTTGGTATATGACAACGATGAAAATGATTTAGCTTTGATGAATATCAAATACTGGATTGATCTTGAGAAAATGTTAAAGTTGATTCTTCACCATTGGGAGATAGGGCCAAAAACCGTCCATATTGTTACGGCGCCGGGTATCGGTGGCAGCACACCACTAGAGGGAGCAGTAGAGTCGGGCTCCACCGAACACACCGGATTGAGGTCGGTGCCTTTTGGATAAGTACGAAAGGCACGGGTCCCTGACTGGACCATGATCGCCAAAATCGACCGCGTGGGGTAGGGTAATTGCCAAACTTCAATATACCTAATTATCCACGCGCGAACTCAAGCTACGGAGAATTCACACCCTCGAACGGACCTCGACGGAACGAGCCAATACGGAGCCCGACCGTTGTTAACCAGCGGAGTTACCAAGCCCGTCGGACCAACATGAACATTACCGGCACCGAACGGCCTCGCTATTTTCAATACACACCGATGCCAAGCCATGAAAAAGACACACAGAACGAGCTGAACATTTAAACAAAAGGGAGATATGTATTTATAAATGGGGCACGCGCGAGCCGCAAGAAGGTGCAGAGTAAAGCCGAAATAATGA
>CM068962.1:69531625-69537626 GCA_035128595.1 Eptatretus atami
GTGTACTTTACCTCTCGGCCATCCTGCCACCCATATTCATCAGCCACCCTTACTGCTTAAATATGGTACGAGAAAAAAAATTCACTTCCGCATCGCTGCGAAGCTCAGTATTGTTTGCTTTGGTTTGAACCTCTGCTTAAAATGAGTGAAATGAAACTTTTTGAAAATTTTAAATTATTTTCACTCACGTTTCAACATCACTGTAATGCATATAGTTAAGTTGTTTAAACTTTCTTTATCTGTTTTCTTAATGTCAGAATGATGAGTTACATTACTTATCTGAATATGTGCTGCTTAAATTACTAACACATCATTATTGGCATATATCCAGCCTTTGCATTGCTATTGAAATGAATATAGCTCACATCACTTTCGTCATCCATCCTTGCTGCTTCTATCTGTATATGACATGATCAAATATCACTTCCACTTCACTACGAAGCTCGGTGTTGGATGCTTTGGTTTCAACATCCCCTTAAAATGAGTGAAATTTAACATTTTGAAAATTTCAAATTATTCTCACTCAGATTTCGACATCACCGCAATGCATATTGTTAAATTGTTTGAACTTTCTTTATAAAACGTGATTTGTAATACTGGCTACTGGCACCGGGTAGTGCTACACATGCACATTTACATAGAGAGAATTTGGGTCTTCCCCCCACCCTCAACTCCCTCCCCCAGATATGCTACCCAGACAAAAACCACACTCGAGGTATCATGAGGCAACATTCACAATTTGGTTGCATTTGGTTCAGTCATTTTAAAATTGTTTTTGAAGCATATATAAACAAACAAATATATACAAACTAGAAAGCATCTGAATAATACAAAGCCCATCTGCTTTGTATTCAGACTTCTTCTTCTGTATGCTAAATGGTACCTTTGACCTTTGGATGTGTCTATCCATTTTCTCATATTAAAGCTTTTTTGAAAATTTGATAAAAGCTCAAATGGTAAATAAAAGTTACGGCGCGCACACACCACAACACACCACACACACACACAACACACACACACACACACACACACACACACACACACACCACACACACACACACACACACCACCACACACACACACACACACACAACACACACACACACCACCACACACACACACACACACACACACACACCACACACACACACACACGTGATTGGAAAACCCTGTCTCCTGCTGTGCGGGGAAGGGGCTAACAAACAAATGTATAATTTCACTTTTATAGTATATATTTACCCAGAGTGGGACAACATCTTTGTTATACAGCAACAAAATATATTGAGTAATCATTGATGTTTAAAATTCATACAAGTTCATACTCCATCACCAGGTATATAGGATTTAGATCATGAGAAAAGGATTTACTGTTTACCAAGGAAGAAAGGTTGATTTAATAAAAAAAACACTATATATTGGGTTTCACGAGTTGCATTATGCAAGCTAGAATTTCCAGAGATTCGGTCACATGATGCCATTTGCACTTTATCAGGACACTCTCTATGGAATGACACCATCAATCAGTGGACAGTTATGTGCCAGCTACCCAGTGAGATTTCACAAGCAAAGTCTCCTCAGGTATATTTTAGGCTGAATAAATGTACCTCGAGCAGTTTTCAAAATGTTGTAATTATTGAAAGGTTTTGTCATTATCCAGTGGTGAGGAGGTCCAATTGACTTTCTCGAGGAAGGGTGTGCCATGCCTCCAGGCTGGCATGATAGCCTAGGCCCGAGGGATGCACACACTGACCTATGAGCTGTTTACCCTGGTTCAAATTCTGGCCCGGCTAAAAACTATCATCCTGGTGTTTCGCAGGCAGGGAGAAGCATCAATGTGTGTACCGTCCATCAGATAGACGTTAAGCTTGGTGTCCCTTCTGCCAGCATCAGTTGGTGGATGTTAAACATCCTACGGTGTCCTTTGTGAAGAGTAGGCGAGCTATTACCAGCACCCTGGCCAAATTCCAAATTCCTGCTCTAACCTTCAGCCAGGCACAGCTGCGCCCACAGGAAATTATGCTACTTGTAGCCATGTGCTGCATACAAAAGAATATGAAGGCCAAGGCTCCGATGATCCAAAATGTTCCACTTGCTGCGATGCCAATCATAAGATCGGCCAGCTAGTTAGACCTTTAGATCACGACAATTAAATTTACCCTGCGCAATGGTCAACCTTGTATAGGACGACTTAGATAATTAAATTAAAACTTAGAATAAATAATTGGTTCAACAGGACAACTTTATGGATAACTATAAAAACAAATGTCATTAATGAATGCAAAACGACAGGAACAATTAAAAGTTTCATTCCACCATGGACACACAGTGTGCTCATCTGTGGAAAGTTCCCACACATGGAAACCTCAATCTATGATCACTTCGAAAGAATGATAAAGAAGTAACAAAAACTTACTCAGCACACCGCACGGAAACTTCCAGATTTGTTAGCTTCAACCCGATTCCTGTTGTGATGAATGGGTAAAAGAAAGAAAGAAGGAAATAAAGGAGTTGTTCAAGAATCAGTTTCTTTTTGAGTAATTTCAAATCTCACTGAATATCTGATGATGTAATAAACATTTATATAATTGTGAAATATTTTACAGTAATGTTGTTTCATATGCAGCCTGCGACTGCTGGTTGCATCATTTTCTGGAAGCACAGTTGTGCTGCTGATGCAGTGCTCTGTTATTGGTAAGCTGGTACTCATTTTGCCGACCTCAGAAGGATGACAGGCTGAATCAATCCACCTGGTGTTGTTGCAAGGGCACGACAGGGGCTCAAACTCAAGACCTTAAGATCTTAAGCCAGCCGCCTTAACCGTGAAGCCAACACCAGACTTCACAGTAATGAAAATGTGTCAGTGTCACAAAACATAAACAGACTGAGTTGATAATTTGAAAATTAAATAATAATAGAAACACCCACTCCCTATGGGAGCATAATACCCCCTCACTACGGCAGGAGTCAGTGAAGCACTTGTATTATGCCACGTGACAGTGCAAATTTTAAAGTTGTCTCTGCAGCAGACTTGAAATAGCCTCTCCCACCACCACTGGGTAGTGTTATACAATACACATCAAACTTTTTTTTAATGCCAAAAACCTTCCCAGGCACACCCAAAGTACACCAAATTTCAAGTAATTTTATCCAGTGGTGTTTGAGTGCATACACAAGTCACACACACACAATTTGGTGGGATAGAGGACTCTGCATGTTGCGCACAGTGTCACGCCATTTGACATGGTTTTGCAACGTGGCCTAGGCCTGCAGCTCCGGCAGCTTCGATGGGGTCGAGGGCTGCACATGTGATGCCCGGGATCATGCAGATCGACATGTATTTGGGACTTGGCCTGGCTATGCAGCCTGGAGGGCTTTATCTACTCCATCCTGCTGAGGACGATTGGGACCGAACTTCAGTGGGATCGATGGCTGTGCTGGATATAACAGCTTCAGTGAGGCTGAGGTGTTTGGGACTCGGCCGAGCTATGCAGCTTGGTGCGCTTTGTTGGCTCCCTCACGCCAAGGAAGACTCCCTTTTGCCAACTCCCTTCTGCCGTGCAACTCCTTCCTGCTGTAAACGGAAAGGACTGAGCTTCAGTGGGACCATGTGTGGAGATGATAACCGGTGGCAGCAATGCACCATGTCTGGGTGAGCGGGGGTGTCCCCGGGTGTGATTGGGCTGGAGTTGGAGGGGGAAACGGAGCACGAATGAGGAGACGGCTTAGTCTATGAGTCGTGGTTCCATGCTGGGGTGGAGATGGGTGCTTCAAGACCAGGGACGGTTCCATTCAATCTTGGGGCCCACATGTGGAGATGACGACTGGTGGCAGCAGACAGGATACCCACACAAACACACACACACACACACACACACACACACACACACACACACACACACACACACACACACACACACACACACACACACACACTCACTGAAATCTAAACACTGCAAAAGCCCAAATCACCATTTTTGTAAGCTCCATCAGAATCCAATATCTTGAAGATAGCCACATGTGGTTCAATATGTCTTGACCTCAATTGGAGACACACTATATCCTGCATTTACCAAGCCTTAGCTCAGGAAAAGAGCCACCATGTGCACATGTTGCTTCATAGTTTTGGGGTTTAGCAACATATACTAGAACCGACCCCAAATGAGATTAGTATTGCCCTTTCAACCACTTTATATGTCAAGATATTTCTCAGATTAGTGCTTCTGATTGTCAAATCAAATGCTTCCGATATCTGGTTAAAATTGATGGTGTCCACAGCTCCCGTCTACAGTTAATGGTGTCCACAGCTCCTGCACAGCTCCTGCTGTGGACTCAATCCACCAATATTTAGAAGATGCACCACCACTGTGTGCGGTGTGATCTGCCCCCAGGGCTCTCCTGTCTGTACCCACTGTGGTGCTCCGCTTTCTGGAGATGCCCTCGGTGCTGCCCTGCTAGTGTCGTCATTACAGCGGTTCTTCAGACAGCCTCGACTGTCAATGGTCATTCTGGCTCACACTCCCCATGTCCTCCCACACCAAGCATCCCCTATCAGGCCTGATCCTTTTCATTTTATTTTCTTTTTCATCCCTTTTACCCATTTGTTTTTCTTCCTTCCCCTTGTTCTTCAGCTTCCCTTACTGGCCCAACACATTGTATACTATATGCCATATATATGGGTGGTGGTGGTGAGGTGGGGGTTCTTTCCAGACATCAAGTATGACAGACATCAAAAATAAAAATTTCCAGACATCAAGTAAAGGAAGGAGATGTAGTCTAAAACACTTCAGGACCACTGATTATGATAGCCACAGGAGGACTTACCCTCAGCGTTGCTTAACAGTAGATTTCCATTGCTTCGCAGCAAAAGCCAATGGCGAAACGCATTGCACTTATTATGCAAAATAGCATCTGACTCTTGTGATATCACCAAGGATGTTTTCTCTGCATTCACGTTTTTAACAGGGGACCCACTCTCAGCAGGGTAGAATGTCACATGACCAGTCATCTCGGCTTCCAATGTAGCATAGGGAATATGGCTGGCTGGTCGAAATATTAGAAATAGCGGCTGAACCCTGTGGAGGAACAAAATCTCAGTACAGTCCTGTGTTTGAATGAAATGTTTCACAATGAAGGCAATTCATCTTTAATTTACAGCCTAAGGACAGTTCATGACTTTGATTGGCAATGTCCTAAGTCTTCTTCCTCTTTTGTATGCAGCACAAGACTGCAGGGTAGCATCATTGGCTGAGGGTCGGCTGTGCCGCTGATGTAATGTCCTCTGCTGGTTAGGGCAGGGGTTTGTTCAGGGTTCCCGTGATAGATCATCTACTCATCGCGCAGGATGCCTTGGGATCTTTAACGACCACCAACTAATGCCGGCAGGTGTGACACCCGGCTAAACGTCCATCCGAGGGACGGCACACACATTGATTAATCACCCTGCCTGTGAAACACCAGGATGGCAGTTTACATCTGGGCTGGGTTACAAACCCAGGCAAGACAGCTAAGAGGCGAGTGTGCGTACCTCGAGGTCATCCTGCCAGCCTGATGTCCTACTAATGTGTTTCCATTGAAACCTTCCATTGCAGCTTTAGCCATTGCATCTTGTAATTTATTTCATTAACTTTAGCAAATGCCTTTAGGATTGTTAGTGCCAGCCTCATTTTCAAGAGTAAATGTGTCTAGAAAGTTCCCATATACATATTACATAAGAAAAATGGCAAAAAAAAGTTTCCTTCTTTCCTTCCCTCCCCTAACTACTCCTTCACCCACCTCATTCACCCTCCTCCGTTCTCTATCATGGATTTCAGTCATTGAAACATTATCATATTTTTATATTTACTGATCAATACTAGAAGAGAGTCTGGTGTGTGTCGCAATTTTTTCAGAAATGGCTCAACGGATCTTCGTCAAACTTTCAGAGGTTCACCCGTGAGTGTCTGAATATTTTACGGAAAAAAGTTTTTGAAAATCTTGAAAAAACAAGTTCGATTCTTTTTTT
>CM068962.1:69550790-69578342 GCA_035128595.1 Eptatretus atami
CTGTCGTTTGAACATGCATCATGTTGTTAAAACTGAATTCCACCTCCCTTGTTGCTGTGTTTCATTAATTCCACGAAGACGTGTTCCGAGATCATCGGTTGTTCCAGATCGGTGTGATACTATACAGCAAATGTGCGCAATCTCAATCGTCTCCGTCAATGGTACATTCATGAACAAGCTTTAATATCAAAAGGATGCCATGATGTTCCTCACTTGTCGGTGTTTTAGCTCTAATTGATTCTGCAAAACCTGCGTATAAAGCACCGCGCCTTCACTTCCTCCTTCACTTGCTGCGATTTTTACCCTGAAGAGTGCAGCACGAAAAGCTTCGGTCACTATTATATCGTGTTTGTTTTATTTTTATATATATATATATATATATATATATATATATATGTATATATAAACACACACAGTATATTGTAATGATGGTCGTGCACTTCAACGACGGTCACACTGCCGGCAGGTATGGGATGAAAATGTCCTCCCCTCCATGGGACGAAGCACACTAACTCTGACAAAAGGTTCGAGTGCATGACCTCACCTGCGTTCACTCCAGATGTGGCTCAATGTGGGTTACCTACCCCTACACTTATAATTTGGGACTCAATGGGTCCTCAAAAATGCCATTTGCCCTACTCCTCTTCTTTCTAGTGGCCGCAGACATTGAATTATGGAAAGTATAGATAACACACCAGCTTCACACCATTCACACTTCCTATAAATTTGATCCACGCACTGCAAATTCATTCACTCCCAACATATCAAACCCTCTATTCATCCCTTGGCTTGTTGGGCCAGGAGAAGAAGGATGAGGAAAGCACCAACGATGTCATCAAATTTCAATAAATCAATCCATGTACATGTACAATGGTGGAAGTTTAAGATTTGTAGGGTGGGGGGGGAGGAGGAGGGGTAGGGGGGGGGGGAGGGAGTTGTGGGGGGGGGAGGCGGGCTTAAAAACAAAACACTAGGGCAGGGGAGACGAGGCTTTCCTCAACACATCCTTTTTAATCACACATTTTATTCTTTCACGGAATTACATTGCACTTATCTCTAACATGTACGATGAAATAACTATTCTAATCTATCCCCAAACCGGTGTGTGTGTGTGTGTGTGTGCTGTGCTTGTGTGTGTGTATATGGATATAGTGGATATCTAGTGCCGCAGACATTGAATTATGGAAAGTATAGATAAACACACCAGCTTCACACCATTCACACTCCTATAAATTTGATCCATGCACTGCAAATTCCATTCACTCCCAACAGTATCAAAACCTCTATTCATCCCTTGTCTTGTTGGCTGCAACAAAAACTGGCTGCAATCCCTTGATCTCTCAGGGTCTTGGTGAAACCATATGTCTTCCACTTCTTAATGATTCTCTTGACTGTGGTCAAGGGATATTCAAGCCTTTGAAATATTTTTATACCCATCCTCTAATCTGTGCCTTTCCACAACTTTGTCCCAGCAGGTTTTTTGAAAGCTCCTTAGCATTCAGGTTGAGTCTTTGCTGTGAAATGCACTTACACAGCAGATGAAACCTGCAGGAAACAGCTGATTTTATTCTGAAATCATTCAGAATCACTACAATTTAACACAGGTGGAGGCCAATTATCTTGGTGTGTGATTTTGAAGGTGATTGGTTACACCTGAGCTAATTTACATTCCTGTTGCAAGGGGGGGTGGACACTTATCCAACCAAGATATTCTAGTTTGTATTTGAATTCATTTTTCTAAATTTGTAGAATTTTTTTTCACTTGGAAGTTGTGGGCTTCAATGTGTAAATAAAGGTGGAAAAATTCTGATTTAATGCAATTTAATTTCAGGCTGCAAGGCAAGAAAAGGTGAAATTTGAAAAGGGGTGTGGACTTTCTATAGGTACTGGAACTAGATTACTATGGTGACATTAAATGACATAACAAATACATAAACTATGGCATGTAAAAAGCAAAAAAATAGATGCAACGTATGGCAAAAAAACGACATTCCATAAGATTGTGGCTACATAGACCAAGAAACTGTGAAATAGCATCAGCATGGATAAGGCACTGAGAAAAGCTGGTTTTTTCCATTAGCATATCAGTTCAACTATTAAACCTTACTTCCCCAGCTGTGATTTTTGGAGATTGATCTGAGACTATTTAGCCATCACTGCAGGATGCTAAGTTTGTTTTGTGCCACGTCGCTGGTGCTGACGTGTTGGACGTTGGCAAAGCACTGTCGTCACGCACATAGCAAACCAATTGTATTTGGCAGGACAAGTTGAGAAACCACCGTATTTATGTTGGTATGCAATGTTCTGGAGTGACATTGTGATCTACTTTTAATAATTCAGTCATCTGCTTCAACATCCTCTGCTTATACCTTAGGTATTATGAAAGACTCCAACTGTGACATACCATCATAAAACTGAGGTGCAGCTCAGAGCTGGTTGAGCCATATGGGTTCTCACGGAGCAGCGATAGACCCATGGTCAGAGCGTGATGCCTGGGGAAATGGCCAATGTCAGGGGAACCTCTTCCCCAGCACTGCCACGGGTCATGGGGAGGTTTGTGGAGGGTAGAGGTCATCAAAACCAAGCTAACATGTAATGGAATGAGAAAAAAGATGAATTACAAAAGGTTTTGTCGTGAAAAAAAAATTAAAGATAAAAACCTGTTGTAAGCAATTATAAGTATGGTATATGATGTAAAGATGAAAACACTGCTCACAAATTTTTTTGTGACTCATCGAATGAAGTTCACTCGGTCGATCCAATATTATTTCTAATGTGTGACTTTAAAAATCCCCTTCTGTCTCGCCTAATGGAAATGCCAGACACAATTTCAACTGTTGTGTGTGGTGTGTGTGTGGGTGTGTGTCGTTGGTTGTTATCTCCATTTGTGGTTTGAGGAGATGGAACAAAGTCCTCCAGGACTCAAAGTATCCACCTCTGCTTCGGTAAGAGATCACAGTTCATGTGACCAAGTTTTGTTGTTCTCAGAGTTTTGTTCCGAGGGCTCTTTTCAGGATAGTCACCGAACCTCGGACTGCTTCTAATTGTGTGTGTGAGTGAGTGAGTGAGTGAGAGAAGAGAAAAAAAAAGAAAAAAAGAAAAAAAAAGACATCATGAATGTGGGGCAGGTCTCACCCTCAAACCCCTTGATGTAATGCTACAGCACACAATGCAATAAAAGAAAACATAAAATAGGATATACTGCAACCTTAGGGTATGTACTATGAAGGAAAATCATGATTCCACGTCACAATAACTCAAAGATGCCTACATGAAGCTTGAGGACATCACATGTACCTGAGAAACAGTTCAGCAATGACGCTTCCATTCCGGGTCCAACACACTGAGGTTTCGTGCAAGACGTTGAAGAACTGGCACCAAATCTTGAAGGTTTCCTGCCAGATCAGGAAATGCTTCTGCCCTGATTTTACGGATCACCTGAGGTGCTGCAGAATGGTAACGAGGTATTATTGTTATAAATGCATTTTGCCATATGGTTTTACTTGTGTATTTTCAGTGCAGCGTTTGGATTGGTTTCCGTATGTTGTGCTTTTTGTGTGTTTAACTCATATTCATCAATTTTTGATGACTGAATGAATCATTTTCACATTTGATTAATTTTTCCAAATCGTGATCTAGTAACAGTGAAAAAGATAAAATAAGAATGGGGAAAAAATATCTACGGCCTGTACATAAATCACAAACAGTGCATGTTGTGTGTAGTGAGGACTTTGCAATGAACGAAAAATGCTCCTTAACAACAAGTGATGAATTTGGGAATGGATTGACGATTAATATTTCCTTGAGCAGTCATTTGGCCTAGAAGTTGGCCCTAACCATATTGTTGGGCTAGTTTGGAAGCCTCAATGTCGAAGTTGGCAAAGTATCAATGCTTTCATCCCAGGAGACCTCTTAAGCTTCTTTAAATAAGAATATATGCTCCATATCTCATCGACCTCTTTGGATTACTAACTTGTTGGCAAACAGCAGGTGATAGATAATTGTTTTGGAAACATAGTTTCTGCTTGCTTTAAAAAATTAACACCCAATGGTGTGTAGGGAATTGGAATACACAGTAATCTTGAATGCTCATTTACTCACACAAAACCACTAGAAGCGGCACTCGGTCGAGCGAATACCAAAGCTAGGCTGAACAGTTTACCTGTAGTATCCCACTGACAGGCCGGATCTGGATCCGGACCTGAACCAAAATCTAATGCATTTGTTCTTGTAATCTAACCAACTCATCCATCTAGTTTTGTCATAACTCGTCCACAACTTTTGAAATATCATGCTATGCTGTATTTCATTTTGGCCCTATCTCTCAATGGTGAATGAGAGGCGGAGGAGATTGGGACCATACTCTGTGCAGAGCGTTGGTGCTGCTTAAGCAGTCTCCTTGGCTATTGGGCACAATCCTGGATGGGTCGCCACTCAGACACAGTATACCAGCATGCTGGCACTCATTTGCTGACCTCGGAAAGATGACAGGCCGAGTTAACCCCACATGGTATTAATTCAACAGCTGAGCGGGATTTGAACTCAGGACCCTACGATCCCAAGCCCACCACTCCAACCATTAAGCCAACACCAGCATAAATGGTGAAGAATCACTTAAAAAAATTAAATTCTTAGTCGCCGGATCCAGATCTTCAAAATCTAATCATTTGGTCCTTGTCACACACCCAACCTCGACCAAATTTCATCTGAAAATCCTTCCAACAACTTTTGAGAATCCTGTTGACAGACAACCAGACAGGGGCGAAAAACATAACCTCCGTCCACCTTCGGTGGAGGAGGTAAAAATGTCTTACCTTTGAAAGGATCAGGCTTGATTTTCAATCTTTTAGGCCTTTCTTCTTCTCCTTGTCTTCGACAGAAACCACCTGCTCTCCTATAATGGTTGATGCTGTTGTAAAGGAAGTAGTGCATCAGCAGTGGTGGTGCAAAAACTGACTGCTTGGAGCCTGAACTCTGTTCATCTTTTGGTGTTGATAAGATACCCTGGCTGGTGTCAGTCTTTGTTGAGTGTGGGACTTGGGACCTGATTTTCTTCGGAGAGGGAGGATCCTGTGTCTTCATTTTTGATGAGATGTACTCTGAGTCTGAATCAATCTGAACAAGGAGTGTTTAAAGAACAAAACAAACGAGTGATATCATAAATGCTTTTTAACAAACAACAACAACAACACAACAACATAAAAATTCACATAATAACTTTGAAGTTACATAATGCTTCAGTTTATCAGGACTGTACTATCCATGCAAACATAGTCCATCATATTAACAGTTTATCTTTTGCACGAATCAGAGTCAGCCAATGGTAGTCCTCATTCAGCCACAGAACTAATTTCTAATTGCGGAGACCATGTGTGACAGTACTATATTTGTGGTTTATATTCTGATCCAATACACTTTGTGGTTACATTATAGTTAGCATCGAACGTTGGTTAAAAATTGGGTTAGATCCTTTAAATCGTTACATTATGTTTAGTAGCTCTTTTGCATATTATGGGGGCTGGCAGGGTGGCCTAGAGGTACGCACACTTGCTCTAAAGTCTTCTAGCCTGGGTTGAATCCATGGGCCCCAGCTATTAAACTCTCAATCGAGGTGTTTCACAGGCATGGTGATCATCAATGTGTGTGCCATCTTCTCTAGATAAGACATTCAACTGGACATCTTGTCTTGCCGGCATAGCTGGTGATGCTCAAGATCCCATGGTGTCTTTTGTGAAAGACTAGGCGAGCTGTCGCCTGGCATCCTGAACAAATTAAACAAATTGCTACCCTAACTTACAGAGAGTGTTGCATCAGCAGCACAGCCCGCCCTCTGTCAATTATGTACCCCCACAGCCATGTTGCTGATACGAAAGATGATTGATTCTATGCGTTAAAGTGATACTATATGTAGTAATATGGTTACAATGAGATACAGACCATATCATAATTACTTATGCCTGATACTGTAATCAAATAATGGTTATATAGTGTCATTGACTGTAGCCACTCTATCATCATTACATTATGGTATTACTGTATCATATATTTTAAATGCGCTTTATATAGTGTTTTGTGCCCTATTTGTGGCTACATGTTATACCGCTACAACATTACCATGGGTATTTTGTGGCTAGTATCATTTACTTCCTTCTTCTTCTTAACGGCCACCTTATCCCACTTTTATTTGTAGGGTTGGCCGCGGGAAGATTGCCAGAGTCTTACAACTGTCTGGTCCAGCCTGACATTGGGACTAGTTAGGGTAGGGAATTTGGGAAATTGTTCGAGGTGCTGTGGATAACTCGCCTACTCTTCGCAAAGGACCCATGGGATCTTTAAACGTCCTGCCAACGAAATGCGGCGACGGGACGCCCGTTTAACGTCCTCGCAAGGGACACCACACACATTGATGAAATCACCGTACCTGAGGAACGGCTGACCTGACAGTTTATAGCTGGGCGGTCGGGATTCAAAACCAGACTAGACAGTAAAGGGTATGTGTGCGTAACCTCTAGGGCCTACGCCATCCTGTCAGCCCTGTAGCTAGCACCATTACTGTACATGGGTTTATCCTTACAATACCAAGTAAATGAACACATACAGCTTTGTCTGTAAAGTAGTAATTTCCATCCATCTCTTCAAACAAAAAACTAAAACTTAAAAAAATTACCCCCATGTGGAGTGACGGTCATCTTCTGCGCGAGAAATATATATAGCCTCCTGAAGGTAGGGCAGTTTTTGCAAAACTTTGAATGTCAACGTGACAAACGAAAGCGAATTATCGAAAATACCGCCTCGACCAAATTTAGATATTGTCCCATAGATTTATATGCCAACAATCCAATTCAAGATTCGCTTGAGAAAATGTTAGGAGGAGATCGAATTTTGAAATCCGTCATTTTCGATAATTCGTCTCGCATTTTTTGCGCAACTTTGAAAGTCACGTGACCGAAAAAGCAATATCGAAATCCGGCCCCGACAAAATTTAGATATTTGTCCCATAGATTTCATTATGCCACAATCAAATCAAGATGCGCTTTGAGAATGTAGGGGATAGATTTGAATCTCTTTGCTGAACGTATTGCATGCCTTGAGTAGTACAGAAACAAGGAATATCGATTCCGCGATAAAATTACTTGTCTCATGATTCATTTGCACAACAATTCCAAGACGCAGAGCGAGAGGTGAATCGCATTCGCAACTCACTGTGACACCTGACCTTGGGTGACGCTTTGAAAAGTCTACCATCGTGGTACTGGTCCATCGACCTCTATCAGGATCACTAATGACCAGATCTCCCGCTTCAACTTTCAGTTGTGGACGACGGACGGACGGACGGATCGTCAACCTTCTCCTCTGCAACACCAATTTATTAGGTCATGCTGCGAAGAGATACCTAACCATGACGCTGTTGGCATAATGTTAGAGTTAGAACATCCCGCTCTGGTGTGGGAATCTTTCGATTAAAACCGCTTGCCTCGTCATACAAAAGACCTTTAAAATGGCATGTGCTGACTTCCTTGCCTTCTGCTCAACATGTAAAAGGACAGAGCAATGGTCAAACAACCCGAAGCTTGGCAAACTTGATTGGCCAAATGGCCTCCACTGTTTAAGTTCCTGAAAGTAACTCCATTTGTTTTTATTAGTTTATTTAAGTTACTCCTGGCAAAATTCCAGTCGTCCAGAATTGTCTTTGCTTTTAATGATCTGTGAAATACATGCACGTTAATGCTATCTACTGTCTTTTAATCTAAACTGTACGCTACTTCTAACTTTAACATGCATTATTTATATGGTTCCAAGTTTTTAAACTGTTCTTTGATTCCCAGGAAATTCTTCCTTTAACTGTACATCATGAACACCTGAACAAAAGACCTTGTGTGCTTATATAGGGTAGTTCTAGTGAAAGTTTAACTATCTGAGCTATAGATTTTGTAAAATGCAACTTCAAGCTTCCAAGATATGATTTATAAGCTTACTGTACGTATATATCTTTTTAATTCCAAAACAATAGAAAGTGAAGTTGAAGGAAAATTCTCTGAACTAATAAACTCAGATTTAAAAAAAACTTGTTTAGCTTTAATCAAACTACCAATAAAGCTACCACACCTGAACTAATTGATGGAGATGTATCCTTTTCATTGGCAACTATAGTGTATCATGGCTTCTCGGGCTGAACTATTTTAACATTGTCACAATGAGACATCATTGTTTTCCAGGACCAAAAACTCACCCTTGACCTCAAATAGGTATATCATCTCCAGGAACGATGGCCTCTATCGCTCTGTGTCCTTCTGCCGCATTCCGGCAACATTTCCTACCGAGTTCATCTCTTTCTTTCGTTCATCTTCGTCATCAGATGAAGACCATGAAAAGCCTGCTTCAGGCCTCCTCAAACTCACTGTAGGTACTTCTTGGGTTGGCGTGATTGAACATTGGTCTCATTTGCCTACTGACTTGAGATGCATGAACTAACCTCGGGGAAGACTCCACGAGAACGAGGAATATAGGACTTTCGTCGGGGCCCCAAATAGCCAATTCTTGTGGATGTTGCCGAAGGGATTCACCAATATGTAGCATCCACCGCCAGTTTTCTGAATCATCTCCATTGCTGTGGTTGTCACAGTTGTCCACAGTAGCAACTTTAGTGGCCGAGGCAGTAGCCTTCAGTTTGTAACTGGTTGCTTGCAGAATCATATGTGCAGTAGGCTTGTATCAGGTATGAGAGCTGCGGCTGTGGAGTGTCTTTGAGATTGAGTTAACAGGTTGTGGCAGTTTAAGGCAAACAGATTCTGTTGTCACAAAATGCAAGCAAATCACTGGTGGAGGGCTGGGAGAATGATGCATCAGCAACGGTATGAGCATAAATTTTTGACTGTGGGTCAGCAATCACGAATGTTGATGCAAATCATTGAAGCAGTTTCATATGATCCGTGGGCATAGTTGCTAACGTGAGCTATTTCAGACTGTGCTCTCCACTGCGAAACACAGGCTGCGCTTGCTCATGATGCATTTTCTTGGGTACAACATCCTCCGATCACCCTTTGTTTAGTGCTTGTTCTCTACTGGCTCTGCTGATTTCCTTTGAAATCGTTTGTTCCTGGGGATTCCTGTCTAGCTCGATGAAGGCTTGTGTCATTGGTTGGGCCTTTAAGCTTGTCCTGAAAAATGTCAATGGCCGGAGGAACTTTGTTCAGACGCAGATGTTCGCCACAACACACCAGAAAGATGCTTTTGCCTTGGTTCTAATTTCTGACGTTTTTCCTTTCCCCCTTTTTTTTCCCAAATACTAGCTCCTTCCGACAGTTGTGGAATGGATGCCTTTATTACTTTCCTCCTTTTTTGTCTGTATCAGTTTTGCATTTTTTGGTCACTGTATCCTGTTGTTGTTTTTATTTTAAAAAAAAATAAAACAACGGAACCTTTTCTCAGCAATTTCATCTGCTTTCCGACCGCCTATGCTTGTCTCCACCTTTTGAAGTCCTTGAAGGTATCGTCACTGGAGTGCATGATCAATGGATTTTGTAATATTCCTTCCTTGATAGCTGCAGAAGCCTTTCTCTCCTGCCTTCCACCTTCACTTGCAGTTTCCATCAAATCTTCTGATGACAGCAGGAGTTTCTGTTTTCACTGGTCTTTTGGTGATGCTGACCTTTACCTTCTATCTAGTTTTGCTTGCCCATTGACTACTGATTTTTTACTTGTTCATGTCGGAACTGACCGCACTAATTTTTGACCTGGGAGAATCCATTCACCTGACTCTAAGATGCAACAGGTTATACTCTGGCATTATTCCTTTGTCCGCCTGCTGCACTTATCCCTTTTCACATTCACTATATCCTTGTTTTCTTGAGATGACAAGCATGAAACGTTCACTTTTTATGGTCTTCACCTACCTTGGCCCTTCTTTTCAGCCAACTCTCCTTCCAGAAGTGACGCTCTCAAAATCGATCAGCAGTTTTGCAAAGCCCTGAGCTATTTTGGGGGGGGGTTGGGTGTTGGGGGGGGTGGTCGGTTGGGGGTTGGTGGGGTTGGTTGGGAGTGTGTTGTGGGGTATTGCGGGTTTTGTTGGTTGGTGGTTGGGGGGTGAGGGGGGTGGTTGGTTGGGTGTGGTGGGGGGGGGGTTGGGGTGGGGGGTGGTGTGTTGGTCGGTGTGGTTTTGGTGGTTGGGGGGTGGGTGTGGGTGATTTGTGATAGAAGCATATTGAATACATGTCGCCTTTCCAGAATTCGTGGTCGTATCATTGGGAATAGGCCCTGCTGTCGTAAGGCATCCTGCCCTTTGATTTCCATGTCAGGTGAAGCGAATCTACCTGTGGTGATGGATAAGGGTATTTGTGAGGAGCATTGAGAAAGTGGTAATCAGAAAAAGATTATGGAAAAACAGATCTTTTGTGAAAATTTTAAAAGGGTCCAATTGTGGTATAACTTTGAAATATGGAATGGAAGGAAGGGTGGCAAATCTTAAATGTTAATAATAATCTCCCATAATATACATTTGCCTGAATTGAATTTGGATTATTTAGCTGACTGGTTGTTATGGTTAAAAACTTGACAAGTTTTGGATGGATTTTATACCTGTAAAAAGCCTTTGGCCAAAACAGTTCTTTATCTTCTTTAAAAGAAAGTTTTTTTGGAAAAAAAGAAATTGTTTTCAGCATCCTGAACAATCATACTTAAGCCATAAACATATTGCACATACAAAAATGGTTGAATGTTAATCACCCCCTCTTCCATTCTTACATACTCCCGATCCTTCCCCTCTCATTTCCTTTCCAAGCTTCTTCCCCTTTTATTCTCTAGTCTGACCTAACCTCACGCCTCCCCTTCTCTTCTCTATCCTTTCCCACTTCCCTTTATTTTTTTCAATTATTTTCGCTTATCTACCTCCTCATGGCCCATTTCCTGCATATATGCATATGTAGAAAGATGCACTCCATCGGCCAACAACAACTTTAAATATTGAAACCAGTGCCGGATAGAAAAGTTGAAGCTGGAGGGAGAGAGGGTGGGTGGGGGCGGTATAAATGGATAAATGGAGTAAACATAAGATACCCACGTACTGTGTATTGGCTGCCCATCTCATATCTCATCATCTCTCTTCTTTTTTGGCTCAATGTGGGTGTACCTACCCCTACACTTATAATTTGGGACTCAATGGGTCCTCAAAAATGCCATTTGCCCTACTCCTCTTCTTTCTAGTGGCCGCAGACATTGAATTATGGAAAGTATAGATAACACACCAGCTTCACACCATTCACACTTCCTATAAATTTATCCACGCACTGCAAATTCCATTCACTCCCAACACTATCAAACCCTCTATTCATCCCTTGGCTTGTTGGGCCAGGAGAAGGAAGGATGAAGAAAGCATCCCAAACGATGTCATCAAATTTCAATAAATCAATCCATGTACGATGTACAATGGTGGAAGTTTAAGATTGTAGGGGGGGGGGGAGAGGGTGTGGGGGGGGAGGAGGAGTGTGGGGGGGGAGGCGGCTTAAAAACAAACACTAGGGCAGGGGAGACGAGGGCTTTCTCAACACATCCTTTTTAATCACACATTTTATCTTTCACGGGAATTACATTGCACTTATTCTAACATGTACGATGAAATAACTATTCTAATCTATCCCCAACCGTGTGTGTGTGTGTGTGTGTGTGTGTGTGTGTGCGTGTGTGTTTGTGTGTGTTATATGGATATATGTGGATATCTAGTGCCGCGACATTGAATTATGGAAAGTATAGATAACACACCAGCTTCACACCATTCACACTCCTATAAATTTGATCCATGCACTGCAAATTCCATTCACTCCCAACAGTATCAAACCCTCTATTCATCCCTTGTCTTGTTGGCTGCAACAAAAACTGGCTGCATCCCTTGATCTCGGCAGGGTCTTGGTGAAACCATATGTCTTCCACTTCTTAATGATTCTCTTGACTGTGGTCCAAGGGATATTCAAGGCCTTTGAAATATTTTTATACCCATCCTCTAATCTGTGCCTTTCCACAACTTTGTCCCAGAGGTTTTTTGAAAGCTCCTTAGCATTCATGGTTGAGTCTTTGCTGTGAAATGCACTACACAGCAGATGAAACCTGCAGGAACAGCTGATTTTATTCTGAAATCATCAGAATCACTACAATTTAACACAGGTGGAGGCCAATTATCTTGGTGTGTGATTTTGAAGGTGATTGGTTACACCTGAGCTAATTTACAATTCCTGTTGCAAGGGGGGTGGACACTTATCCAACCAAGATATTCTAGTTTTGTATTTTGAATTCATTTTCTTAAATTTGTAGAATTTTTTTTCACTTGGAAGTTGTGGGCTTCAATGTGTAAATAAAGGTGGAAAAATTCTGATTTAATGCAATTTAATTTCAGGCTGCAAGGCAAGAAAAGGTGAAAATTTTGAAAGGGGGTGTGGACTTTCTATAGGTACTGGAACTAGATTACTATGGTGACATTAAATGACATAACAAATACATAAACTATGGCATGTTAAAAAGCAAAAAAATAGATGCAACGTATGGCAAAAAAACGACATTCCTAAAGATTGTGCTACATAGACCAAGGAACTGTGAAATAGCATCAGCATGGATAAGGCACTGAGAAAAGCTGGGTTTTTTTCCATTAGCATATCAGTTCAACTTTAAACTTTACTTTCCCCAGCTGTGGATTTTGGAGATTGATCTGAGACTATTTTAGCCATCACTGGCAGGATGCTAAGTTTGTTTGTGCCACGTCGCTGGTGCTGACGTGTTGGACGTTGGCAAAGCACTGTCGTCACGCACATAGCAACCCAATTGTATTTGGCAGGACAAGTTGAGAAACCACCATATTATGTTGGTATGCAATGTTCTGGGAGTGACATTGTGATCTACTTTATAATTCAGTCATCTGCTTCAACATCCTCTGCTTATACCTTAGGTATTATGAAAGACTCCAACTGTGACATACCATCATAACTGAGGTGCAGCTCAGAGCTGGTTGAGCCATATGGGTTGCTCACGGAGCAGCGATAGACCCCATGGTCAGAGCGTGATGCCTGGGGAATGGCCAATGTCAGGGGAACCTCTTCCCCAGCACTGCCACGGGGTCATGGGGGAGGTTTGTGAGGGTAGAGGTCATCAAAACAAGCTACATGTAATGGAATGAGAAAAAAGATGAATTACAAAAGGTTTTGTCGTGAAAAAAAAATTAAAGATAAAAACCTGTTGTAAGCAATTATAAGTATGGTATATGATGTAAAGATGAAAATCAACTGCTCACAAATTTTTTTTGTGACTCATCGAATGAAGTTCACTCGGTCGATCCAATATTTTATTTCTAATGTGTGACTTTAAAATCCCCTTCTGTCTCGCCTAATGGAAATGCCAGACACAATTTTCACTGTTGTGTGTGTGTGTGTGTGTGTGTCGTTGGTTGTTATCTCCATTTGTGGGTTTGAGGAGATGGAACAAAGTCCTCCCAGGACTCAAAGTATCCACCTCTGCTTCGGTAAGAGATCACAGTTCATGGACCAAGTTTTGTTGTTCTCAGAGTTTTGTTCCGAGGGCTCTTTTCAGGATAGTCACCGAACCTCGGACTGCTTCTAATTGTGTGTGTGAGTGAGTGAGTGAGTGAGAGAAGAGAAAAAAAAAGAAAAAAGAAAAAAAAAGACATCATGAATGTGGGGCAGGTCTCACCCTCAAACCCCTTGATGTAATGCTTACAGCACACAATGCAATAAAAGAAAACATAAAATAGGATATACTGCAACCTTAGGGTATGTACTATGAAGGAAATCATGATTCCACGTCACAATAACTCAAAGATGCCTACATGAAGCTTGAGGACATCACAATGTACCTGAGAAACAGTTCAGCAATGACGCTTCCATTCCGGGTCCAACACACTGAGGTTTCGTGCAAGACGTTGAAGAACTGGCACCAAATCTTGAGGTTTCCTGCCAGATCAGGAAATGCTTCTGCCCTGATTTTACGGATCACCTGAGGTGCTGCAGAATGGTAACCGAGGTATTATTGTTATAAATGCATTTTGCCATGATGTTTTACTTGTGTATTTTCAGTGCAGCGTTTGTGATTGGTTCCGTATGGTTGTGCTGTGTTTACTCATATTCATCATTTTTGATGACTGAATGAATCATTTTCACATTTTGATTAATTTTCCAAATCGTGATCTAGTAACAGTGAAAAAGATAAAATAAGAATGGGGAAAAAATATCTACGGCCTGTACATAAATCACAAACAGTGCATGTTGTGTGTAGTGAGGACTTTGCAATGACGAAAAATGCTCCTTAACAACAAGTGATGAAATTTGGGAATGGATTGACGATTAATATTTCCTTGAGCAGTCATTCTGGCCTAGAAGTTGGCCCTAACCATATTGTTGGGCTAGTTTGGGAAGCCTCAATGTCGAAGTTGGCAAAGTATCAATGCTTCATCCCAGGAGACCTCTTAAGCTTCTTTAAATAAGAATATATGCTCCATATCTCATCGACCTCTTTGGATACTAACTTGTTGGCAAACAGCAGGTGATAGATAATTGTTTTGGAAACATAGTTTCTGCTTGCTTTAAAAAATTAACACCCAATGGTGTGTAGGGAATTGGATACACAGTAATCTTGAATGCTCAATTTTACTCAACACAAAACCAACTAGAGCGGCACTCGGTCGAGCGAATACCAAAGCTAGGCTGAACAGTTTACCTGTAGTATCCCACTGACAGGCCGGATCTGGATCCGGACCTGAACCAAAATCTAATGCATTTGTTCTTGTAATCTAACCAACTCATCCATCTAGTTTTGTCATAACTCGTCCACAACTTTTGAAATATCATGCTATGCTGTATTTCATTTTGGCCCTATCTCTCAATGGTGAATGAGAGGCGGAGGAGATTGGGACCATACTCTGTGCAGAGCGTTGGTGCTGCTTAAGCAGTCTCCTTGGCTATTGGGCACAATCCTGGATGGGTCGCCACTCAGACACAGTATACCAGCATGCTGGCACTCATTTTGCTGACCTCGGAAAGATGACAGGCCGAGTTAACCCCACATGGTATTAATTCAACAGCTGAGCGGGATTTGAACTCAGGACCCTACGATCCCAAGCCCACCACTCCAACCATTAAGCCAACACCAGGCATAAATGGTGAAGAATCACTTAAAAAAATTAAATTCTAGTCGCCGGATCCAGATCTTCAAAATCTAATCATTTGGTCCTTGTCACACACCCAACCTCGACCAAATTTCATCTGAATCCTTCCACAACTTTTGAGATATCCTGTTGACAGACAACCAGACAGGGGCGAAAACATAACCTCCGTCCACCTTCGGTGGAGGAGGTAAAAATGTCTTACCTTTGAAAGGATCAGGCTTGATTTCAATCTTTTTAGGCCTTTCTTCTTCCTCCTTGTCTTCGACAGAAACCACCTGCTCTCCTATAATGGTTGATGCTGTTGTATAAGGAAGTAGTGCATCAGGCAGTGGTGGTGCCAAAAACTGACTGCTTGGAGCCTGAACTCTGTTCATCTTTGGTGATGATACAGATACCTGGCTGGTGTCAGTCTTTGTTGAGTGTGGGACTTGGGACCTGATTTTCTTCGGAGAGGGAGGATCCTGTGTCTTCATTTTTGATGAGATTGTACTCTGAGTCTGAATCAAATCTGAACAAGGAGTGTTTAAAGAACAAAACAAACGAGTGATATCATAAATGCTTTTAACAACAACAACAACAACAACAACAACATAAAAATCACATAATAACTTTGAAGTTTACATAATGCTTCAGTTTATCAGGACTGTACTATCCATGCAAACATAGTCCATCATATTAACAGTTTTATCTTTGCACGAATCAGAGTCAGCCAATGGTAGTCCTCATTCAGCCACAGAAACTAATTTCTAATTGCGGAGACCATGTGTGCCAGTACTATATTGTGGTTATATTCTGTCCAATACCACTTTGTGGTTACATTATAGTTAGCATCACGTTGGTTAAATTGTGGTTAGCACTTTTAAATCGTTACATTATGTTTAGTACTCTTTTGTCATATTATGGGGGCTGGCAGGGTGGCCTAGAGGTACGCACACTTGCTCTAAGCTATCTAGCCTGGGTTTGAATCCTGGCCCAGCTATAAACTCTCATCGAGGTGTTTCACAGGCATGGTGATTCATCAATGTGTGTGCCATCTCTCAGATAGACATTCAACTGGACATCTTGTCTGCCGGCATTAGCTGGTGGATGCTCAAGATCCCATGGTGTCTTTTGTGAAGACTAGGCGAGCTGTCGCCGGCATCCTGAACAAATTACAAATTGCTACCCTAACTTACAGAGAGTGTTGCATCAGCAGCACAGCCACGCCCTCTGTCAATTATGCTACCCCACAGCCATGTGCTGTATACGAAAGATGATTGTATTATGGTTAAGGTGATACTATATAGTAATATGGTTACATGATGATACAGCACCATATCATAATTACATTATGCTGAATACTGTATCAAATAATGGTTATATAGTGTCATTGACTGTAGCACTCTATCATCGTTACATTATGGTTATTACTGTATCATATATTATTAATGGTTATATAGTGTTTTGTGCCCTATTGTGGCTACATGTTATAACCCTACAACATACCATGGGTATTTTGTGGCTAGTATCATATTCTTCTTCTTCTTTAACGGCCACCATTATCCCACTTTTATTGTAGGGTTGGCCGGGGGAAGATTGGCCAGAGTCTTCACGAACTGTCTGGCCAGGCCTGACATTGGACTAGTTAGGGTAGGAATTTGGAAATTGTTCAGGGTGCTGGTGATAACTCGCCTACTCTTCGCAAAGGACCCCATGGGATCTTTAACGTCTGCCAACGAATGCTGGCAGACGGGACGCCCGTTTAACGTCCTCCAAGGGACACCACACACATTGATGAATCACCCTACCTGAGAAACGCTGGACTGACAGTTTATAGCTGGGTCGGGATTCAAACCCAGACTAGACAGCTTAAAGGTGTGTGCGTACCTCTAGGGCCTAGGCCATCCTGTCAGCCCTGTAGCTAGCACCATACTGTACATGGTTTAATCCTTCAATACCAAGTAAATGAACCATACAGCTTTGTCTGTAAGTAGTAATTTCCATCCATCTTCTCAACAAAAACTAAAACTAAAAAAATTACCCCCATGTGGGAGTGACGGTCATCTCTGCGAGAAAATATATAGCCTCCTGAAGGTAGGGCAGTTTTTGCAAAACTTTGAATCACGTGACACGAAAGCGAATATCGAAAATCCGGCCGACCAAATTTAGATATTGTCCCATAGATTTATATGCCACAATCCAATTCAAGATCGCTTGAGAAATGTAGGAGGAGATGATTTTGAAAATCGTCATTTTCGCATGAAATCGTCATTTCGCATTTTTTGCCAACTTTGAAGTCACGTGACACGAAAACAAAGCAATATCGAAATCCGGCCCGATCAAAATTTAGATATTTGTCCATAGATTCATTTGCCACAATCAAATTCAAGATCGCTTGAGAAATGGCGGAGGAGATAGAATTTGAAAATCGTCATTTTCGCAACTTCAAAGGCCTCGTGACCTTGACCTGACCTTGGGTGACCTTGAAAGTCATACCATCGTGTACTCTTCATCGACCTCTATCAGGATCACTAATGACCAGATCTCCCGCTTCAACTTCATTGTGGAACGGACGGACGGACGGATCGTCACCTCTCCTCTCAACACCAATATTATTAGGTCATGCTCGAAGAGATGACCTAACCAGACTCTGTGGCATAATGGTTAGAGTTTAGAACATCCGCTCTGAGTGTGGGAGATCTTTCGTTAAAACCCCTGCCTCGTCATACAAAAGACCTTTAAAATGGCATGTGCTGCTTCCTTGCCTTCTGCTCAACATGTAAAAGGACAGAGCATGGTCAAACAACCCGAAGTTGGCAAACTTGATTGGCCCAATGGCCTCCACCTGTTTAAGTTCCTTGTAAGGTAACTCACATTTGTTTTTTTATTTATTTAAAGTTACTCTGGCAAAATTCCAGTCGTCCAGGAATTGTCTTGCTTTTAATGATCTGTGAAATACATGCACTTTAATGCTATCTACTGTACTTTAATACTACTGTACGCTATCTACTTTAACATTGCATATTATCTGGTTCCAATGTTTTAAACTGTTCTTTGATTCCCAGGAAATTCTTCTTTAACCTGTACATCATGAACACCTGAAACAAAAGACCTTGTGCTGCTTATATGAGGGTAGTTCTAGTGAAAGTTTAACTTATCTGAGCCTATAGATTTGTACAAATGAACTTCAAGTTCCAAGTATGATTTATAAGTACTGTACGTATATATCTTTTTTAATTCAAACAATAGAAAGTGAAGTTGAAGAAAATTCTCTGAACTAATAAATCTCAGATTAAAAAAAACTTGTTTAGCTTTAATCAAACTACCAATAAAGCTACCAACCTGAACTAATTGATGGAGATGTATCTTTTCATTGGCAACCTATAGTGTATCATGGCTTCTCGGGCTGAACTATTTAACATTGTCACAATGAGACATCATTGTTTTCCAGGCAAACACAAACTCACCCTTGACCTCAAATAGGTATTCATCTCCAGGACGATGGCCTCTATCGCTCTGTGTCCTTCTGCGCATTCCGGGCAACATCCTACCGAGTTCATCTCTTTCTTTTCGTTCATCTTCGTCATCAGATGAAGACCATGAAAGCCTGCTTCCAGGCCTCCTCAAACTCACTGTAGGTACTTCTTGGGGTGGTGATTGAACATTGGTCTCATTTGGCCTACTGACTTGAGATGCATGACTAACCTTCGGGGAGACTCCAGGAGAACGAGGAATATAGACTTTTCGTCGGGCCCCCAAAGCCAATTCTTGTGGAGTTGCCGAAGGGATTCCCAATGTAGCATCCACCGCAGTTTCTGAATCATCTGCCATTGCTGTGGTTGTCACAGTTGTCACAGTAGCAACTTTAGTGGCCGAGGCAGTAGCTTCAGTTGTAACTGTTGTTGCACAATCATATGTGCCAGTAAGGCTTGTATCAGGTATGAGAGCTGGCTGTGGAGTTGTCTTTGAGATTGAGTTAACAGGTTGTGGAGTTAAGGCAACAGATTCTGTTGTCACAAATGAAGCTAAATCACTGGTGGAGGGCTGGGAGAATGATGGCATCAGCAACGGATGAGCATAAATTTTTGACTGTGGGTCAGCAATCACTGAATGTTGATGCAAATCATTGAGCAGTTTCATATGATCCGTGGGCATAGTTGCTAACGTGGAGCTCATTTCAGACTGTGCTCTCACTGAAACAGGCTGCGCTTGCTCATGATGCATTTCTTGGGTACAAGCATCCTCCAGATCACCCTTTTTTAGATTGCTGTTCTCTACTGGCTCTGCTGATTTCCTTTGAATCGTTTGTTCCTGGATTCCTGTCTTGCTCGATGAAGGCTTTGTCATTGGTTGGGCCTTTAAGCCTTGTCCTGAAACAATGTCAATGGCCGGAGAACCTTTGTTCAGACGAGATGTTCCCACAACATCACCAGAAGATGCTTTGCCTTTGGTTCTAATTTCTGACTGTTTCTTCTTTTCCCCAAAGATACTAGCTAACCTTCCGACAGTTGTGGAATGGATGCCTTTATTACTTCCTCCTTTTTTGTCTGTATCAGTTTGCATTTTTTTGGTCACTGTAGCTTTGTTGTTTTTATTTAACACGGACCTTTTCTCAGCAATTTCATCTGCTTTCCGACCGCTATGCTTGTCTGCCACCTTTTGAGTCCTTGAAGGTATCGTCACTGGAGGTGCATGATCAATGGATTTTGTAATATCCTTCCTTGTAGCTGCAGAAGCCTTTTCCTCCTGCCTTCCACCTTCACTTGCAGTTTCCATCAAATCTTCTGATGACAAGCCAGGAGTTTCTGTTTCACTGTCTTTTGGTGATGCTTGACCTTTACCTTCTATCTGTTTTGCTTGCCCATTGACTACTGATTTTTTACTTGTTCTGTCGGAACTGACCGCCACTAATTTTTGACCTGGGAGATCCATCACCTGAACTCTAAGATGAACAGGTTTATCTCTGGCATTATTCCTTGTCCGCTGCTGACTTATCCCTTTCACATTCACTATATCCTTGTTTTCTTGAGATGACAAGCATGAACGTTCACTTTTTATGTCTTCACCTACCTTGGCCCTTCTTTTCAGCCAACTCCCTTCAGAAGTGACGCTCTCAAAATCTGATTCAGCAGTTGCAAAGCCCTCTTGGGAAGCTATTTTTGATGTGATAGAAGCATATGAATACATGTCGCCTGTTCCAGAATTCGTGGTCGTATCATTGGGAATAGGCCCTGCTTGTCGTAAGGCATCCTGCCTTTGGATTTCCATGTCAGGTGAAGCTGAATCTACCTGTGTGATGGATAAGGGTATTTGGTGAGCATTGAGAAGGGTAATCAGAAAAGATTTATGGAAAAACAGATTCTTGTGAAAATTTTAAAAGGGTCCAATTGTGGTATAACTTTGAAATATGGAATTGGAAGGAAGGGTGCAAATCTTAAATGTTAATAATATCTCACCATATATACATTTGCTGAATTGATTTTGAATTATTTACTGACTGGTGTGTATGGTTAAAAACTTGACAAGTTTGGATGGAGTTTTATACCTGTAAAAAGCCTTTTGGCAAAACAGTTCTTTAATCTTCTTTTTAAAAGAAAAGTTTTTTTTGGAAAAAAAGATTGTTTTCAGATCCTGAACAACATACTTGAGGCCATAAACATATTGCACATACAAAAATGGTTGAATTGTTAATCACCCCTCTTCCATTCTTACATACTCCCGATCCTTCCCCTCTCATTTTCCTTTCCAAGCTTCTTCCCTTTTATTCTCTGTCTGACCTAACCTCCCCTCCCTTCTCTCTCTTATCCTTTCCACTTCCCTTTATTTTTTTCAATTATTTCCTTATCTTACTCCTCATGGCCCATTTCCTGCATATATCATATGTAGAAGATGCACTCCATCTGGCAACAACAACTTTAATATTGAAAACCAGTGCATGGATAGAAAAGTTGAAGCTGGGAGGGGAGGAGGGTGGGGGGGGGCTATAAATGGATAAATGAGTAAACATAAGATACCCACCGTCTGTGTATTGGCTGCCATCTCATAGTCTACATCCTCAGTAGGTGTTTCTGTTGACCCTTCCGTTGCTGTCAGATCCTCATCATCTGAATTGGTAGCCCCCGCAGGTCCTGCCATCTGCCCCATTGTCTGAAAATACTCATCACTGGCAGCCGAGAGCGATAGATAGTGGGGAGAATTGCTATCCAATGGGTAGTGGTACAATGAGTAGTACGATGATGCAGATTCAGATGACATGCGTCGCGCAAGGTCTGCGCTTGTTGGAGGAATTATTGCAAATGGAGGGACAGGAAAGTGACGGATGTCCCATAGAGCAGGAGAAGATGGTTGGGAGCTGCTTGAGCTTTCAATGTCACCTCCAAATGAATAATAGGCTGATGCTCCATCAGATGTACTACCATAATCTTCATCCGCTGTGTCAAAATCATCTGAGGACAGAAGACTGTCGGTACCCATGAAATCTTCAACTGCTGTTACCAATGACTGCGTTTCCACATCAGAGGCAGAATCACTAAGAAGATGTAACGATTCCTTTTCATGTATTTCACTACTTGTTGACTCTTTATCATCTTCAGCCTTGGGTAGAACAACTGGAGTTGAAGAAAGACGTCGAAACAAAGCAGCAGCCTGTGGTGCAACTCGCTGATTTTGGGAAGGTCCTGTTTCTTTGCTGCTTATTTTGTCACTCCCCTTCTTTTGTTGAGCAGGTACTGTTGGCTTTGCCGCCTGACCCGTGTTTGCATTAGTTTGTTGGTAAACTGGTGACTTCAATCTTCGCAAATCCATACGATTCTTGAGCTGGGACAATTGGTTTGCAGCTTGGTGCAAGTGGTCATTGCCTGATGCTGGTTCATCCTTTACCGTCACAGTCTCCACCTGCATCTTCCTTTTCTCCTTGTCATCCCACTCTCCATCCTTGATGCTGGTACTAGCTGGTAATGGGCTTCCCTGCTGTTGGGACAATCTAGCTAGCTGTCTAAGGTAACCTCCAGCTGTCTGTATTTCTGGTCCAGAATTTGACTCTCCATTGAGCCAAGATTTTATCTTCTTTCTATGTGCTGGCTCTGGGTTTGCTACAAGGCCAGCATTTACCTCAACAATTCCTTCATTTTCTTCAACTTTTGGTCTTTCCACCCTGCCATTAACATTTACACCTGATTGTTTTTCCTTTTCTCTTAAGCTTGGTTCTGGAGTTACAGTTGTACTTGTACGCCCCCAGACTGCTGAGCGCCGTAACTCTGGGGAACGACGCTTGCGAGTGGTTCGCATTTCCGGGCTGTTCATGGTACCCGACAAAATTACTGCCATTTTGTTTTCCTTTCCCATCCGGTGAGTACCGACTTGTAGGGGAATTGTGAGTGGGATTGCACTCCCCAGCTCATGCTTCCTTGCTTCAGCACGACGTTTGATGCGATCAAACCAGCGTAGGTGAATCTTGTACTCTGTCATCGTTCCCACCTCAAGGACAGCTGAGCAAGACACAATGCCCTTGTGGTTTCGTGCTGAAACTTGGTAAATGGCTGCATCATCTTCCATGCAGCTGGTAATAATCAACGCGTAGAGCAGAACATTCAGGAAAAAACAAGTGTTAGGAATCATGTAAACTATTTAATGTGACTGATGATGGGAACATTTTTACAAAAATTAGATCAAGACTCACCAATTTAACTTGCTGATCATAAAATATTGTGATTTATTAATAAGCTGTTATTTCAATATCCATGTCTGCATTGTCATCAAAAGGACGTGAGTACATTGAAGTTTGCTGAATTTCATAATATACCTTCATGGCAGTTTACAATTCCAAGTAATTCTCTTGGTAATTATACAACTCCTAATAATAATAATAATAATAACAGTTGTGTGTAATTATTGTTCCAGAGAATAAGCCAATTATAAAACATGAATGAGTCGGAGTTGGCAGGTTGTTCAACCCACTGATTGACCTGGGATTTTTTGTTGATGGAATATGACGTCACTTGATCATGATGTATATTTCTCTGTGCAGAGCAACACAGCAATTTGGCAAACTGATGCAGCGTTAAGGCAAACTGCTATGGAACAATAGAGATGGTTCCAAAATGGGGACTTTCAATGTTTTTGACCTTGTGAATCAAACAACACTGCACATTTGTGGGATCGTATGGTAACTTAAACACGTGTAATAAGATTCCGATCAATGCTTTGAGTCGGTTTGTGCCCAGTGATACAGACATTTCTGAAGATGGATGACAGCCGACTACAGATCTTAATATGTTGTCTTTGTCAACTTCACCAGCATTGAAAACCTTCACCACAAGGGATTCCACCATTACCTCAATTTCAAATGAGGCTGAGAACCCCTCATACACTTCCACAATATTTACGAATCATCCTTTTGCTCACCAGAACACCCCAACAGGAGGGCTTAAATGCAGACAAAGCATGTCAGAAATTGTAGATTACAGACAAAGAGGAGAGGGCAAGAGTTGACTTCAAAAAAGGCCAATAATCTATCTATAATTCCAGCAATGTGTGTGTGTGTGTGTGTGTGTGTGTGCTGCTGTGTGTGTGTGTTGTGTGTGTGTGTGTGTGTGTGTGTGTGTCTGTGACCGCTGTTTCTCGACAACCACTGGTCCGATCTAATTGAAACTTGCTTTATCTATTGCTGGGGACCTGAGGATGTGCCTTTTCAAGGTTTGATATTAATCGGCCAAGTGCTTCCCAAGTTATGGCCATTTATTTACCACACCAATGACAAGACACGTTGTTGCGTGGGCGTGCCGATGGGGAAGGGAAGCTCAGCCGCGTTCCCCATTACGGGTTACAACGTACGGGCTTCCGGATAGTGATGACTTCGTGTATTCTAATAATTTCTCGATTTCTTATGCGCATTTATAGATCAACACAATGCCCCAAGTTATGATCGTTTTCATATTAGACGGTGCATAAATTTCGGGACATCAGAGTGCTGGTATGCTTCGAACCAGGAAGTAATTTTTTTTTCTCTCTCTTCTCTTATCTTTTTGTTTTTTCCTTGCCACGACATTGCGAAAAGGTAAAATACGTTGGCGCTAATTGAATGATTGGGTATTAAATTGCGAATAATTGTAACTGCGAATAATATGCGAACTTCCGGGCCACGCACGTACGGGAACGCGAGAGCGAAGAAACGGCCTGTGTGGTTGTTGTTTGTTGCTCGCGGTTTGAATATTTATTTATTATTATTATTATTATTATTTTTTTTTTCGGGCATTGTACTAGTTTGTTAATAAGTAGGCGATAGCTCGCCTACTCTTCAAAAGGACACTGTAAGATCTTCAACGTCCACCAGCTATAGGCATCTACACTGGTACTGAATGTACCTTCTGCTTGGCTGTTGTTAATTTAATGAACATGGCAAATTTACCATGAGAACAGGCTGTAAATCAGAGCCAATGCCAGTGGATTAGTGGGAATTTAAAGTTTCTTTGTTGCACTCTTTTCATGGGATTTTCTATGATTGATAAAAGCAACAAATTAAATTTTGTTTTGGAAAAAAAAAAAAGAGAAGGACTGACAAAAAAGGTGCAAAAGGAAAAGAAAATGATAGTCGTGGAAAATATTGACTTGTGTGGGGGTGGGGGGTTGGGGGTGTGAATAAGGAAACTTGCAAGGAATAAAATCAATGGAGTTGATAAAACATTTGATATCATCTGCACAGAATGAAAATAATTAACACTTTTGCGTGAATGAAAGATTACAGGTTCGTGGCAGAATCCCAACTGAGTAGTTGTATGAAGAATATAATAAAAAAATAAATCAATTTTATTGTAGAAATACATTACAGAGAACCTAAGCATACCTGAAGAGCTTGAGAAAATGCACCTTTCCTTCTTTACGTATCTCATACTTGGGCAGACCGCACAGTCGGTCTAATTGTTCATCGTCCTTGTACCACAAAACCTCTGGTTCAGGGTGTCCTGTAGGAATTTAGGCCAAGTGTGAATTTGATAAAGCAAGAGGTGTGTGTTAGCATTTGATTCACCACACCTCGAAGCATCTATCTATTCCAGCCGCAGTGCAAAAATTATTTATACAATTTCTCAGGCTCATGGAGGAGATGATAGAGATTCCGGACAACACAGGACTTGATGTCAGACATGCAGGCCCATTTACCTTGGGGGAATTTAATTTATGGAACACACTGGATCCCTGCAGATTTAAGGAGAACAATCCCTCCCAATAGGGTGCCAACCTATGGGGTTTGTTCATGCTCTATCCTCTAAATGCTGAGCATCAAGAGAAGAAGCAGCACTGGCAGGCTAAATTACCATGTCTTACCCTTATCAGTCGACTTTAAAAATAAACTCCTCCATGCAGAATCATTTTGATGAGAGTCTGAATCGTAATTATCGCTCTACCGCACATCTGCCTTCCCTTTCTCACCTCATGCTGTCTTCCCTTCCCCTACCCCTCCTTGCTCCCCCTCCCTCCTCTCTTTCTCCCTCCACCTCCTCACTCTCCCCCACTCCTCTCTTTGTCCCCCTCTTTTTCTCCCCCTCTTAGTATTCCCATTAGCAAAGCGACAGGTGGTATTTGCTAGTTTGAAATAATTAAGCAAAGGAATGTGGCAATTCCTGTGTAAAATGTGGTATTGTATAATGCTGAGCAAATTGCATTACCAATTTTAGATTATATTAAGTATTAACGGTCACGTGATGAATGACAGCCAATCAAATACTAAATATATCAAGATTATCACACATAACACTTATCACTGAGTGTGGTGAGAGATGAGTGCAGCTCACCGCTTATGGTACATGTAAACTTCACATCCGTGTTCTCACTGATCGAACGAGATGCAAGGCCACCATTAAATATGGGAGAGGTTTCTTCTGCCAGCTGCTTACGAATGAGGAACAAAGTGTACCTGCCATGAGGGATGGATGAAAAACTCTGATTCATTTATCATGTAAAACAATCAATTTCGTTCACTTCTCAGCTGTTACACTAACCTCACAATATAGATTGGTGAGTCACATTACTGCCTTGGGCTTGAGTCAAGTGATTTGGACTTTGATTTGCTGCTAAATAACTCACCTGCTGTCAGAGTTCAGTATCCCATCATGAGGTCCTTCATCCAGAGATATTTTGCTACCTGTCGAGTCCCCATTCTGCATTCCATTCACCTGCAGGGTCTTTCGTGACCCCATCCCTTAGTTTTGTGCCTTCCTGTTTTAAAGAAAAACCTGCAACATCAGAGAAATGCACAAGAAAAATATATTTTGAAAACTATTGAAAAAAAAAAATTGCTTGTGAGTAAGATTATTATCAGCTCAATGGGTGAAATCAACAGGACGTTGATTGAGGTATGCTAACCATCGTGGGAAACGAGGAGAAGCCGATGTTTCGGTTGTTGGACGATCTTCCAAATTTTGATTTCTCAACTCTCTCCATTTGACCTGTGAACCCTGATACCCCTGCCCCTTCCTCAATCCCTGATGCCATTTTAAGTCCCCCCATTCCATCCGCATGTATGTGTATATATTTAAACAAGTTGGATCACCCAATCAAAATTGGGTTATGTAGACTTCAGGAAAACATGAAGAACATTGTTGTTTACACTTGTAGCAAAAATGTGCGGGATTGCAATACAGCAAGGATGCCCCGATTTCCTTGTTTGAGGTCATAGATGATCGTGCGGCCACTCATTAGACTCGATGTAGTCCCGTGAAGAGTAAGGACCCTTTGTATATTACTTTCCATTCTATATACGAAAACAAACACTTAAATGCAATTGTTTTGATTCCTGACAGAGCATCGAGCTTTTTGAAAGTGCAGGTGCAATCCAAGCTAAGTCCCTCTCTCCGCCAAGGGGGGCGCGCTCGACGTATGCCACTGATAAGCCAAAGCACAAAATTATATTTCCATTATATAATAAGCACAAATCACAATTATAATGCCAAAGCAATTGCATTTCACAAAATTATAAAAAAAATTATATGCTAACAGCTTATGAGCCAGGTGTGGCTCAGTGGTTAAGGAGGTGGCTTGGGATCCTTGGGGTCCTGAGTTCGAGCCTCGCTGGCCACTGAGTTAGCATCAGGGGAGTTGACTCAGCCTGTCATCCTTCCGAAGGTCGGCAAAATGAGCACCAGTATGCTGGTAATTATCCCTGCAGGGTCGAAGGCAACTAAAGGGTTGGCGTCAGGAAGGGCATCCGGCCGTAAAAACATTGCCACAAGAAAGGGTACCATGATTGGAGCCCGCAAAAATCACTGAGTGATGCTTTCCGACCACTATGCTTGACGAATGAAGCTGAGCTAACTATGGGCAAGCTGTCGTGCCAATTGTTAATCACCCCTCTTCCATTCTTACGTACTCCCGATCTTTCCACTCTCATCAAATGGTTATATAGTGTAGTATTTATATAGTTA
>CM068962.1:69578352-69598391 GCA_035128595.1 Eptatretus atami
TGATGATGCTAACAGCTTGACCCAACATTCAGCGTATTATCTCCGAAGAACATTTGCCTCTTCGACCATGCACAAAATGATATTTCTATATTTTTTTTACATCAATTTCATAAATAATTGATAGTTTTCATTGTGACGTTGATCTTCTGCATATGAAAATAATGCATTGCAGTAAATTTTGGGAAAATTGGCCCAGGGGTTTGGAAACATACAAGGAACAAACAAACACAGACTTGCTCTCATATATATAATTAATATATATATATATATAATATATATATTATATATATAATATATATATATATATATATATATATATATTATATATATATATGGTAAGCTCACTTTTTTGTTTTTTTTTCACATGCTTTGTTTAGTGGGTTTTTAGAATAGTGTTCACCTGTCATTTATACCATTTTTAATTTACATTCATGGGCGATTGAAATTATGCACTCAAGCACGTGAGTAATGCTGCGATTTAATTTTTTGCACTGAACAACATAAAAACATTGTTCGCGATAACACCTGGATGCTGGCTAGATTACCTTCCCTCTCCCTAAGTTCCCAGAAACCCTCCATCTTAGCATCGTGCATATCGTGAAGTGTTTCCCACTTTGCGTTTAAATTGTGCGGCTGCAATAAATGTAACCCTTGCAATCATGACTGGAAAGCGTCCATGGGGTTGCACGGTTGGTAGTGCGTGCAAAAAAGACAGGAGGGCAGTCAGTATTGAAGTAAAAATGGATGTTCTAGGACTATGAAAGAGGTGATTGAACAGCTGATATGAAGGGTGTGCTTGACTTTAGTGAGTCCACATTGTGAAGAATAAAAAATAGTGCAGAAAAGTTAGAAGAAAGTGCTAAATGTGGAACCTCGGTGAGTACAACCAAGATATCATATGCTAGAAGTTGTATTATGGAAAAAATGAAGCGTATGCTCAGCTAATGGATTGAACACCAAAACCAACAGAACGTGCCCATCAGCATGCTTGTGAAGCAAGCAAAGGCCAGGACCATTTATAAAGACCTAATTAGTGATGAAGGTGAAGTAAAGCCATTTAACGCTGGTACTGGGTGGTTTTCAAACTTTCAGAGGCGTTACAATGAAACGGAAGACCAAGAAGGAACTCAAAGAAGTAAAGAGCAAAGATGGAGTCATCAGGAGGAACCTGGGTAGAATTCAGGTTTCAGCCATTACTCCTCTACCCTCAAACCCATCCAGGTGCAGCCAAGTGAGCCTTATATAAAAAAATATTGTGCAATAATTCACTTCTCCTTTGAGAGATATATCATGAAAGAGAGGAATAGAGAGGAAAGAGAAGAAAAGCAAGAATTAGAATGAATAAAGAGAATTGTGAAAAAAAATGAGAAAGAAATGTGAAAGGAACAAAGAATAAGATGTCAGAAAGAACCTGGACAAATAGATTTCATCAGTTACTCCCCAGGCTCAAACACAGCAACATGTACAAACTACCAGATGTCCATCAGTGGGGAAGCACACACAGTCCACACAGCATCAGGATATCATACAAACAGCAGGATATGGTCTGTCTGTCTGTCTGTCTGTCCAAACGTTACAACTATCACTGCCTAGATTGAGCTATGCTAACTACTGAGGTATTCAAAATTCTCATCCTCCTCGAAAATGCCCCAGGTCATCCACCATCCATCCATGACCTGATCGAAAACATTAAGGTGGTGTTTCTTCCACCCAACACGACATCTCTAATCCAACCAATGGACCAGGGAGTGATTGCTACATTCAAGGCGCATTATCTCTGAAGAACATTTGCAAACCTGGTGAAATCAACTGATAATGATCAGATGACTGTAAAGGAATTCTGGAAGTCCTTTACAATAAGAGATGCTCTATGTATGCATTGAGGAGTCTTGGAAAAAAGTCACCCGCTCCTGTATGAATGGTGTATGGGGGAAACTTTGCTTCAATTTGTTCACGGCTTCAAGGGTTTCAGCATGAATAATGATTTGTCCAAAGTATGACGTAACATCGTCGAAATGGCCAAGACTGTCGGCTTTGATGAGGTGGAGGAGGGTGATGTAAAGGAGTTGCTATACCTCTCAAATGAGGACCTTATAATGCTGTAGAAGGAACGCAAGGTGAAGGAGTCGGAGGCAGAAAGTGAAGAGATTGAGCCACTGCATACTCTCACTTGTAAAAGAATGACGGAGGCTTGCTGCCTCATCAATATGGGTCTCGCCATCTTCGACAAAGATGACCCCAACACGGAATGCAGCTTATGTGTGGCCTGAAATGTCCAAGAGGAACTCAGCTGCTATAAGTTAATTCAAAAATAAAAGAAGATTAAAGCAGCTCAGAAGTCTTTGTTTTCTGTTTTTTCAAAAAAAGGAAGGGAAAGAACATCCAAAGCACGATGCCAGTGAGCCCTCAACATCTTATGGTCAAAGAGCTAAACCGAATCTCACACACTCTCCAATTGCACCTCCATCACCATCATCAACATCACCATCTTCACCAAGGTCATCTGACCAAATGATCCCCCTCCTCGAAAACTCCTCCACTCTCTTCCCTTCCACCACTTCTCGCAACAACAAGACATCAGCAGCAGCAGCTAACTTCGTGTCAACATCCCCTCTCTTTCATTTTCCTATTTTTAGTTGTTAGAATTTATTAAATGCAACAGTAGGCTGTATATTTATTTTAAAGCAATTTTTCATTGTTTATATCTTAAACATTATAATTTAAATAAAAGAAACCACTGTTATAGTAAAAATAGGACAATAAAAATGAGGACTGACGCAGCACTTCCCTTAACATTATTTCTTATGGGGAAATTAGTTTTAATATACACGGTTTTTCATTGACACGACTATCTTCAAGAACGCAATTAGGCATAAATGAGAGGTTTGATACATATTAATAATATATATATATATATATATTATATATATATATATTTTCTTCTTCTTTCGGCTGCTCCGTAGGGGTCGCCACAGCGGATCGTCCGTTATGATCCGCATAACTGATTGGCACAGGTTTTACGCCGGATGCCCTTCCTGACGCAACCCTGGTCGCCTCTGACACAGGATAGGATTGGTTTCGCCATGATTCCGGGCTGCCCTACACCCTCTCATAGCGCGGCCCAGCGCAGAGCTCCCATCCTCAAGCGATCCTCCAACCAAGCCTCCGAGTAGCCGGAATTACAGGCGCACGCCACTACGCCCAGTATATACACATATATATATATATATATATATATATATATTACTAAAACTCTCATCTTGTGTATATGTATGCATATATATATATGTATATGTATGTTCCTGAACTACAGCCAAAACGGTACACGATAGCGCAAAAATTTTAGGGCTACCTTACTCAGCATTCTCCTGTGTGTGCAGTATCAAGTTTCGTTAAAATCAGGCAACAAAAAAAATTATTAAAAATCAATTTCCGATTCAGTCAAGTACTCTTCGGGAATTTGATCAATGCAAACAACCTCAGCGTATAGTTGTCTGGAGCTATCTTTTTTTTTTTCTTGAAATGATTTATTTTAAAATCTCAAACATTTAGTATAGACAAAGAACGATTTATTTTTAAGCATAAAAAAATAAACATCGCCAGTTTATCTAATACTTCCGTGTTCATTAATAAATAAAATTGTGTTTGGAAGATACGCACAATAATTTCTTCATTTTCTTTTCTCTGTTTGTTTCACATCGACGCGCAATATCAAGTTTCGTTCAAATCGGACAACGAAAAAAATTATTGAAAAATCAAATTCCGATTCAGTCAAGTACTCTTGGAGTATTTGATCAATGCAAACAACCTCAGTGGTATAGTTCGCTGGAACTATTTTTTGTTTTTTTGAAATGATTTTTTTTATCAACCGCTGTCACAACGGGAACCAAACGGGTTCACGGGTCGTCTAGTATATATTATAAATGATTTAAGGCTTATAACAGAGCTTGGCTTGTATGAGCAGACGAGCATGAAGGCCAAAGACATTGGTAGACATCAGTGTACTTCCACAACAGACAATGGACAAACATAGGGTATGCTGGGATTTGAACCTGGGTTTCCTACATCATCAGCCAGTGTTTTTGACTGGGGTACAAAGAGGCTCTGGAAACATCACCTACATGAGACAAAATTGGACTTGGAGACTAGTGATTTTATTCAGAAGAAGCAATTGGTTCACGTCTGTCTGTCTGTCTCTCTGTCTATCTGTCTACAAACACCAGTTTATGTTTGAGGAGTGTTAACACATATTTCACTATATATTTTCACCATGTTGAAACTATATATTTCACCATCATGGATTAGTGTTCACAACCTCAAAAGCACAAGGATGTGTTATTTGATCCAACTTGGACTGTATTTTCCAGTGTGGCCAACCATGTGGGGTATCGTTAACATCTACAAGCAAGCATAAACAACACCACCTTGCACATCTTGTTTGTTTCTTTGTTTGTTCATTACTCAGGGTATTGCAACCTAATGGGAATGTTTTAACCCCTAAATTGAGAATAAAGTAAAGGGAACTTGTGATTATGTGGTTACCCTGCTTACAATTGTAAAGGGATCATCCATTTACAATTTGGAACCCAATTCATGTGACTAATTATTTAATGAACTCAAAGCTCGACATGGTTACAAACCAGGGAAGCCCACTTACCCCAAAGTTAAAGTTCGGCTCACAAGTAGATATTCATTCAGGCTACCAAAAGGTCAACTCTACTGCAAAAGAACATCCACTCTCAAGATGAGATGCTGCTGAATCAGTCTTATGACAAGGAATACACGAGGTCAGAAGTTGACAACCAAAATAAGAAAAGCCATTTTTCAAATTCGGCAAAAAATATAACATTTTAAGAGCTGCAATCTATATTAATGAGATGGTACTTATCACCGAGAGAGTTCATAGAACATGATACCCCGTGTCGCATTCAGGTTTACGCTTAAATTTTAATAAAATAATCGTTTTAAAGATCGTTTAAAAATATCTGGAAGTTTACTTGTATAGCCATATTGGCAGAGGCTTCTTCACCCTGATACTGGCCCTCTCACATGCCACACCCTCTCATGCTATATATCAATATATGTATATCATTGTTCTTGGAAGTATTAAGAAGGTGATTTGTGTTCTCCAGTGTTCAAGTATATAATTCTATTTAAATATAGGTTTAAAATGATATAAGTAAATTGATTCTGGGGTTTACTACCATTTTACCCAGAGTTTATTACATCACCCGATCTAACACATTACATTAGTTCTTCGTGCCTGTTGTTTGTGTCCTTCCATCCTTAAAAACAGTTAAGTTTCCTGTTTGGAACTATTTTCAATTTTGTTTGACTGCCAGACAGGCAGAGTAAAAAATATTATCTCACTCCACTCTGCGCATGTACGATTTTCATCCAATTGACTTGAAATTTGAAGAGGATTTGCATATTGTGTCACTGAATTGGGAAACCAACTACTTTTAAGCTCTAATGGTCAAATGTCAACTCAAGGCCAAACGTCTAAAATCATCAATTTTCAACTGAAAAATCGACAATTTACATTTTATTAACTTGTTGGTTGAACAAGATTTGCATCGTTCATCACTGAATTGGGAAAGCAACTATTTTTGAGGTTAAAAGGTCAATGGTCATCTCAAGGTCAAACTTCAAAAAATCATCAAATTTCATCTGAAAAATCTTCAATTTTCATCCAATTAACCTGAGAATTAAACAGCAATTGCATAGTGCATGACTGAATTTATAAACAATCTATTTTTAAGGCCAAAAGGGCAAAGGTCAACTCAAGGTCAAACTTGTAAAATCATCAATTTCAATCTAAAAAAAGAATCAATTTTCATCCGATTGACCTGAGCTTTGATTAAGATTGTCAATTTTAATCTGAATAAAATGGACAATTTGATGTATCTATGCAACCTTTGGAGGGGGGAGGGGGGGGTGTATTTTTCAAGTATCGTGTTCTGCATGGTCTTTTTCTTGTTTGTTTGTTTACCCGCACAGAGCATTCGTGTTTTTCTCCACAACCGATTGTTGGATTGACACGAAATTTTCACCATATGAGCGACAACTCATGTAGAATGTTCTAATGATAATTATAACGTCATAGGCCATGTGGTGTTACAGCCATGTTGGAAAACGGAAAAAAATTTGGACCTCTATCTCTGAAACCGCACCAAGGAAAAAAATTGAAACTTGGCACATAGCAAGTACTTTTCATGGGGAATGTGTGATTTTTTTAATGATGTCATAGGTGCCTTCATTATGACATCATAATTGCACATGTAGAATGCTGCATCTGATCAGTATGAAAAATTTTGAGGGTCATCTAGGGATAAAATAATCCACATAAAAAAATTGATGACGTCATCGGTCACATGATTCAACAGCCATGTTGTTTTAAAAAATAAAAACCTTCAAAAATCTTCTTCTCTGAAGTGGCTGATCAGATCGAGATGAAACTTTACAGATATGACCACCTATCCATGAGGAACAAACGGGTGACAATATGACGTCGTAGGTTAAATGGTTTGGCAGCCATATTGTATTTACCCTAAAATACATTTTAATAATCTTCTCCAGAACGGCTGGACGGATCAAGGGGAAACTTCAAATAAATGTCCCCAAAGCCTTGTGTGTTCAAGTTGTTAAGGAATAATTGATGTCACATGGTTTGGCAGCCATTTTAGATTGAAGAAAATATTAAATAATGTTTTCTCTGGAACCGCTTAATCAACCAACATGAAACTTCACAATCATAATCTAGTTTTGATGGGGAAGACAAGTTTTAAATTTCAACTTCATTGAACACATGGTCTGGCAGCCAGAATTTAATTTTTTTTTGCTCTGGGCTCTTTTTCTTTTTCTTTTATGATTATTATTATTTTGAATAAGGCTCACTTGGCTATGCCTGGATGGGTTTGAGGGAAGAGGAGAAGCAGCTGAAATGTGATTCCTATCTAGGTTCCTCCTGATGACTTCATCTTTGCTTTTTGCTTGTTTGGGTTCCTTCTGATTACTCCAATGCAGGACTGCACCTATTTGGTCTTCCGTTTCATTTGAATTCAATTAATTTTAATCCCATTCTAAACGCCACACAAAACAAGTTCTGGAAGGGTCTGCACAGTCTGATTGCTCTTTCTAGTTTGTATTTTGGTTAGAGTCAACTTGATGATGACATGTATGTAGCTATTTAGAATTATAAATAATAAAATATATTATCTTTAGAGGATGTGCCTTGTTTTTTCGCCCACTCTCCTCAGATCTAAAAAATACTTTTTATTCATTGGTCTTTCTTTAAGGTACAGTATTGATATAACAGACGTTGTGGCGTAAAGGGTATTAGTGTCTGCTATCATTCTGAGAAGTAGGTTGTGCGAACCACGGCTGAGTCATACCAAAGACTAAAAATGGGACATGCTGCTTCCTTGCTTGATGCTTAGCATTTAAAAAGGACAGAGCACAGACAATCACCCATAGGTTGGAAACCATTGCACAGGCTTTGATTGACCCTAATGACCTCCACCTGTGTTGAAGTTCCTTGAAAGGAAACTCATATAACACAACATACTGATAAAATTGCTTGCCCACATTTGTTGCCCACATCTGACGATGGCCAAAAGAAGAAACTGCTGTACGGTTCTTCATGTGGAAATTTATTTGTGTGAAAATCTCCTTGGTCATGGACCATTTCACACAATGTATACAAGTGTATGTATGACTCCACCAACACGTGTCGCAGTAGAAGTCACAAACATCAGGAGGCAGGGACAGTGCACAGCCAACCAGCAGCACATACAAAGCAGCATGATACAAGCACATACAAAGCCGAATAACGATTGTAAACAAGCATTATTTACAACCATTGCATTGACGGGCCACTTGGGTACTGTAACTTGCCCTTCATTTGTGATGCCCGCTAACTCCATCATCGAGAGTTGTTGTTTATGTCAAGACTAACAGTACAAAACTGATTCCATTGGGTTATAGAACCTGACGTGACTTTGCTTTGGGTTATTCAATAAGCTGTCCAATTGAAGTACGGTATGTGATAAATCCCCTCTCTCATATTCCACCTGACCCAAAGTTCAATCCTAACTGTTTTGTATGTGTTAATGCCACTGAGCTGAGGTTGCTTTTCAATATCCATTCTGCCCATTGTGAGGCCATTGTGCTTCATACAATCCTCACAATAATTCACGGACGTGTGTGTGTGTGTGTGTGTGTGTGTGTGTGTGTGTGTCGTGCTACTCCTCCTTCAGTTCTGTGCAGATTACATTTATACTTGCTACATAGGATCAGCATGACCCCAATTAATGTATAGGGGTGTTTTATCTTTACCAGTGGGCTTGGGGAGGTTGGTGGTGGGGAGGGGGATGCAAATTATTTTTGTAAATGTGTATCGTGGAGCGCCGCCTCCAGGTGGGAGAGGGTATTACAAGTCTCCACCATTTACAGTACAGTGTTCCTGTCCCCACGTTTTCCAGTTTCATCAGGTGTTTTGAATTATAAACAGTTGGTATGTTTTTGCTTCATGAACGTAACCCATGTTATTTTTTTTGGCTATACAGAGTTGTCAGTTGCCTATACACTGCCTAAATAAAGGTACGCGTCAGAAGAACGTGTTGCATGCTTTGAACAAAATTGCCCGTAGGGCAGGTTCTCTGCTCGTAATGTACAATACAACATATGTCTCACAGGAGGAACAGAGACTGAATCGGACAGCATAACATCGGTGACCAACTTTGACAGGGAAAGTAATTTGGAGGGTTGAGCATATTTGTCCTGATTTTTGGTGAGGAGGAATGATTCACATATTTGGCCAAATTAGGCAGGGTAGGCCATGGCCTGTACATCTGAAGAACCAAAGTGGGCCTGCATCTGATAGTCAAAATTACCAAAAGTATTTTCTTTTAATAATAGGGTAGAACACTCAGTTACGTCACCATTCAAGACACGGCCTTGGGGGACAATACTGTTCCACATCATCCTCACTATAAAATTATCACCTAATCAAATATGTTTCTGGTGTATGTTCCTCCTCCATCCCCTCCCTTACCTTCATTGGCCGCACTGCTGATGCGACATAATAGGCTGAATGCCTAAACTCAATTTTGCATCTCAATCTTGTGTCCGAAACCATCACTTTCTGTGCCCACCTTACCGAGTCAACCCAGCTGTTCCTGGACTCTGTGTCCTTTTCTCTGACAAGGTGGAGAGTTGCTGTCAAACCTCGACTCGAATCTGCAACCGGTCCAGACGGCATCAGCCCAGTGTCCTAAAAACCTGCTCTCTGCTCTTGCTCACCCTCTCTCTGTTCTATTCACCCTCTCATTTGCTCAAGGTCATCTGCCATCTGCTTGGAAATCAGCAAGCATTGCTGCCCTGCATAAAAAGGTGCAAAACAGATCCCTGCAACTACAGACCAATCAGCCTTCTTCCAATCATCAGCAAGGTTATTAATCCATCATCGCTTCAGACATTAAATCCTTCCTCTTCTCCAATGGCTTGATTTCCGATCATCAATTTGGTTTCAGATCATGTCTACTAAATCCCCTGGATATGCTGTTTCTGCTCTCCCAACAATGGATGGATGTCCTCAATGCCAGACATGAAATCAGAGCCATATCCCGAGACATATCACGTGTTTTTGACATGGTCTGGCACCCTGCCCTGCTCACCAAACTCTCTTCCTATGGTATCCAAGGACATCTCCACTCATGGCTCACAAACTTACTCTCCTGTTGCAGCCAACGTGTGGCCCTAAATGGAGTTCTTTCATCCCCTCTTCCTGTCCAGGCTGGAGTTCCTCAAGGCAGCGTTCTGGGCCCTGTTCTTTTTCTGGTTTTCATCAATGATCTCTCCGACTCTAAAAAATCCTCTTTATCTCTTTGCTGATGACTCCACCCTATGCTGTACCATCTGCCATCCCTCAGACCGGCAAGCAGCAGCTTCTTCGCTCTCTGCAGGTCTGGATAAAATCGCAAGCTGCTGGTCCAACATGTGGAACACGTCTTTCAATCCTGACCAATCTCACACTCTCACGATGTCTCTCTGAAAGGACCATTTGGAAAAAAACCCCATCTACTTTCTCACCAATCATCTGGAAAAAGTCCTTTCATTCAAGCTACTGAGTCTCACTATCTACCATGATCTTTTCTGGGAAAGTCACATTTCCAACTTGGCCTCCAAAGCCAGTCACTGACTGGGCATCCTCCGTCGTGCAAAGTTCTTCCTCAGCCAATCTGAGCTCCTGACTGCATACAAAGCTTTCGTCTACAGCCTGATGGAGTACTGCTCTCTCCACTCTTGGCTGGTGCTCCTGCCCCTCACCTTTCTCAGTTTCACTCTGTGGAAACCAAGGCATTTAGGATTATTGGTATCTCCCATGGTGAGGCTGTCATTGGGCCTCTCACTCTCTCACGCATACTGGTCGGTGGTCTTTCTGTCTTCTACCGTCTCCTCCGGTGCCCTCCTGCTCTGTCTGCGACATACCCCCCCCCCTCATATTTCCCAGGGTGCTCAAGTCCACCAGCAACCCTTCTGGTAAAACTACCAAAATCACCAATCACTGCTCACTTTCACTCTTTCATTCCTTTTTTTTCCTGCCTTTGGAATAAACTCCCTCACACTCTTCAATCCCATTCTTCCCTCCAGATCTTCAAAACAGCTGTTCACCACCATCTCTTATCTTCCCTCATACAAAACCACGATCTTTTCTACCCCCGTTAATCCACCCCAAACCCACCTCCTTCAAATTCCCTGCCTTCTTTCTTGAAAGTTCCCTGTCATGCAAGGTCCTGAAAGTCCCTGTGGTGTCCATCTTGTATACCCCGTGTTCCCTGCCAATCCCTGCCCCATTCTCTCACCACCACACAGATCTCCAAATAACATATTAATATATATATATATTATATATATATATTATTATATTTTGTATATATAATTTATATATATATATATATATGTATATTTATATTTATGTATTATATATTATTTATATATATATATATATATATATATTATATATATATATATATATATATATATATATATATATAATCAATTGTACCTTAGGAGAACTATGCAGAATGGCATGCACAAGAAGACCATGAAACACCGAAGTTCAGAATAGAAGAACTCGATCGAATGGCTTGCAATAATACAATTAAACAACAAAGTTCGGAGGACCTAATGCTCAATACACAAGAACACCATTAAACCCTAAATTTTGTGTGGAAAATCTAACGCCAAATGTTATGCACGAAAACCATCATGTAAGTTGAGATAATCTCACATCAAACAGCATGTAAGAAGAAAATTATACACCAAAGTTCAGAAGACATAATGCTGAATGGCATGCAAGAAGACCATCAAACCCTAAAGTATGGAAAACCGAATGTCAAATGGCATACAAGAGGGCAATTAAACACAAAAGTTAAGAGCACCTAAAACTGAATGACATGCAAGAAGACCATCAAACACCGAAGTTCAGAAGACCTAACTCCGAATGGCATGCAATTATAAGACCATCAAACAAACTTGACAAACACATAAACAAGTAGGGCCTGATAAAGCTGGAAACAAATCGCCCTTTTCCTCTCACACTGCTCCATTACCAGTCCCCTGTTGACTTGCCAGTCCAATAAAGTGTGTCCGTCTCAGCTAGTGGATGTTGGGGAACATGCGCTCAAAATACACAGAGCGTCTCGGTTATCCCAGCTTGGCGATCCTGGACAACTGCTTACCCCACCCCACGCCCCCGTCTTCTCTTCCCCTCTGCTGACACTAAGATACGCACCTCGGGACTATTCCGTCTGTCTCACCATAATCGCCCCTCTCTGGGTAAAGGAGGTTCGTAAGTCCAGCATATGCACGTACCCCTTGGCCGGGTGTACTCCGGCACTCTCTCAATGGTATATTATCTGATGGCAATGGGCGCCCACCTCAACCTGGTGTCCGATGGGAGAAAGGCGGCAAGAGAAGATGAAAGGATCCACCGTTGGAGCGAAGCAAATGGAATATAAGAAAGGAAAGAAAGGAGGAGTGTGGTAGTGGTCGTGGTGTGGGGTGGAGGGGTTATGGATGGCGACAAGGTATCTATTTCGGTCCCAAGTTGTTCATGTCTGTGGTATGGGAGGGATGTCGAGTGTGGGGGTGGTTACGATCGAGAAGTCGTGTGATACAGGAGAGGGTTGTTTGGTTCTTGACAAATATTTTGACTTCAGGAGCTGTTACCACTCTGTGATCTTGATTGAATTTGTGGGATATTTCGACGAAAAGGCTTGTCGTTGTTCGGCAAATGAAAATGTGCTGGGAAAGAATGGTGGTGCAGTGTGTGAAGTTGTCAGTCTCGTATTCCCTCCAAGGGTAGACCATCTTGAGACAATCATTTAAATTTTAATCCACAAAACTTTGGGTCGTTTTCCATTTCACCTTTCTCAATTGTGATGTGAGGGGTCCTGATGACCTTGGGAAAGCCATATTTGCTATTAATCGCAATAAAACAAAAACGGGTTGTATCTTTGTTTGGAAGACCCATATGAATAAAAGGAAGGCACCATCATGGTGTCGGTCCACAACCAGGCAAGTTCCTGATTTTCGGCAATTGAGGAGTGAAAGAGTCTGAATTGATGAGTTGCTCTTGCTCCACCCACCGGTCGGTTGCCCTGGGGGTTGTTTTGTGTGATAGGGTGACGTCACTTGTTCACGACGTATTAATAGCTGTGGGACAAGCACGACACGTCGCCCGTTAAGGAACATAAATCCGGCAAACTGATACAGCCAGCACTCGGGCATATCAATCAGGAGAGGAGTTCAAAAGCACGACTCAACAAACCACTGCTTTTGAAAACGTACCCAAGGAGATTTGAGATTTCTTTCTAATTATACGTGGGCCTTATCATACAAAAAATACTTTTGAGGCCTTCAAAAAGTCACGGTTATACAATGTGAACAAGACCAGGCTCATGTTAGGTGGGTAGAAATGGATTAGTCCAACTCTAAAACAGGCACCAACCCATGATAGGCCTCTTGATTATATGACCTACACCTGCAGCAAAGATCTTTAGCTTCACATTTAAATAGCTTGTCTTGCACATCGTGCTGGAGAATTAGGACAAGTTCAAATTAGTCCCTAGATAAAACCAAAATGGCCTATACTGCTTCTTATAGTACTTTTGGTGCAAACGTCCTCATGATTGAAATATAAAAGTAAAATCACCTGTTGGTCCGAACCGAAGAATCTTTGAGATAGATCCCCTGTCATTAATTCAGCAGGTAGAAAGGGGAAATATGTCTTACAGATACTGCAGAGGTAGCACACTTACCTTTGACCTCTGTCATCTGGGTTAGATTCCTGACCTCCCATAAACTGTTACCGGTATGCATTGCAGGCAGGGTATTGCATCCAAAGTGCACTGTTCATCCGATGGACACCTTCAACTGGGTGTCTTATTTGCCAGCACTAATTGGCAGATGTTAAAGATCCCACGGTTTCTTTCACAAAGTGTAGGTGAGTTATCGCTGGCATTCACCCAACAATAATAACAACAAATACCTCACCAAGTCAGGTCCAGGTGAATGTCAGCCAGTATTCTAAGGTGTACACATATATTAAGGAAACATACATTTACTAATTATGTAAACTTGCATATTGAACTATAAATATTAAAAGACATATTCATCAACACATGGGTCCTAAAAACTTGCTCTGCTGCTCTTTCACATCCTCCATATGCCCATTTCATCCCATTGAGGTTTCTTTCTTATTATTTGCCCGAGGTGATCTTCCATCTGCTTGTAAATCAGCCAACATCACTGCATTACATAAAAAGGTGAAAAAAAACTGATCCTCTTACTACAGACCAATCAGCTCCCAATCACCAGAAAGGTCATGGAATCCATCATTGCACTTGACATAAAATCATTCCTTTTCTCCAACGGCCTCATCTCAGATCAGCAATTGCGATTCAGACCTGGTCACTCCACATTGGATATGCTGCTCCTGCTCTCCCAACAATGGATTGAGGCCCTCATTGTCAGGAATGAGATCAGGGTCATCTCTGGACATATCTCAAGCAATTGATAGTCTGACATCCCACCTTGCTCTCCAAACTTTCTGCCTATGGCATCCAAGGCCAACTCCACATATGGCCTAATGACTTACTCTACTGTCATAGTCAATGTTTTGCACTCAATGGAATCTTTTCATCTCACCCTGTCAAGGCTGGAGTGCCCCATGGCAGTGTTCTGATCCCAGTCCTATTCCTAATCTTCATTAATGATCTCTCTGACTCTGGAAAATCCACATAATGTATTTGCTGATAACACCACCCTCTGCAATGACATTCCTCATCCTTCAGACAGGCAGGCTGCAGCCTTTTTCCCACTCATCAGACCTCGAAAAAATCACAAGCTCATCAAACAATTGGAATACATCTTTCAATCTTGACAAATCTCATACTCACTCTATTATCGCTCTCCGAAAGGAAAGTCTGACAACCATCCCTCCACCCCCATCGACTTTCTTAACAATCCTCTTGAGGAAGTTCAGTCATTCAAACTCATGTGTCTCACTGTCAGCTATGATCCTTATTGGGCAAACCACATTTCAAAGATGGCCTCCAAAGCCAGTCACTGACTGGGCATCCTCCATTGTACAAAATCCTTCCATGGCACTCCTGAACTCCTATCTACCGACGAGGCCTTCACTGCCAAAAAAATGTTCTTAGTAAGAAAATATTTTCTTAAAATAAGGAAAGTTTTCTTACTTTAAGAAAATATTTTCTGATGAAGAAATTTATTTTTGGCAAGAGTTCATCCACAGCTTGATGGAAGAGTGCTCTCTCCTCTGGGCTGGTGCCCCTGCCTCACACTTTGCTCAGGTTGATGCCATGAAAACGAAGACCTTCAAGATCATTGGAATCTCCCACGATGAAGCTGAGTCTCTGGGCCTATAATTTTCACATATGTCGGTAGTCTCTCTGTCCTCTACCGCTTCATTTCTGCTCTTGCACTCTCTGCTCTTTCCATGTGCTGTCCCCCCCCCCCCCCCCCCCAGTTTCTTCAGGGCAAATGGTCCACGATCAACCGCTTTCTGGTGAAACTACCTAAATCCAGGGTCACTGCTCACCTCCACTCATTCGTTTCTCTTTTTATCCCACCTGTGGAATCAACTTCCACATTCGCTTCAATCTCATTCTCCCCCTCCATTTCTTCTCAACTGCTGTTCACTACTACAGGGTGTTTCAAAAAGAGTGATGCAACTGTAAATGTTTATTTACAAAGAAACAGAAACTTCAGGAACGTGAACCAAATATTTCTTGAAAGCTTATGACATGGTATTTTTTTTTTATCAGTGATTGCAATTGCAGTAAGTCACTGCTCGAGTTAGTGAGAGCCCAAGGTCTGAAATTGGCATTTACGCAAAATCCTTGTAATTGATATTCTTGATGTGTGCCCCTCCATGGTTGAGACAGGCATTGATCCTGACTCCAAAGTTCTGTCCAACTTTCATGTGGGTCTCATGTGGCACTGCCTGGAGGTAGTCTGACACCTCCTGCTTCAGATCATCCAGTGTGACAGGGTGGTTGGCATAGACAGAGCCCTTGGCAGCCCCCCAGAATCAGTAATCCAGAGGATTCAACTCTGCGTTATGGGGTGCCCAGTCATGAGCAGTACCCAGGGCAATGAGGCGGTTTCTGAAGAGCTGCCGCAGGAAAGTGATGGCGTCACCAGCTGTATGCGGAGGTGCACCATCCTGCATAAACCAGGTCATGCTCAGCTGGTTTGGAGTGACCATTTGGGCTAGATCATGGTGGAACTTCTGGAGCACAGCCGGTAGCACTCACCATTGATCATCACCATCCTGCTGTTGTCATTCTCAAACCAGTAAGGCCCTAGTGTTCCCCATCTGGCATTGAAGGCACAGAAGCATTAGGCCCTTTCAGGTACCTCTCAGTGATCTCCTCAGGTGGTTCTGCCCCCAGAAAATGTTTTGTGGTTGTTGATGGCACTGTTCAAGTGGAAATGGGCTTCATCACTGAACCAGATCAGGTTGATCCAGTTTGGGTACCGCTCCATCTTGTCACTAAGCCAATTGCATATATCAAGTCTCCTTCACATGCCATCTTGACTCAGTTTATACCTAATAGAGATGATATATGGGAAAAGCTTCAGTTCCTTGGTGAGGATACGCCAGACTGATGTTGGTTTAATGCGTAGCTCCCAGGAGCACTGGCGGTGGGACTTCTTGGGACTGTGCACTGCAGAATCCTGCACAGCGTCGATGTTGGCTTGGCTCTTGGTTACTGATGCTAGCCTGCCACTGTTGCCATTGCTGTGGTTGTGCACTGTACCCTTGTGCTCAAAATATTTCACAATACGTTGAATGGCACAATTTGTGGGTCCATCACGTGTTCTGAGGTCATATTCCTGGCAGAACCTCCGGCAGGTGTCTACATATGATTTAGTCTCATACCACAGAGCCACCACCTTTGTCTTCCGCTTCACTATCAATGGCATAGTTGAGCTATGGAGCTAGAAATCCCAGGGAACAAACACCATGCTAACACCACCAAACTCTAAAAAGGAAAACGGTGCAGGTCAAAAAACAAAGAAATGGCAGCAAGTCAAAGTTGTATCAATCTTTTTGAAACACCCTGTATATCAGATCATCCCCCATCTATAATCATGATCTTTTGTACCCCCATTAACCCTCTCCAATCCCACCTCTTTCCAAGTTTCCAGTTTTTCCTTCTTGACAGTTTTGCGGTATCCATGTTGTGTCCTCTCCTTGCCCTCATTCCTCCCCACATCCCATATTTGTACAAGTCTCCCCTCTATTTTGTCCCTCATCCCTGCTGTTGGTGTGTAATCCCCCCCCTTCTTTTTTACTGTTCCTTTAGTACTGTTATTTCCTGATCCATTCTATGTTTCAGTTCCTCCACGAGCCTTGACATTATATACAAAAAATATTTGCAAAAGTATTTTGGTGTGTCTTGGACTATTGTGAATGTCTTGTTTGTAGAACTTTTGGAATGTTCCTCGTAATGCATCCATTTTAATGCTTTGGACAACTAAATTTGTAATTGCTTAAAAAAAATTTTTTGGGCCCGGTAGCGTACTGGTGGAACATCTAATTTGTTATTTAATAAATTAATTAAATTGCTCTTTCAAAAGAATTCTCGTAATTCCTTACTTGTTTTAACTGCACAGCATTCTGCCATTTGGTGGCGAGTTTTGTGATGATATATTAATTGACAAAGTGCTATAACTTACAGAGCTTGCCATGCTTAATGTTTCAAAGAGACCTTTCGTACAAGTGTATACAAATACAAGGCAATGTAACTTCGTCCTCTGACTTATTTGGGGAAGTCTTTTTGGCACCTTTTGATTGGCACAGCATGTCTTATTGCATCACTATCTCTATTTGGTGTCGTGGTATCAAAATGGTGCAACAGCTGTTGTAATTCACCAGGAAAATGGTTGCTTGGCCTTGTCTTGACATGGCAGGGCAAGACAAGGCTGGCAAATTGATACGGGCAGGATGACCAGTAAGGACAAGACTGCCAGGGCTGTAATGGGGTGGGATCTGTCAGCCTCATGATGTGGTACAGTTCAGTACTTGTAAAAGCTTGATCTCTGTGGGTACTCTGCTAATACAAATAATACATTAAACCATCAGGAAGCATTTGACACCAAAACACTTATGGTATTTTCCGTCGGTTTTCACACCGCATGTGGAGAAAAATTATCTTGTGCCGTGACAACAGCGGACATCATATATATGTATGCACTCGATGTCTAAGGTGTTGTAATTGTTGTATTACTGTAATATTTTATTATTACTTCTGTTATTATGTATTACTGTTATTACTGCAATATGTTATTACTCCTGGGACTTATGGCTCACCCTAGTAGATGCTATAAACAAATCTTTTAAAAGCAGCTAAAACCGTGTCCTGGGACTTATGACTCACCCTGGAGTTTAGATCATTTGACGTAATTTTTTTCACAACCAGAAGATCAGTTGGATAAATGTTTTAATTCTGAGCAAACACTCCTTTCGACGATGTCAGCCACTGCCAAAGTCCGACAATACAATTGTCAACACCAATGACAAATGAAATTGCTTTATATATAGTGGGGCAGAAAACAACAATTTTTGAGAGGAATCGTGCAAATGATGATACAAGCATCAAATTTGGCACATTTGTTCTCCAGGGGATTCTTATCAAATCTGCCTGATTGGCCATTTGAAAATCCAAATTTTGAAAAATTTGAAAAAAAAAAAAAAATTCAAAAAAGTCAAGATCACGAATCAATGTGGATGCTGGCTGAGATTGGTGAATGTTTCAGAAACATCATCAAAGACGTTCCAAGTCTGCCATGCAGTTTTGTTCAAAGTTATGCATACCATGCAAATGTTCTTCCAGCTGCTACTGTCCACATATGCAGCTGCAGAGTGCTGTGCAGGGGAGACCTGACTGAAAGCACTTGCATCTCCGGTTGCAACTTTCTTACAGGAACACTTGGTCAGTTCCTGACAGCTGGCTGCAATAGGGGTAGTGTTTTCCAACATATCTGCCACGTCTCTCCTTTCTGTGTCCATCCCATTCAGCGGGACTGCTGTGTCTGGACTGGAGATGGTTGCCTGGCCCAGATGATCCCAGCCTGATAGCCCGCACGCTTTGCATATTCTCTGAGGGCTGCCTGTGTTAGTGGAATTGAGTTGTATGGCCTGCTTGCGGGCAAAGATCCAGTCTTGCTCCCTCCACACCAGTGGCTGCGCTTGATCTGTCATACATGAGGACAACGAATCTCTCCAGCGTCTGCAGGTCAAGATCACGATCATGTTGGATGCTGGCTGAGTTGGTGAATGTTTCAGAAACATCAAAGACGTTCCAAGTCTGCCATGCAGTTTTTCTCCCTTTACTGTGGAAGGCAGACACGACGTCACATCCAGTGAACGCATGGAAGTATGGGATCCCTCTAGCTTTCTCAGGCCCTATTGCAGAAACTACCTCATGGACTGGAATCCATCGTGCCTTGGCTCCTTGGCCAAAGGCAATCCACATGTTCTCAAGACCTAGTTCCTGTAAGGATGGAAGTACAGATATTGCTATGAGTAGTACGTCCGTGTCATTAGCCTTAATGATAATGGACTTGCTACCATCCGTCGTTGCATCCCTGGCGTGTACAATATTCGAGTTGCAGCTTCTTCATGACAACATGGAGACAGCATCCAGTGACTTCTTGTGTTGCTAATGGCATCTTCTCCTTTTGTGACAATGACTGTGCTTGTCGTCTGTGCTTCACACATCTTTACCGCAAGGAAGTGAAACAGCTCAGTCTTGTTGTGTCATCTCGAAGAAAGCTTCTCCAGTTACTTGGGGTCTTCTGGTTCCTGTCACTCTTCTTCTGATTCCTTGCCCCTTTTCGACCTTGCCTCGGACTTCAGACTGGACTTCTTGTACACATCAAACTACGTCCACCCTCTCGTACCTGGCACCATAGGATTCCACCTTTGGGATGATTTCTTCTTTAGCATAGTCATCAAATATCTTTGAAGTGCGTGTAGGTAGGGCATTGATAAGTGCTGAGCCATCAATGATGACTGCATCTCCCTTGGTTCTCTGTCTGGGATGTTCACTTGCGCTTCAAGAATTTCAGCCGCTGTGACTTCAAATTTTTTTGAAAAAATTTTTTTTTCAAATTTTCAAAATTTGGATTTTCAAATGGCCAATCGGCAGATTTGATCAGAAAGCCCCTGCAGAACAGAAATGCCAAATTTGATGCTTGTATCATAAATGGCCATGATTTTTCTACTATCTACTACATTAAAAGGTTCATTGTCATTTTTGTGGAGGCCATCATTCCTTACCATTGGATCTCCCTGATTGGCTGTGAAGTTAAGGTGTCCCAAAAGACCCAGCCAACTTTGGTTGTTCATATGTTTACAACCACAAATGATGCAATGATACCCTTTGGTTTATATGATACAGAAACTCATAAAGTTTTGTGCACACCATCAACACACT
>CM068962.1:69606778-69626532 GCA_035128595.1 Eptatretus atami
TCTCAACCCCATTGGCCGGGGTGTCGTGGGAAAGTCGCCCTCTGTGGCAATCTCAACCCCATTGGCCGGGTTGTCATGGGAAAGTCACCCTCTGTGGCGTGATTGGACAAGGGGCACCACCCCTGCCTTTCTGGGCGGAGTCTCGATCTGAGGCGATAGAAATCTCCGCCCACATACGTGGTCGAATGCATGTGGGCAATGGCGATGGTGTGCGAAGTGAAGTGAAGGAGATTTGTTGTAAAAGAAACTCTGCAGCACACACATGTAATTCCCATTAGACACAGGTAGGGGACCCTAACTATAAACACATACTGATTGAGATAACTAAACTTGGGGACTGCTGTCTCTCTGTGTGCACAAGGCTTCCAAATTCGTGACAGTATACAGTACGTACTGGAGTCGGTAATCACACTGACTCCAACCTGCCGATTCCCGAGAAATTCCCAATATCCGCCAAGTGTGTGTGTGTGTGTGTGTGTGTGTGTGTGGTGTGTGTGTGGTGTGTGTGTTTGTGTGTGTGCGTGCGTGCGTGCGCGTGCATGCGTGTGTTTTGTGTCACAAATGTTAACATTCTCTCTGATTACTCCCCTACCCCCGATCTCTATCCATCTCTTGCTGTCTCCGTCTCTGTCTCTCTCTGCTCTCGTCTCTCTCTCTCTGTCTCTATCTCTCTCTCTCTGTCTATCTGTCTCTCTCTCCCCCTCTCCCTCTCCCTCTCCCTCTGGACGTATCCGGACGGTCGTTATGTCTGGATGGTGATTATCTCCATATGTGTCTGGATGGTGGTTATGTCCAGGTGGTGTTTATCTCCAGACATGTCCGGATGGTATTTGTCTCTGGACGTGTCCACACTCACATCCTGGGACTTTGTCTCTGGACGTGTCCGGATGGGAGTTTGTCCCCAGACGTGTCTGGATGGGAGTTTGTCTCCAGATGTGTCCAGGTGGTGTTTATGTCTGGACGGGAGTTTGTCTCCGGATGTGTCCGGGCGGTGTTTATATCCTGACGGGAGTTTGTCTCTGGATGTGTCCGAGCAGTGTTTATGTCCAGAGGGGAGTTTATCTCTGGACGCGTCCGACGGTGTTTGTCTCCGGACAGATTGGCTCCGGACACGTCCGGGCGGTATTGTATTTATGTCTGGGCAGTGTTTGTCTCTGAACATATCTGGGCGGTGTTTAGGTCTGGACGGGAGTTTGTCTCCGGACGCGTATCTCCATATGTATCCAGACGGGGTTTGTCTCCAGATGTGTCCGGACGGGAGTTTTTCTCCGGACATGTCCGGATGGGAGTTTGTGTCCGGGCGGTGTTTATGTCTGGATGGGAGTTTGTCTCCGGACGTGTCTGAGCGGTGTTTGTCTCCGGACAGCTTTGCTCCGGACATGTCCAGGCGGTGTTTGTCTCTGTGTGCTATATATAGTATGACCGGTAGAAAATGGATTTCAGACACACTTTATTCTCTTGAAACTCTGTGTTTACTGCTTTTACAGTGTCAATCACAAAGAAAGCGCAGACATGTTGCCTCTTGTTCCTAACAGTCATCAGAGACTACCCCAGGTAATTAATTATTCATCTCTCTGACTGAAGCTAATGTATGAGAGTTAGGATTTATTTATTTACTGGTAATATGATATATTCCGGTACCTCCTTGGGTATTCACACATGTGTTATATAATATTAATACCAGTGTGTGTGTTTTAACAGGAAAGAAGCACTCAGATGATTGAAGACGCCTCACTCTCTCACTCAAGCAAACATTATATTATAAAATCTGTTGTAGATATTTTAATGTGTAATATATTGTATGCTTTAAGTATTAATGATATCTGTTTGGCTGATAATTATTTGATTTTAGATTACAAGAAGAGAATAAAGGGAAAAGAAAGGGGTAGTGTGCCCTCACCAATGCCCCACCCCTCCCCCATCCCACCCCCTGCCCCTCCCCGTGTGTGTGTGGGGAAGGGTGGAGGGTAGGATGGGGGAGGGGGTGGGTCAAGGGTGGGGGCACACAAGGGGAGGGAATGATGGGGTGTGTGGGTGTGGCTTGTGTGGGTGTAACTTGTGTGGGTGTGGTTTGTTGGTGGAGACAAAGAAGGGGGCGGAGTGAATTTTTTAATTAAATAAACACGTTGTGTGTGCGGAACTAATAAACTAATCTTTGTATGAGGGAGTATGGATGTCGTAACATATGATGTATGAGTATGATGGATGTGAGTGTGGTGTATGGATGTGAATTGTGAGGGTGGAGTGAATTTATTTATTTATCATCTTTGTCTTTTGTAATTCTTGTGAATTACATTAAAATGAACCTCTTGTGATGTGAATTATAAAAATGAGTGAATTAAAATGAACCCAATATTTATTCTCCCTTTAAATCATATAATTTATAAGTCCAAGGAACTGTATCTATTACATCAACGATTTTAAAAAGTTAATTTGTCCATCGCTTTTTCTTAACCTTTCTTAACCTTTTTTGTTTATCTGGATGCTCTTTATCTATTTGCTTTATCTTCCTCTTCCTCTTCCTCTTCCTCTTCCTCTTCTTCTTCTTCCTATTATTATTATTATTATTATTATTATTATTATTATTATTACCCCGCACACACAAAGCAAAAAGTAGGGTTAAGCAATTGTTTCACTTTGTCTGTCCGTCTGTTTGTCCACAATAAGATTGGTAATAAGAGTATTACCTCTTTTGTTTTTAAAAGGAACAACCCACGCATATGTACTCCTCAAATCAATAACGGTTAAAGCATACTTGTACCCCTTATTAGATCATCTCTACCGAGATGACCTAATAAAGCCGGACCAAATGTCCGTCCGTCCGTCGTACTCGTCAACAATTTTTCTTTCGATCTTGATGAAACTTAGTATGTGGGTAGAGGTCGATGAGTGTTGCACAACGATATAACTTTTGTCGGGTTCAAGGTCAGGGACGAGGTCACGAGGTCACGTAAGTTAAAAAATCGCCATTTTCAAACCTATCTAGTCTGCATTCTACAAGATTATGTCATATGTATTAAAAAATATTATCTTGTATCTAACCGGACAGATTTTTTGAATTTCCTTCCGTTTGATCGTCACGTGATCTGGAAGATGGCAAAAACGCTGATGCGATTTGCAAGAAGGAAGGAAGGAGAAATGAAATATAAATATAAAACACATTTTTTAGCCTTTTATATTTATACATTTTCGCCGAAGGTGCAAAAGTTTCAAAACCCGAAATGTAAACGTTGGCATTTATTTTCAAAATATAATTTCGTGCGCGCGTGCGCCAAAATGCCGAGTCATCTTTAACCAAACTGCGTAGTAGAACTGCGCAGTAGTCCGGTCATGGCGGCTGAGCAGTGGCAGCGTGGTTCAGATTGACTGTGGTTTCTGGGCGAAGGTGATTGTTAAGAAGTATGTCGCGGTATAAATTCGAGTGACTGTATTGGTGATTTAATCACGCACATCTTGAACACGAATATTCTGGCCGAACGATTGATCAATTCAGTGCATCAGCAGGGATAATTCGCAGGCTCTCTGATCGTGCCGATATCTAACATAATCACCGGCGGACATAGGGCTGCAGGCTGTGGGGCGAGGCCACGGATCCGGATGAGGGGATAAGTGATAAATTATGCTACATGCTTCGGGCTTTCTGATTAATATATCAATGAGTACATTCATAATTAATGAATTATAATTAATGAATCTGGCATACAAAATGTTTTTTCATACTTACATGTTAGTCTGTTACTTTCTGCAGTGTCACGAAACTTCTGTGGATTAATAATTAATGAATTTGCTAGTCTAACGATTTTTCAAACCTCAATATCTCTATAAATACTTGACCAATTTTCATTCTGAAAGTTGCATTATAATCAGTGAAGAATAATCTACAGGATTATCATAATCTCCAAGAGCTAAGCCTATTTTTTCGTTTTTTTTCTACAACCGGAAGTGAAATGTCCCAGAGAGTGGACGACGCGGAAAACCACGTATTGCACTTACTGGTGATTCTGATGTGTTAATCCGGGTACTAAATGAACAATACATATTTATCAATTATGTCATTAGTGTATTATCCTAGTGTATCTCTGTGAATATTTTAATCTAAACGGTTAGTTTGGACTGTTTCGTGGTTTACCTGAATTGAACATTGAGAACTTGTGGTATTATAGAGATGACCGTCACCCCCACACGGGGGTAATTTTCATTATTGAGTTCAATCAAGTCAGCGGACCAGATATAATCAACTTCTTTGGAATCAACTTTTCTTCTTTTAAACTTTGTGGTTATTGGTTTATGTAATTCATCGATTAATTGCTCTTCAATCTTAATGATATCATCAGAGCTTAATAGGTTTTTTTGATAACCAAGTCCAAGTCTCAATTTAGCACTTATCATCTTCTTCACGATGATCCTATCAACTTTTTCTCTCAAGGATTGGATTTTGTATGAAAGACAAAATATACAACATTTCTCGATGCACTTCATGTTTTTCTTTTAATGTCGTGTTATTTCCATAATCAATGTCGTGCTTCCTACACACTTCATCAACCCTATTTAGTGGTTTTGACCAAGGTTTAGGATTGTTAGCCTCATCTAATCTTTTCACAGAAAGAATACCCTGGTAGATGTAATTCCCCTGGTATTCCAGTTGTAAATTTACTCCCCGGAATTTTTTTTGCACATCTCCTCCACGTTCTTGTTTGGAGATGAATTGACTCTTTTTAGAGCCACATACCGAACATATCCCTTTTTGTGTAACATTATTTTTACTTTTAACAAATGAGATTTTTTTAGTATTTGTTTTCTTTTTACATTTGAGACAATAACTCATTTATTTATGAGAAAAAAATCCTACAGAGTGTGAATTTTTTTTTAGTTTCCAACATATACATTTGAGTTTGAATTTTTAAAACATAAAGATTCCTTAAAAATGCCTTCACTCTCTCCTCATTTAATTAAAAAAAAAAATAGTAAAATTTGGTTAAAATAAATAACCCACATCATCAATAATATAATATTTTCCTTCTTTCTCTTCTTTATCTCTCAAGTTTTCTCGTTTAAATCTACTCCCTGAAATTGATGTTAATACTCTTGACTCATATATTTTTAATAGACTTGTTAATTCTTTCTTTTCCTCCTCAGTGCGTTGGGATTTATTTATTTTCTGTAATACCTCCAATCTTTTTCTAATCTCACTGGTTTCCATAGTTTTCTATTTATTCATTCTCTCTCTCTCTCTCTCTCTCCTCTCTCTCTTCTCTCTCTCTCTCTCTCTTCCCCTCTTCTTCCTCCTCTCTCCTCCCTCTCTCTTTTCTCCCTTGCCTCCTTCTCTCTCTCTTCTCCCTCTCCTCCATCTCCTTTTTCTCACTCTCCTCCTTCTCCCTTACCTCATTTTCCCTTACCTCATTTTCTTCAACTTTTCCTCATCCCTTACTCCCCTTGAACCACTTTCACCCCATAGAATATCATACATATATTCATCTGGATTTCTCAATATTCCTGTGTCCAAAATATATTTTTTTACAACAGGAAACCAATAAAATTTATTCTGCATTTCTAAAAGAGCTTGATATTTTATCAACTTTAAAACCTTTTCATTATCTAACTAAAATGTTAAATATACCCTCCCTTTTGACACGACTAACATGACCCTTTTCAGCTAATCTTTGTTATCCTCTATGTGACTGAACATTTCCAAGTCAAACACCTTGCATTTGGGTCTGTTATTTGGGTTGAGTTCCTGCAGAATATGCACCTTGTAGACATAAAGTTTCCATCTTTTCTGCAAAATCCTGTGTACAGTCATGGTTGGTAGTCCAAGTTCTCTGGATGCGCGTCAAATTGATTTTCTGGGACTTTGTTGAAATGATTCACACACTCGTTCAACGTCTGCTGCACTTGTGCTTGATCAACTGTACTTTTCTGTTTCTGACAATTTCCAGTCTCCTTAAACCTCTTGTACCACTCACTCTCTGATATGAGTCCACGATGGCGGATTCCTTCCATACCCTGCATGGAAATTATGCTAAATTTGTGTGTCCAATCTCGTCTCTGAACCATTCAGTGCACTGAGCTTTCTTCTGTGGAGCTGCCATTTTATTTTACATTTAACCACCAGATTTGAAAGAAAGAAAACTTTTTGAGTTTCTGTGTCATATAAAACAAACGGTATTGTTGTTTCATTTGTTGTACGAAATATAATAACAACTAATGTTGTCATAGTTTTTTTGAAACACCCTGTACATTTGCATCACATGCATTTTACATCAAATCAGGTCCTCTCAATGGAAAGACTTGGCTGCCTCCACAGAATTAATGGGAACAATCAATGTTGAATTTACTGCTGATAGGTACATCCTTTCATTTAATAAGGATGTAAAGTTAGAATTTCAGAAATAATCAGATCTAGTAATTCCAGGTTTTGGAAGTTAACTTCAGTTTAACTTTCATTGCTTCAAGTTCATTACTTGAAAGCCCTCAGCCTTTCATTATGTATACAAGGCTTTTTTAAAGTTTACATAGTCGAGGCTCATGGAAGAGCTATAATTTGTACACTGAACAGATCAGGATGTAACAGGATAAAAGCAACAGTTGCGAGAGATGGGAAACACCAACAGCAGAGTTGAAGGCCAAGATCGAGGCAGGCTTGGACAAACAATGGGTGTGTGGAGGAATGAGGGTCAGATACATGGGGTGAACAAGATGGATACAGAAGTAAATGCTCATGAGGGAAAACTGGAAATTTGAAAGGAGGAGGGATTGGGGTGGGGCAGAGGGATTATAACGAGGTTAGAAAAGATCATAGTTTTGGATTGGGAGTGATCTGAGATGGTGGTGAACAGCTGTCTTGAAAACTTGGAGGGAAGAAAGAGATTGAAGAGGATGTCGAAGTTGGTTCCACAGGTGGGAGAAAAGAGGAATGAATGAGTGGAGGTGAGCGGTGATCCTGAATTTTAGGTAGATTAACCAAAAGGGGGTTGATGGTGGACCATGTGTGCCCTGCAAAAAAACATCTTGTGATTTTTTTTCAAGTTCTGAAGAGAGGGTAGAGGCTGCATCGTGCCTGTCTGAAGGATGAGGGATGTCATGGCAGAGGGTGGGCTCGTCAGCAAACAGATAAAGAGCATTTTCCAGAGAGTCAGTGAAAGATCATTTATGAAGATCAGGAATAATATTGGGCCTAGAACACTATCTTGGGGCACTCCACCCTTGACAGGGAGAGGAGATGAAAGGATTGCAGCTTTTGCATCGGGTTTTGCACCTTTTTATGTTATGCAGTGATGTTAGCAGATTTCCAAGAAGATGGAAATGACCTAGCATAAATGACAGGGTGAAAAGGGCAGAGGAAGGATGTAAAAGAACAGCAGAACAGGATTCTAGGACACGTGAGCTGATGCTCTCCGTTCCAGTTGCAGTCGTATTTTGCATCTAGTAAGTATCCTTAAGCGACCTTGAAATAATTGGTTGGAATGTCACCATCGAGTCCAGAGCTGTAATAGTTGAAGGCTTTTGAGGTCTTGGACATATTCGACCAAGAGGCAAACACACAATGCCTTCTTATTCTTCCTCTTCCTCTTCTTCTTCCTATTATTATTATTATTATTATTATTATTATTACCCCGCACACACAAAGCCAAAAGTAGGGTTAAGCAATTGTTTCACTTTGTCTGTCCGTCTGTTTGTCCACAAACGTCAGTTTAAGATCGAGGAACAACTTCATTTCAATTGAATATTATATTTTGAACATTAATCGGAACATGAATTGGAACATGAATCAGAACACGAACCTGCAGTTTAGTAGTACTTTGCCTCTGAATTTGGAAAATTGTATGGAATGTCATCCTGATCACACATGCGCAAAGGATTAAGGTAATTTTCTGCCTGTCTGGCAGTGAAACAATATTGAAAATCATTCCAAACAAGAAACTTACTGTGTTTAGTGACTTCATAGAGGTCACAACAACAGGCACGAATAACTAATCTTCTTCTCCTCTTCCCTTTATAAGGTGTGAGGTATGATGGCACCAAGCCTCTGCCCTGCTTTGACTACGATACTCCTCCACCCCCGTCTGTCCTCAGCCAACTCTCTCCACTCTCCAACCACCCCCACCTTACTGATATCCCTCCTCACACAATCCTCCCATCGAAACTGTGGTCTACCTCTTTTCCTCCTACCTTGCTCCCTCAACCTATCCGCTCTCTTTGCCATTCTTTCTTCCCTCATCTGCACCAAGTGTACAGCTCATCTCAGCTGGCATTTCACCAATCTCCCTGTAAAGCTCATCTGCACCCCAATCTCCTCCCTCAGTTCATCCATCCTCCCTCTATCTACCCTCTTCACTCCCACAATCCTCCTGACCCAGTTGTTCTTGCAAACCTGCAGCCTCTGTTGTTGTCTTTCTGTCAGCACCACCATCTCTAGACCATAAAGGTAGGCCTGGCGTTACCTACATCGAAACCTTCCCTTTCAATTTCCTTGATAGCTTTCCATCTGCCATTACTTCATTCACCCTCCTCCACACATTCACACCCACCTGAATCCTCCTCCACACCTCTGCCTTGGACTTACTATCCCCAGTCGTTATTCCTCACAGATGCTCAAACCTATTTCCCTGCCTGATCTCCTTCCCTTCCAACCTGCTATTCATTTATTTTCTCTGCTGCCCAACCCACATCACCTCAGTCTTCTCCATTCTCATCTTCAGGCCATGCTTCCCAAATGCATCCTTCCACCTCCTTGGAAGGAGGAATTTGGGTACTTCCTACATCTCCCACCCACTCTCCACCATAACAAACAGCCAGATCATCCACAAACAGCATCCTCCCCATACTACTCCTCAAGCTCACCTTCCTGCTTACCAGCTCTATCACCATGATGAACATGAGTGTGCTGAGAGTGCTTTCCTGCCTCAAACTGATGTTCACACTGAACTCCTCAGACATCCCATGACCAACCAAAACTCTTCCCTTCGTTCCCTTGTACATCCTTTCCACCAACCTAACTTCTGCTTCCGGCACTCCCATCCATCTCAGTGTCGCCATCACCATCTCTCTCGCGACAGAGTTGTATGCCTTCTCCAGGTCCACAAATCCCAATGCCATCTCACCTTGGCCATCTTGCCAGCACCAAAATACACAATGCCTCCTGTGAGGTATTTTCTTACTTCAGGTACTGAGCTCCTGCCACTGAGGCTCAGACCATTTTATAGGTTCCCTGATTTTGGTTTGCTCAAGTATTGCTCGAAGTTGCCCTTTCTGTAATCCTTTGACACGTCTTCTGTTTTAGCTTTTAACTGCATGCCTGCCTTCTTAAAGGAAACTAGTAAAGAACAAGTAATAATAAAAAGATTACAGGAATTATGAAGAAATGTTAAGCACCAGTGACGCTCGGCACAAACTATTTGAGTCTGCACCTGGATATGAGGCCTGAGGCTAAGACCACCGAGGCAGTTTGATCCGGTATTACTGCATGGGAAAAGTTCCTGATTATTTTTGCTTGCCTTAAAATTTGTTGCAAAAATGGTAGGAAAAGAAGATGCCTCCACAAGGTATGAGTTCAACATGAAGATTTAATACCACAAGAATATAATCATCGACAATAGACGGAGACCAACAAATAAATAAATAAATAAACAAATAAATAACCCAAACCCTTTTTATCCCAGGGCACAAGTCTGTTTATTCTGGAGAGTTCCAACCAAGCCAACAAGAGAAAACACAAAACACTACATCAAAACAGTGCTTCACTTATCTAGGCCCAGAAGCAAGGGGGAACAGAAAAGTAGAGGGAGAAGTGGGGAAACAAAATAACAAAGTAAAAGTGGTGGGGAAGATGGTATAACATTTAATGGGAAAGGAAGGGAGGGAAGGAAATGAGACCACCAGTAAATATGATTCACTGTGCATTGTGCAGACATGACCTGTGCTGTGTGCCATAATGTCAGTGACCACGCTCCTCACGAGGTGTCCGGGCTCATGCAGGCTGCGTTCTTGTCGTTCTGTATTGATCCTCGATCCACTCTCTGGGGCTTTCTCAGGCTCTCTGCTCAAGCTCTGTGTTGTGTGAGCAGCCGGTCTACTCAAGCTCTGTGTTCCACTGTGCGAGCAGTATGGCTTTGGCATTATCCAACCTGGCTCCAGCCACTCCTTCATGAGGGTGCAGACGAGGAGGAAAAAACACACTAGCCCTCCATCTTACATGTCCACCTGTGATTGCTGAGAAAGATAGCCGCAAGCCGTTGTTCACCACTAAATGGCGATGCTGTTCCATGCTAGAAATTGCTCAAAGGGAGGACAAATCGGATGGGGGCTCTCATAATAATGTGATTTGATGGCGAGAGATCTGCCTGTGGGTCGAGGTGGGTGTTAGATGATGCGTACGTGGTGCATACAGGGAGGTAGGTATGAATGTACAATGTTTGTTGTTTTTGCTAAAAGTTGAGATGTGTGAAAAGGTAACTGTGAGAATGCAATTCAACTTTAACCTGTGCAGAATGATCACGAGGGTTTGAGAGATGTCCATTGACATTTGGATATAGAATCATCGAGCAAGTACGAGCAGTTTGTAGACTGCAGACCGAGAGGCCTTCTTGAATGTTCTCTTTCCAAGGATATCAATAGCAAAGCAAATATAAGTGGGGGTATCAGAGGGGGAGGAAGTGGGTGGGAGAGAAGGAAAATATCTAGTGCAAAGTGCTTTGTCGTGTGCCGTACCCCATCAGAGTGCTGAGTTTACCACTTTTGCTTCGACTTTGGATTCTGGAGGGATTCGCCTCTCTGCTCATGCAAATCGATCAAGTAATGAACACTTCAAGGTTTTGCATCATTCTTCAAGTGTACACAACAACATAAACACGATGGACATCGTGAACTGAACAAAAGCAGGATTTGTTTTTGGTGATAAAAGAAGAATAAAGCATTAAATTAGAGCACAGCCATTTTGAAACACAAGCTCTGGGTGAAAACTAACAAACCATCACCACTGCATGATGATTCATCATCCCAGAAATAAATCATTGCATTGTCTGTCAATGGAGGAAAAAGCGTCATAAAATGTCCAAAAAGCAACCTGACCCAGTGTCAGTGTAATTTACACACATACCCAAGCCCACTACAAGCCTTGATCAAAATTACTTCTTGCAGGGATTCCTCAGTGAACAAGTGTACAAGATGGCCCCAGTTCTGTCGACAACCTGAAAAAAGCGATCCGGGATTTCATACCCCATTTGGGAAAAGTAATGTATAACATGTGTACGTGGATTACATGCTATGGTTATTCTTAATTAACGGTGGTCATATTGATCATACCCTTACGGAAATTCGACTTTCGACTTTCCTCGGCCTCGTGGCAGCAGTTTTATGTGTGTCGGTAATAGTTGGTTGTTAAAAGATGTCTAAAATCATTGCATTTCATTTTGGAAAACCCTGTTCCAAATTGAAGCAAATGGAACTTCCTGTTGAAACAAATGAAGTATTTCTACCTTTATTTAATTTCCCTGATTCCTTTGCCAGTGAAGGTTATCATCAAAGCATGTTTCACAACAGTTGCTGTTAAGATGTTTCTCAGCTATTAAAAGCAAGGTCTTGTGCATTAGCTTCAAGTCAACTGTTTGCTTTTCCTGATTATGGTCCAAATCCAAAACTGTTACTAATGTAAACTTATGCACATCTATGTGACTGTTAGGCAATACCTCTTTTTTTTGCGGAAGTGATCCATAGTAGTGTCCTGTAGAGATTTCTTCGAACATATGAACTTGGGGCAAGCTCATGTGAGGTGTGCAACTTAATTGACCTTGTGTCCTAACATTTTGTTACAGAGAATTCTTTTGATGACCAGATAGATGACTTCTGCTATGTTCAGCAAGAGGCAAATGACCGACGCTGAAAGCATAAAAACTGTAAATATTGTTTTCTCTGTTGGGCGTGCGACAAAACACTCGACAATTTGTGGACATGGTGAAACTTGGCATTTCAGCAATCGTGGCATATGGTAGGTGCTGTAAAGTGCATAGAAGATATATAGGAAGGCTATTTCAAAGCCAATTCGGCACAAGATGCTGAGTAGATAAGTATAGAGCAGGCCTCCATCGATTTTCGCCAACCTCTTCTTGCTGCTCTCTGCTGAGCCACCTTTCACATTTTCTTCCATCTTTCCGATCTCCCCAGGAGTTACGTTTGGAGTGCAGTTCTTCGAGTTTGTTGCTTTTTCTGAGCTGATATTTCTTGCATCATCTTGTTTATGTTTTTTCCAGTAACTGATGAACTGCAGGGTGGAAATGCACACATAAATACCAAAAAAAGTGAATAACATGGCAAATAAATGGGCATGGGATTTCAGAAAGCCAATGAGAATTGGTAATACAAAGCATTGCACACAACGCGTGAGGCAAGAAAAACGGAATCATCATACATCGAGCCACGTGTGGAATGATTCGATAGCTGTAAAACGAGTGCTCGTAACAGCTTTTCACTCACAACCAATTTTCAGGTGGAGGAGACCAAGGTTAGTTGTGAAATCAGTCGTCATCATGGGTAATACCATCTCGTCGATGTAGTGCTCACTAACGTGGCCTCGCCATGCTGAAGCGATGTGCTTCTCGAATAGCTGAATTAATAGAAGCTGCGCTCGAGCGGGAAGGGTAAGTTCATTCTCCAGATAGAATCTGCATCCTGCCGGTCAACAAGGGTTGTTAACCTAATTTAGGTTTCCCCCGGGGATTACTGCGTGGGTCTGCTCACTTTCCTCTGTACTGTCACACTGTCCAGTCAGAGTCTATGTGTGGCCTTTTATTACCTCCCTGCATGGCTACGCTCTGATCCTATGAGGGTCCTTCAGTCATGGGCCGGCACCAGCCGATGTTACGGCATGTTGCCCCTGACATGGCAATACCACACACCACCCAAGCCAAGGCGCACCTGCTTGCAGGCTGTCAGTGGCATCGCACCTTCTGGAGCCTCATTATGGCCAGTGCTATGCTGGACCTTCTGTACTGGACCAGAGCGCAGACCATTACGGGGTTTATTAAAACACACAAGGAACACAGAAACAGCCAGCATTCCTCCTCTCCTTACCTTAGCTGGGCCTTGCCTGGTTATACAGAGACGACATGTACGAATTACACTTTCACAGCAAGGCTCTACAAAAAACTATACCGCCTTTCATGGTACACGCGAAAACAAGACTACTTCACCTGAACAGGTCCCTGGTTACAGAAAACGATCAAGCTTACGCGAGCACGCGGAACAAGATAATTTAACATCCTCGCTAGAATGTGCATACACCCCTCCAACGTAACAATATCATCCACTTGTAAAGGATGTGGCTGTGTAAGAACACTTTCTTACAGATGCTTTCGTGGAATGTATTTCTGGAGAATTCCTGTTATAGTTGGGATCATCATCATTATCATCATCAATGTACTTTATTCAAAACAGAGCATTGGTGCTAATGAAGCAATCTCTGGGCAAGGGTTATGCTAGGTGGCTTGCTATTGTCTTCCAAGAAACCAGTCAAGGTGGGAATTCGTAATTTATTCAGGATCTCGGCGATAGCTCACCCATTCTTAACGAAGGACACCGTAAGATGTTTAACATCCACCAGTTAATGATGGCAGACAGGATGCTCAGTTTAGCGTCCATCCAAGGGACAGCACAAATAAGAACACAAGGGTGACAGTTTATAGCTGTGTCAAAATTTGAAGTCAGGTTAGACAGCTTCGAGGAGCATGTGCGTACCTCCAGGCCATCCTGCCAGCCTTCTTCTTGAGAGTAAATTCAATTTAACACGGACTACTGGACTGAAGCCCAACAGCTTTTATTCTCTTTATTTCTACCCCATGAATGCTTCACCAGGCCTTGCCTGGGACAGCTCATGTCAAAATTTTCATTTCATGGGGCAGCAGTGCAAGATTGTACTCAGCTAAACCAAAGTACCTAAACTTATCTTTCACCTTGCCTTTCTTCTTCTCCCGCCGGTAACGTGAACTGACATGCATCACCACCAACATTGTCGGCGTGGCTACAAAGACGAGTTGGAGCGCCCACAGACGGACATGGAGGATGGGGAAAAAATGGTCGAAACACATGTTCTTGCAGCCTGGTTGCAGCGTGTTACACTGGAAGTCTAACTGTTCATCATGCCACACTGACTGTGCGGCGACCACCAGCACAAGCACACGGAATATGAAGATGACGGACAGCCAGATGCGTCCGATGACAGTGGAGTATTGAGATATGACATTGATTGTGGAGAAGAGATGAGCCCAATTCATGTTGTGGCTTCCTCTTCTTCTTTGTTTTCAGGTTCAGGTATATCTTCAGTGCCTTGAGAAAGTTTTGAAAACAATTAATGAAATGTTTAATAAGCAGAAAAGAATATCAAACTATCATGTCTACTTCTTTACGTCGGAAGGAACCATCAAGTAGTAGCAATTATTCTGGTGGACAGAGGTCATGTTTTCACCCCTGTCTGTTTGTTACTTGTGAAGTCGAAGGTTAGCTAGTATATTGGTTGGTCTGGTCTGTGATTCTGTCTGTCTATTTGTTTGTTTGTATATCGATCGCCTACAGGTCACAATTTTAAACCAATGTTCATGAAATGGTAGAGTTCGTCATAAGCAAGAAGCTTATTCATTTTGAGGTCAAAAGGTCAACATCAGCCAAAGGTCAACAATTATCATATTTCTAAATTCCTCAATTTTCATCCGATTGACTTGAAATTTGAAGAGGATTTGCATATCAGGTCACTAAATTCAACCACCAATTATTTTTGAGGTCAGCATAGGCCAAAGGTCAACAACTTATGTGTGATTTCTAAAATGGAACTCAGCCAAGAAGGAAATTGGGGCACTTATGGGGGAGAATGCTTGCAGGGCACGCGTGACCCCACAGGAGAGCACATCTGTGCAGCGCAACCCGGTGGTGTGTCCCAATCGGGAAGTGCAGCCGGCATTTTCTGCAAGCACGAATAGGTACATAGACAGCACACACGGACGTGGTACAAATGGGTACATTGGGATTTGTAAAGGGACTCTCTGCAGAGATGTGTGTGTGCCTGCATGCTTGGTTACATATATGCAGTGCGCAAGTTTCATGGGAATGTGAACCGAACTCGCACCCCGGCCTGTGGTGTGTGGCACCGTGTTGGAGGTTATGTGGCTGTCTCACAAACAATGCACTTCAGCATGCAAGGAGCAGACATGCAGCAGCACTGAAGCCACTTGGGAGATGCCATACAGTGCGACTGTGGGGAAAGTTGAGCATGCCGGTGAGACTTTGTGCACATGTGAAAATGAAATAATGAGTATGTTGCCGGTGTGAAGTCCATGCTAACCATGTTGCCATTGTTAGCATGGACTACAAGGATGTTGGAAGAGCACAAATGGAGGGGGCCTATTAAGTACCAACAGGTTAGTTTGGTTTTAAAACAGCTTCCCCAGAGTGTAGCATGCACAAATCCGATTTGGAGTGAGCCAACTGGAGGGGTGCAAAGGTCGCTGCATGTGTTAGCATGCAGGCAGGCATTTGCCAGGAAGATAGCCTTGGTTTTAAATGCTCCTGGCCGATTTTATATCGTACCCGGCGGTGAAAAAGAAAACGATGCTGTTTGGGTGTGCTTTTTCACCTCCGTACTCTGCCTTCCCTTTCCCTCCTCTCACGCTGCCTCCCCCCCCTCCCCTCATGCTGCCTTCCCTTCCCCTCATGATCCCTTCCCTTTCCCTCCCCTCACAACTGCCTACTTCCCCTCCCCTTACACTGCCTTCCTTCCCCTCCCCTCATGCTGTCTTCTCTTCCCCTCCCCTCCCTCTTTAGTCCCACAACCAAATGCAATCCAGAATACCCCCTTCTCCCCACTTCCCCCTTCCTGCTCCCCTCCTCTGTCCCCCACCCTCCTCACTCCCACTCGGAATGCATAGCAATGTGTAGTGAAGCATCGCTCTCCCCCTCCCCTTACTCGCTCTCCCCCCTTCCTAGCTCCCCCCTTCTTCACCCACTCCCCCCTCTTCACTCCCCCAATCAATCCTCGCTCCTCCCTCCATCCTCTCTCTCCTTCTCCCCCCCTCTTGCCCCACTCTCTCCTTTTTCTCCACCCACCCCTTCTTTCTCTCCCCCTTCCCTCTCTTAATATTCCCATCAGTGAAGCGTAATGTAATAACATATGTCGATTGTCTGCACAAAAAATTGATAATGAAAATTATCGTGATTATTTGGGGTGTTTGTTTGATTTATATGCACTCAAATGCACTGCTGAATTGAATTAGCTTAAATCTGCATCTTGTGCTCAGGATTGAATGGATAGAAAAGGTGATGAGATGAGAGAAGGGATATAAGTGGGAGTGGATGAAGGGATGAGTAGGTAGATTAAAGGGGGTCGGTTTGCAAGCATTGGCTGCAATGGCCTGTCGTGTGTGTGTGTGTGTATGTGTGTCTATACTAATAAATGTCAGTATGTCAGTCAGTCAGTCAGTGTGCCTCCTCCATAACTCCAAAACCATGAAACCTAGCAGCCCAAAACTTTGCATGTATAGTAAGGGAACTCCAAGGGAGTGCTTGAGTGAAAATTGGGTTTTTGAGTTAATTAAAACACCCCTTTTGAAGATAATTAACGGCGTTAACGGTTCTGAATTCGCCATGTTTTTTTTGGCCTGCTCAACAATGCCTTAACTTGGAACAGGCCACAATGATTTCTTAACGATAAAGTTTTTTTTCACTTTCCTCACTCATATCATCGAAGGCCTAATCATCGTACCTACGAATCGCTGTATACATTGCAATGCTCATAAACTCCCGGAGACGCCAGCGTTCGTGGCTTTATTTTATTTCCACACATACCATAACCTCGAGAATCTCTTAAACTAGGCCGAATTACAAAATTTAAGCTCCAGAATTGAACTTAACAGAAGTTCCAACTGCTAACAAAAACAAGTATTTGCCAAATTCGGACATAGTTTCACATTTTGGGTTTCTCTGGGAGGTGTTTAATATGATGGATCGGCGATCAATAATTACTTGCCAAGCCAGCCATTCCTTATCAACCTTTTTGTTGGAGTGCTTCCTTCAATGCTTAAGCCACTTGGCAAGCATGCTACAATAGTCACACTGTCACTGAATATTGTATATCAATTGACTTGAACTTTGTCATGTAGTGCATCAGACGGTGACTCACTTGCTGAACATGTGCAATTTTATTTTACACCACGTTACCCCTTTTTGTATGATCTTCTTTTATTATATGACCTGTCACTTCGGCATGGATAAATACATGTAAAAAATTTAATATTTCATTTAAAAAAGTTTATTCAACCGTTTAGTTGGAGTGCTTGGTTAAGCCACTTGGCGCGCACTCTTCAAGCTTTGATGGCGATACAGCAGTTCGATATCGGAGTTAGGAATGCAAAATAAATTAGATTATTACAATGAGTAAAAAATATTTTCAGTTGTCACAAAGCAATGAATTGCCACATCACGACAGGATAGCTAAGAGGTACGCATGCTTGCTCTAAGCTGTAAGCTGTCCAGCCTGGGTTTGAATCCCGACACAGCTATAAACTGTCATCCAGGTGTTTCACAGGCAGGGTGATTCATCAATGTGTGTGCTGTCTCTCAGATTGATGTTAAACCGGGCATCACATCTCCAGAATTCCCCTCTCCTCCCCTTCTCCTCTCCCCCTCACCACTCGCCTCTCTCCGCTCCCCTCTCCCTTCTCCCTCTCCCTCTCCAACCACTCTTCCTATCTCACCCCTATCGCACCCCTCTCTCCTCCCCTCTCCCGACCCCTCTCCCCTCTCTCCAACACCTTTCCTCTCTCTTCTCTCTCTTTCTCTCTCTCTCTCACTCTCTCTCTCTCACCCACCCCTCCCCCTTCTTGCCCACCGCCCTCTGTTAAGGGGACTGTTAAGGATTGATGGTTTAGTTTTGAAGATAAAATTGCTTCACCAAAGGATAGCATGTACGAATCAGCTTCGGAGTTAGCCAACCAGAGCGGTGAAAAGGTCGCTGCATTGTGAGCATACATACATGCAGGCAGACCTTTGTCACATGGAGAGTGTGGGTTTTTAATGCTCCGCCCAGTTTTATGTAGAACCCAGTGGTTAAAAAAAAATGTTACTGTTTGGGCGTGTTTTACCACGCTTCCCTTCCCTTCCCCTCTCCTCACAATGCCTCCCTTCCCCGCCCGTCATCCGCCTTCCCTTCCCCTCACTATGACTTCCATTCCCTTCCCCTCATGCTGCCTTCCTTTCACCTCCCAACATGCTGCCTTCCCTCTCCTTGTGCTGCCTCCCTCCCCTCCTCTCACACCACTTTCCATTCCCATCATGCTGCCTTCCTCCACCTACCCTCACACTTACCCACTCCCCTCTCTACCCCCAATGGATATCTCCCGGCGTTTCGTGTGCTAATATTAACGTGCTGTTTTAACCTACCCATTTTGTTCAGTCCTGTTCCAACCTCCCCCCCCCCCACCTTTCTCCACAAGTCCCATGACCAAATGCAAGTCGAGAATCCCTCCCTTCACACTTAACTACTCCCAAACCGACTTCCACCCTGCCTCTCTCCCCCATCCTCCTCACTCCCACCCACCTTCCAGAGGATCGTGAGTTTGGTGAGGCGTCGTTCTCCCCACCCCCAAACCATCCTTGCTTTACCCCCTTCCCTCGCTCCCCCCTTCCTCAGCAATCAAGCTCCCCACCCCTCCCTCCTTTCCTTGCTCCCCCCTCACCTCTCCTTCCCCCCTCCTCTCTCCCTCTCCCCCTCTCTCTCTTCCTCCTTTTCCTCCCTCCTCTCCCTAAATACATATGTACATATGTAAATACATACATAAATACATGTGTATGCAAATCAAGGTCAGAGACCTTGACATTCCCAAATGATGCACCGCAGCTTGATCTCTCCGCATCTTCCCCAGAATCCAGTCCATACAAGTGCTGAAAAGTGTGGGGGCGAGGACACACCCCTGAAGAACTCCAATGATAACTGGAAATAAGTCAGAGATGGTATCACCACATCTCACAGCACTCTCAGTACCAGACATCAGATTGATCAGTTTTGGTGGCACCCCAGTAAGACCAAGAATCCTCCAGGTCCAGAGGGCATCCTGATTCACTGAATCAAACTCTACAGAGATCAACATAGACTGCAAGCAGCCCCTGCCGAAAATGTCATCTGCGTTCGGTGATGACCCGAAGAGCAAGGATACGGTCAATCGTTGACCTCTTTGGTGTAAACTCTAGACGCTGGTGCTCAAGCAGATGGTGACGAACCCTATCAAGATTATCTGAGCAAAGACCTTGCCCGCACTGAGAGCAGCGTCACTCCTCGGTAGTTGTTGCAGTCTTGGCGATCACCCTTCCCTTTCCAGAGAGGGACAACGCCCCTCCTCCAGTCAGTTGGGATGATGCCTTTGCTCCAGGCAGAGCACAGAATTGCATGGAATGACAAGAGTGCAGCATTTCCACCAACCTTGAGAAGTTCAGCATGGATACCACAGATCCCAAGAGCTTTACCCAATTTCAAGCGGTTCATCGCAGCCTGTGTTTCTACAAACGAAGGTGGACCACAGTTGATTGGAGGATCAGCAATTGAGATTGTAACACCCCTGACATCCAACTCGACTGCTGGTGGATCAGCCTGGAACAGCCGCTCAAAGTAACTGGCCCAGCGGCCCTTCACTTCGGACTCCTCTGTCAAGAGCTCACCACCCTCTGCTCTAACTGCAGTACACCGAACGACGGGCTTGGAGGAATGCAATGCGTGAATTCCC
>CM068962.1:69657648-69670413 GCA_035128595.1 Eptatretus atami
TCAGCGCCAAATTGTGTATATGTTGGCAAATGGATAGTGCAACTGATATGTGCAAACTGTTTCACACTGCGAGAAATCGGTCATTCAGATGATGTGGAGAGAGACGCGACGAGGATGACGATGTGGATCGCCGCAAATATAACAGTAAATTATTGACAGATAAATGATTTAACCGAGGGCTAGTAATCAGAGTATCATTGTACATTCCACACAAGTTGGATATATACATTTCTGTATTTACCTAAAATATTGCAATGTACACCCAAAATCACTGTTCGTAACTTTCTAGGACCCTTTAACGCGGCGGCATTTAATATGGGTCTGCAGCCATTTGGCGGCCTCTTGAATTTTAATATTAGGGGGGCTTGTATTTCCCCCAAAAATTATTTTTTTTACATATATTTAGTCTCGGAAAATACAGAAATGAAGAATATATATATTTAATCTGACAACCTCTCAACCTATCCTTAGACACCAGTTATCACTGTCGCTCTAAGGTGGTCTATCTGCTAATATTATAGCGTAGTTGAGATATGGCGTGCCCATTTTGGAAAAAAAGGGGATAACTCCCATAAAGCTGCCACCGCACACAATGCTATCCACATGTTTTTCCAACCTCCGAGGGGATATACCTATCATAAAAACACTATGGAGCATTCTCCCCTAATTGATACCGGTGACCAAAATATTCGGACCGCAGGGCCTGGCTGATCGCTAATACCTCTAAGGCCAATGGCACCCAGCAATTACAGTGATCCCAGGGCTGTTATTTGGTTCACGAGCATCCAGCCAGAGGACCCACTATATTTCGTTATGTCTGATGTGTCTGTGTGTCTGTGTGTCTGGCTCTGGTCTGTCTGTCTGATACTGTTGGGCTAGTCCAATCTAGTAACATACCCTTAATTATCAGTATATTCCGTCGAATATTTAGGCTGATTCTAACTATGGAACCACATTCTTATGTGTTCGGATATTCAATTCTAGTTCTATCAAGTCGAAAAAAAAACATTTTTTCTAAAATTTTTTTATTGGAGATTTGCTTCTACCATTATTATCGTATTTAAAATGAGCGATTTCAGTTAATAACATTGGCAATTTTCGATGAACACTTGGTCGGTATGGTTGCATACCATGACCTAGTTTGTGTGCAAATGAGAACCGTTGCTATGCGACACCCACCGTTGCCTAGCAACGGGGACCTTATGAAATTTTACTAAAAATCATTAAAAAAAATTATTTTTTCAAAATCGGGCCACGAGCGACTGTGCGCAGTACATTCAGCCATATTTGTCAAAAATTTCAGCCAGGTCTATGAAAACGTCGGAGAAATAGACTTTGAATGAACCCTGCGTCGTAAAACAATAAAAAAAACGAGTTCGTTATTATCCTCACGAACTATGAGTCAGACTATACATGCAAACTGGTTTATATGGTAGGGTTCAGGTATGTCCTAGTTATGTGTGAGAAAGAACGTGTATGGGACCCCTCCGTTGCCCTAGCAACAGCCGAAAAACCTCTAAATGTTGGGAGGTATTTTTAACCTAAAAACAATCCGCAGCATTTAACCCTTGAAGCTGCGAATCATGAAATTTTCTTGTGCTTAATTTCCTCAGGTTCATTCCCCATCGAACGGCGCCCATCACCTCAGGTTTCTATTGGGTAGGATACCCATTGTCCGCTACCGGGCTTGTCTGTCTCTGTCTGTCTGTTCGGTCCAGTGCCTCCGTTAATACAAATAGCGATTTTCGATTAAACTTGCGTTGGTAGGTGCATACCATGACCTAGTGTGTGCAATATGAGAACCGTTGCTATGGACACCACGTTGCCCAGCAAACGGGACTTTGAAATTTTTGAAAAATTCATAAAAAAATTATTTTTCGAAAATCAAAAATCGGGGGCCCATGGAGCGACTAGTGGGCAGTACATTCAGCCATATTGTCAAAAAATTTCCGGCCGGGATCCTATAAAAACTGTCGGAGAAGATGGACTTTTGAATGAACCTTGCCGTCGAAAACAATAAAAAACGAAGTTTCGTTATATCTCAAGCAGGCTATGAGTCAGCATATACATGAAACTGGCTATGTAGGGTTCATGTGGGTACCTTCTAGTTATGTGTGAGAAAGAACCGTTGCTATGACCCCTCGTTGCCTAGCAACGACCCGATACCCATGGTCCGCTTTACCGGCTTGTCTGGGTGTCTTCTGTCATGTCAGAGCATAACTCCGTGGACTTGATCGATCTTGATGAAACTTGGTTATGTGTTCGATACAATGTCTAGTTGTTGTTTCCTGGATGAGGCGTGCTATGCCCATTGTGGGCGGAGCCACGCCCAAAAAATAGCCATTTTTAGGGGAGGTCGGATTAAAATCTATCTTCTCCTCGGGAATTGACTGAAGAATGGGTTCTTCAGTATTTGAAATAGCAAAATGAATTATTCTAAACTTGTCATGTCTGATTTTCATTTTCGTCCCAAGGTCAAGGTGACAAAGGCTCAAAAACTTAGAAAATTGCGATTTTGACATAAAAATCATCGACCGCCCCAAACTTTTGAAAGCAATAGGATGACAATATTTTTATGCATAATCTTGAGTCATTCCCCACCTAACGTCTTGAAACCATTGCTTATTCTCGAACACCTTAGACACCATGGCGCCCCTTCAAGTTTTGTTTTTACGCTGATTTCATCCAAAGTATGGATAATCCAGAGGAGTGCGAAATGCCAATAGCCTATTATGATATTATATTGTTCCTGGAATGTTCCAGAGAAGTTTCTTGCACAAAGGTCATAATTCCTTAAACTTTGACCTTTTTAAAGACCACAAAGGTCAAATTTTCAAAGTGTGTGGGAATCGAACGTGTTTTTGACCTTCTTGACGAACTAACTCAATAAGCTATATAGCATGTATTCCTGTTTCCTTATTTTAATTGTCCACAACCACTTGGTTTGTGACCTTTAAAGGTTATGCCAAAGTGTCAAATTTTTGAAAGTTGCTTGAACGAAACCGGTGTTTTCGACATTTGCAGCCTGTTGATTGTAGGCCACTATAAATTCATTATAACTTGTCAAAATTGATCACATTGTCTCTCATCCTTGACGTCTGAAACTAATCTATATTAGTCAAATACCGCTCCGGAACCATTGTTGTCTTCAGACTTGGTTTCATTAGAATTCGTGCAGTTAGTCCTCCCCTCATGTCTTAGTGGGTTAACGGGACAAAAGTGTGTTGCGTGGCGTCTCGTAGTTAGGTCGAGTAAATGCCTCTAGATTCATATTCTGATTCCTTACTCCAACTCTGTCCTTTTAGCATAGTACATAACAAGCATGCAAGCACACATTGCCATTCAATAGGCCAATTGATAATTAGCACACCTCGATGTCCCTGCCTTGGATAGACCACATCCAGTTGCACACTACACAACCAGCACATAGGGTTTTTGGTGCGCCATTATTTCATATTCAAATCTTGCATGCCAATTTCCCAACCAGCACCTCACCTTACTTTGCACGTTCACCCAAACCTCACCTCTTTTGACCACAAATGCCTCCCGCACACGGAAAAATATTCCACACCCTACACTGCATTCCTACAATTTTGCCCACTCTATTTTGATGAGCACCACGTGGCATAGGATTGTCCTTGGCGCCGCGCCGATGCATCGACCAGGCAACAGACGTAAGCTAGCTCGAACCGCAATCTCACCGCAGATGTTTCCCAAGCTGAGCATCCAGAATTGGTACAGCCTCTCCAGCAAGCAGACCATTGGCAAGGCACCGGGTGGCAGTGAGGAGGGACGCGAGAAGGCAATTCGGGAGCTGGGTTCGGGGTCATCGGGTGTGCATTTTGGCCTGAAGGAGGACATGCGGTGCGCGGAGAAAAAGTTCCGCTGGTATTCGACATTCAGACTGCACTCGGAGCACGTTCAGGGTCGGGGTGCCGGCTCGGGCAGCATTGCACTATCTTGTCAGGAGCTCCAAGCCGTGCCGAATCTTGGTAGGCAACTGAGCCGGTTTCCGTTCCCGGAGCTCTGGCAGGGCGTGTGCTCGGGCCACTGCGGAACTTAATAAGCAGGAGATAGGATTTTGGCCACAGCGTGCCGCTTACTAGGTCATCACCCCACCCTTCACCAAAGGCTTATAAAACGGGGTAGCGTGGAGCCATTAGAGTCTCTGCTTTGCTCCCTGTCTACACTCTTCTTCCAAAAACACTATTTGTGTGCGATTGCCAGAAAGTGCTCTTTCTTCTTCTTCGAGAGCCTGCATTCGGGGGTGACTGCCATCCTTCGAGGCTCCCCGCCGTGCTGTCGGACATTGCCGCCACCCCCGCGAAGCCAGACAGACTAGCTGCAGAGCACCACGTTGCCAGAGCCCCAGGAATTAATTTAGCAGGAGATAACGCGCCATATCACGAGGTGTAACGTCTCAGGCGGAACAGACATGCCTACACATACAACCTTTAAACAGCTATGGGTTATGGATCTTTCTCCTCATGCATCTATTCTCCTCTCTCTCATCCACCCCTCTATTCCCATACTGTGTATAGTACAGAAGAATGATACCGACTTCACAATCTCAATTTTCCTCTGGCATGACACCGCAACCCCCTACATTGCACTACACCACACCTCCCACATCCCAACATTTCTTCGACATGCACCAGTATTCCTCCCACCTACTTATCCCGTAAGGTTACGTTGGTCTGCCAACCATGCCAGGCGATTGAGAGGTCGTTTACCTTCACCTGCTTTCTTTTTCTTTGGACTATCCCAATCTTCCGTGTGTGTGTATGTGTGTTTTGTGTGTAGATGGCACCTGTCCTAGCGTACCGTTAAATTAATATTGTAGGAAGGTTATCACGGGATTAACTTCTTATTTTTTTGAATTTTAAACCACTCTGCTCTCGTGCCTGCTTTTGTAAGAATTGCTTGTCTTTGGCCCGCACCCAACAAATTCCTTGCTTTCCCTGCTTGTATCATAAAAATACAAACCCCATTCAATGATAGCCAATTACTTTTCCTCACTTGATTGTTAAATAAATGCTTTGTGTTGAAATGTCCCAGCTCGTTTTTCGTGTTTTCTTCCATTGTCTAGCCATGGCTCCGCCACCCTTGTTTAGCCAGGATGTTAGCCCACGATCTGTTTCCTAGCCAGCACATGCTTGCAGTTTTGCTCGGACTTGTCTGATCTGGTTACAGGTGATCCGGTTTGAGTAAGTGGCTCGTACCCAGGCGGGGGCATGTCCCCCATAATAAGATCACGTAACTTCAGGTAAACGGTATTAGAGGGAGGACCCTAAGTCAGCTTGCGTCGAGTATTGGCATTCACGGGTTCGATCTTGGCAACCCGCCGTGTCAACAAAGTTATTCGTGGCACGGCCTGCAATTCCAGAAGGGTCTGGTGGGAACCCGAGGTTAGTTCCACCCCTCGTGGTGTTTGCCCCCGACCCACTGGGCACAACAATATTTAGTATATCTATATATGCATAAACTTATTATATATATATATATATATATATATATTTAATATACTATATATATATATATAAAAAATATATTATTACTGTCGCGGCGCTTCGGCGGGTCGGGTTGAGAAAGAACCACGAGGTGGGGGAAAGCTACGTCGATTCCCACCAGACTCCCCGGAATTGTCGGCCGTCACTCCACAGATTAATTCCGTGACACAGTGGGTCACTTAACTACCATAGGACGCCCAATAATTCAACCGCGTGACCTAGGCGTCCTCCTGTCTAGAATCAGGTTACCCAAATTAACCACCGCAGCGTTAACCACCGGCGGAACCTCCGCCATCGGTATCCTTATCCGAACTGATCACTCTAGCAACTACGGATCACCTTTCCGGATTGTTTGCAGGCGAGCGGCACTGCCAAGCGACGTACCGGCTAGGAAGCGAACGGGATTGTTGGGAATAAAGACCCGCGCCTAAACTTAGATCCGGAACCATGCTGGACCAATGGAGGAAAAGGGACAAAGGCGAGCTGGGAACATTTCTACAATTATTATTATTTTACCAATTAAGCCGAGGAAACAGCATGGTAGCCACAAAAAAAGGGTTATTTGGCGGATGCTAATGCAGGGAAAGATTGAGAGAGGTGTGCGGGTGTGACAATTTACAAGCAACTATACAAAGCCAGACCAGTTGGCAGACTTGACGCTGAGATTAACCAAAGCAACAATCACAACAATAAAAGATATCTTATACAGTCTTACTTTTTAACAGAAGGCGCCAACACTCTCAGACACACACTTCAGACAAAAGTAAACCCCAATTGTGAATAGAACTTTTGCAGCCAGCGATGGAGCGAGTTGAGGTTACAGTTTCCGGTATCTGCAGCCGTTTCGGGGGAGGGATGCTACCGTTGCGCTGCGGCACCCGGCAAAAAGTTGTTAGTTCGAGTTCCACAGCCGCAGAGTGGCTAATCGTGTCTGGCTAAGCAGGAGCCTGAGTGGGAAGAGCGGAAGTCCAAGCGCTGGAAGAAATGGCAGCAGTAGACAGTGACCAGTAAGAGGCTTGGTCGAGGTCATGTCGCGTCGGGGAACGGTACCAGTTCGGCGGGCCGTCGAGGCGAGACGTAGGCAGAAGCCAAAGGTCCGGCCAGGAACAACCTTTCACAACAACATCCTATCAAATTCTTCCACTTCACCAAACGACTTCTCACGCCTTCGACCTTCTTTCAACAACTCCCACCCGACTTCTTCCTCAATCACAATAAACCGACTCTTCCTTTTCAATCTACCAACAACCACTGACTTCTTCCCATTTTCGATCTACAAACAACAACCCCTTCCCTGAGGATTGCTCACGATACTTTATAGCGATCCCGGAAGCTCGGGAGGAGCCATGGCGAAACCGCGACGTCATTGTCCGATCCGAGCCATCCCGATTGCGACCGGCCCTTCATGGTGCGTACGCCTTTCTGGGCGGTGTTTTCAGCCAGACGCTAGTTTAGGCCCGCCCACGCCTGTGTGTCTGGGGTTTGGCAAGGTGGATAGGTGGCGCAGCTTCCATAGCGAACGTCGGGATTTTGCCTCAGAAATCGAGACTCCGAGATACAGCGGGGAACGTGGTACGCTGTTGGGCCAGCGAAACGAGGGTAGGCAAGCCGAGATGAATTTACCTCAGAAAAAGGATGGGAGAAAATACAAGGGAAAAATGATTTATTTCCTAACTAATAAAGGACCATCCGCAACGCATCTCCCCTGCTGTCCCACTAGACAAAAAGGTAGGGATCTATCTGCACGTATATTGATGGCAATAACAGACTCAAAGGACAACTGTATGTTGTATGCATTACGGTTCCGAGAAACCGTAAACAATACATAATAAATTATATAATATATATATATATATATACATATATAAACATTATATATATAATACCATATACATATTACATTATACATATCATATACATATACAAATACATATCATATAACATATACATATACATATTACCATATACATATACATATATATATATATATATATATATATATATATATATATATATATATATGTATATATACAGTACACTTCTTCCGATTGCTGTTCTAGTTTGCAGATAGTGTCTATCCTCAACATAACATTTGATCCAGTAAATAAGACAATTCATTCCATAAGGAATTGTAGGTGATTTGGTATTATTATGACGGCCATTCACAATGTTTTCAGAACGGAGTCACATCCTGTATTTTCCTGTGAGAAAACTCGTTTTTCTAGAACTCCTTTTTAACGCCTCTTTATCATTAAAGAATGACAAACGTATAACAGCTGGAGCTGCTACAAGTATATATCTAGCAATAGTAAGCAGAGCACCACACAGAACGGACGTTACAGGACCAAACAAAAGTTTGCGAAGATTCTCAGTACCTTAAGTCTTTACTCAACTGTCATGTTAAAACCGCACCATGTTAACTTCACAGTGTTTAAAACCTATTTTTGCCACACCAGAAATTATGGTCTTGTGCTTCATCACAATGTCTTCGTATCCTCCCACTCGAGTCGTTTGCTTGCCGGCACAAGCTCTGCACAAGGACAGGTAAACATTCCACAGACCCAAACAGTTTCAGTCATTGCAGATATAGTGCAGCTTACGCCATTACATCTTTCATAAGGGTAATCTTTTATCACTTTTCCGTTCCATGACCATTGCTCTTCCATGGTGTTGGGCCTGCTGACACCAGTCACCAGTTAGGACAGAATAAAGCACGACATGATTTTGGCATTTGCTTCAAACTCAGCGAAGGTTTGGGCAGGAAGTTGTTGTTGGGTATCGGGCATATAATGCGTCTTTCAATTTCCGCAAAAATGTGGAGATATCTATAATACACTAGTGAATTGCTAGCAGACAGACTATCCGGCCTCAGGCTCCGGTGGTCCCCTACGAAAGGATGATATACTTCTTTTCGAATACAAAGCCACAAGGCTGCGGGGTAACAAAATTGGCTGCATGGTGCAGCTGTGCTAGCTGATGCAATGCACCCTGACTAGGTTGGAGCAGGAATTTAATTTCGCCATTGGTTAGCTGGCTGATAGCCTCACCGATTCCTCGTGGAAGGACACCTTTGGAATCTTTAACGTTCCACCAATTAAGCCAAGCAAACAAAACACCCAGATTAACGTCTATCGAGAAGTATGGCGTACGTCACACACATTGATGAATCACCCTGCCCTGTGAAACACCGGCAATGACCAGTTTATAGCTTGGTCGCGGCATTCAACACACAGCCTACCGATAGCTTGATGTGTCAGGTTGAGGTTATAGGGCATGCTCCGGAGGCAGCGCGTCGGCTCGTCCTCTTTCTGCCAGTACTCACAGGGGCCCTCCGTCTGGCCATCCCCTAGGCAGATGGCCGACCATCCCCATTTCCTTCTGATATGTGATCAACCTGTCTGCCAACCACGAGGCACGTGGTCGCGCCCATTGGCCCTCCTCACACTCACGAGCTCCCTCGCTGAGAGATCTGGTAAGCAGCTATCAATCGTCAGGAAAATGAACCACATGTCCATTACAGCGCAGCTGACACTCACGGACTATGCAGTAACAAATTCTCATTTGGGTCTCTCTCCAGAACCGCTCGTTGGACACAAAGGTCAACCAGCGATAGCCTAAGGATTTCAGAAGAGACCTGGCACCAAAGGAATTTAAGTAGTCTCCATCTCAGATACCCTGTCAGAGTCCAAGTCTCACATCTGTTGGAGCAAGACTGGAAGGCACCAAGGACCTTGCAAGACTCGGAACCTTTGTCCTCCTGCCACAGGAACGAACAATGCAAAGCCCCATGATCCAGTGAATCACTGACTCCCAGCGTCCGACCAGATGTCATTGACCTCTAGCTCACAGCCAGCACAGACCAAGAAATATCACTGCCAAGATAACGTGAATTCTCTCCGTACTTCAACTCTCACCATAAAACAGATAAGAGACAAGATAGCAGTATCTAAAGAATGTCATTGAAAGGCCTGGCATTCTTCAGTTTTTGACCCAGGAACCCATTAATCCCAGCGGCTCTGACTCCTGATTCAGCCACCTCGAGGGTCACAAAAGGGATCTCCAGAATCTCCGCCAAAGATGACCTCATCATCTGCTAAATCAAGGTCAGAGCATCTTGACATTACCCAATGTGCACCACCGTGTGATCTCTCCGATTTTCTCCCAGAATCCAGTCCATACAAGCACTGAAAAAGTCTTGGGGACCAGGACACACCCCTTGACGAGACTCCAGTTAATAACGGAAATAGTTGGAGATGCTATCACTACCCACACAGCTCTCTCAGCTAACCAGAGATATATTTCAGGACATCAGATTGATTCAGTTTTTGGGTGGCCACCCCACAAAGACTTACGAATCTCCAGAGGGCATCCCGACTTCACTGAATCAAAACGCTTTGCAGAAGAATCAACCTAGGCTGCAAGCAGGCCCCTCCAAAACTGTCATCTGCGCTCGGTGCAGGGACCCGAAGAGCAAGGATACGGTCAATCGTTTGGACCTCTAATTTGGTGTAAAGCCCCGACTGCTCTGGGCGCTGGTGACAAGCAGATGGTGGCGAATCCGCATCAAGAATGATCTGAGCAAACAGACCATGCCTGGCACTGAGAGCAGCGTCACCCTCAAAAGTTAGGTTTTTTGTTTTTTGGGCCCCAATTTTTTTTCCCCCTTTTTTGGGGAAGGGGGATCCCCAAACTTTTTGGGCCCCCTTTTTCAGGAGGGGACAACAAGGCCCCTCCTTCACGTCAGTTGGGATGATGCCTGTGTTCCAGGCCAGAGCACAAGATCTGCATGCAACGAACGCAGTACAGCATCCACCAGCCTTGAGGATAGTTCAGCATGGATGCCACAGATCCCAGGCTTTACCCCATTTACCAACCAGGTTCTTCACAGCCTGTTTCCACAAACGAAGGTGGATCACAGTTGAATTGAAGGGTCAGCAATAGCGGATAAGCAACACCCCTGACATTCAACTCGACAGCTGCGTAGATCAAGGCCTGCATACAGCGCCTCAAAGGTAAACCGCCCCAATGGCTTTCACTTTTGGACTCCTCTGTCCAAGAGCCCTCCACCTCCATTCGAAACTGCAGTACACGAGGGACAGCGCTTGGAGCGAATTGCAATGCCGTGAAATTTCCCCTGGAAAGCAGGACGAGAATTTACATTGACCACAGAGTGATGAATCTACCCCCTCACAGATTCCTCGCACATAGGCCTCCTTGATTCAACCCTTCAGCGCCAGTTACAGTTTTCCACCTCAACTCCCTGAACAGCTCCAGCTCTGCCCATTAAGCCTTGCCCTGCAACTCTGGCCAATGTTATCCAGTGTCCTGAGAGACAAAATTCTTTCTTCGCCCCCATTGCGTGAGTTCCAAGACATCCACCGACAAATCAAGGAATGGAGGTCTTGAAGGCACTCCCAGAACTCTTCAGGCATTCCCCAAAGCACTCAGACCCCCAAAATCCCACGCAGCCTGGTTTTTCGCAAACTCCTCAGCTGCCGCCTCATCCTTGAGCTTGCCAACATCCAGCCTCAGCTGGGATTGAACCATTTCTCCCGGATGAGCTGCAACTTCAGAGTTCTCCCCAAAGCCTGTGGTCAGTATTGAGGAACTGAGCACAACCGATCGACCCTGCAGTTATGATCATTCCCTCCAGTGACCATCAACGAGCACATGGTCCTTAATTCCTTTGCCACACCACCAGGCGTTGAAATACAAAAGTCTGCAATGAGCTTGTTGCGGTGCTGAAACCATGGACCAGCCACCCTAAGCCGTGACTTCATTGCAAAATCAAGGAACATAGTGCTATTCTGGTTCAACAGTTTTCCAGACCCATTAGGGACAAGCTGAACATTTCCGAGCAGAAAAACCCCCACCTTTCCTTGCTTCTGTACCGGCAAAGGCCACGCCCCAAGGCTATTGGATTGGTTGATGTGATGTAGAGCCAGAGAAGAAGGCTGTTTGCTGGGGAGACGAGGGTGGTTGGAAAAAGTATTGAGGTCTGGTCCCTCCTTGGCACGACGGAAATAGCCAGGCGCCGATTATCGTTGTTCGTGTTGTGTGAATCTGTCGCTGCTGGAACAGGAACGCTTGGCCCTTGTCTGTTTTGGTTGGTCGCCGAAGTTTGTGTGCTTTGGGAGGCAGAAGAAGAGGAGCTTGTCTCAGTAACTAAACTCAGCGTCATCCCGCTTTGTACTGTTACGAGGAAGAAGGCGGTGCCATTTGCTCATGAGTGGACCTTGTATTGAGAGGAAGCTTTTTGTGGCAATCTCGATCGTGAGAGGAACTGTAATACGTGTTTGTGGGCCCCTAGCGAATGAAAGACCTCCCACACCTCATTTCCTCACATTACATAGCACAGAGCGACTTTGGCCACTAGAGAAATTCCACGCGGGGACACGCGATCAGGGTAGAGCAAACACCCCCCCCCCCCGTTTCCCCCACAAATTGCGCAGCGGGTTTATCCTCAACACGGCAACATCGGCGACCACAGATGCGGCTGAAGCAGGTGCGGTTTAAAGGATAGAGTAGTCGGTAGAGGAACCCAGGTCCAGGACACCACCCCCATGACAGAACTTCCCCGCGACCAGACCCCAAAATACATGAGCGTGGCAGGGGTCGGCGTATGACACCCCCCCCCCCCTCAACAAACTTCCCCCCTCGACCCCTGGTGCGATCCAGCGCCCAACCGAGGTGAATCGCCTTTCGGTCAGGGTTCGTTTGACATTGAAACGTTGGGGGAAAATGTTGATGGAAATGAAGGAAAAAATGGACGCGAACACGCAATGCACAAAGAATGGAAAACGGTTTGGAAAACAAAATGGACCGCGAATGCGAAGAACAGAGCCGACAAAATGGACATGAGATGAGGGGCTATCATGCGAATGACAGCCGAGGGAAACTTGCAGTGCCATACGGGGTTGAATCTCCAGGCGGCGCAAAGAGTGAATGAGATGGGCCGTAAGAGCATAGTGGCGGCACACGTTGGCGGATCGGAGCGACCCGAACCGACGAGGCGGAGTGTTGGAATGTGTGTCGGCTTCCGCGATGGAGACGGTGATCGTGGATACGAGCCCCGATTGATTCTCTCTAGTATCAGAGTCATCATGTACATTTCACTACAGTTGGATATATCATTTCTGTATTTACCTAAAATATTGGCAATGTACACCAAAATCACTGTCGTAACTGTTCTAGGACCTTAAACGCGGGCATTTAAATATGTGTCTGCAGCCATTTTGGCGGCCATCTTGAATTT
>CM068962.1:69721394-69734243 GCA_035128595.1 Eptatretus atami
TGTATCATGCGTGTATCATATGATACCATGTGTGTATCATGTGTGTAGCATGCGTGTATCATGTGTGTATCATGCGTGTATCATATGATACCATGTGTGTAACATGTGTGTAACATGTGTGTATCATGTGTGTGCCATGTGAGTATCATGCAATAGCATGTGTGTATCATGCGTGTATCATGCGTGTATCATGTGTGTACCATGTGTGTATCATGTGTGTAGCATGCATGTATCACACGTGTACCATGTGTGTATCATGCGTGTATCATGTGTGTATCATGCGTGTAGCATGCGTGTATCGTATGCCACCATGTATATCATGCGTGTATCAAGCGTGTATCATATGATACCATGTGTGTATCATGTGTGTAGCATGCGTGTATCATGTGTGTATCGTGTGTATCATTCGTGTATCATGTGAGTATCATGTAATAGCATGCGTGTACCATGCATGTATCATGTGTGTATCATGCGTGTATCATATGATACCATGTGTGTATCATGTGTGTAGCATGCGTGTATCATGCGTGTAATATGCGTGTATTATGCGTGTATCATGCGCGTATCATGCGTGTATGATGTGAGTATCATGTAATACCATGCGTGTATCATGTGTGTATCATGTGTGTATCATGTGTGTATCATGTGTGTAGCATGCGTGTATCATGCGTGTATCATTCGTGTATCATGTAATAGCATGTGTGTATCATGCGTGTAGCATGCGTGTACCATGCGTGTAACATGCGTGTAGCATATGATACCATGTGTGTATCATGCGTGTAGCATGCATGTATCGTATGACACCATGTGTGTATCATGTGTGTATCATGTGTGTGCCATGCGTGTATCATGTGAGTATCATGCAATAGCATGTGTTTATCATGCGTGTACCATGCGTGAAGCATGCATGTATCACGCGTGTACCATGTGTGTATCATGCGTGTATCATGTGTATCATATGATACCATGCGTGTATCATGCGTGGAGCATGCGTGTATCATATGATACCTTGTGTGTATCATGCGTGTATCGTATGCCACCATGTGTATCATGCGTGTATCAAGCGTGTATCGTATGACAACATGTGTGTAGCATGTGTGTATCATGCATGTATCATGTGTGTATCATGCGTGTATCATGTAATAGCATGTGTGTATCTTGCGTGTAAATCATGTGTCTAGCCCGCGTATCATATAATATCGTGTGTGTGCGTATATATTGTTACAGTGGGGAGAACAAGTATTTGATACACTGCCGATTTTGCAGGTTTTCCCACTTACAAAGCACGTAGAGGTCGTAATTTTTATCATAGGTACACTTCAACTGTGAAGAGACGGAATCTAAACAAAAATCCTGGAAAATTCACATTGTATGATTTTAAAATAATTAATTTGCATTTTATTGCATGAAATAAGTATTTGATACATCAGAAAAACAGAACTTAATATTTGGTACAGAACTTTGTTTGCAATTACAGAGATCAGACGTTCCTATAGTTTCTTAACCAGATTTGCAACAGACGGCAGCAGGGATTTTGGCCCACTCCTCCATACAGATTCTTCTCAGATCCCTTCAGGTTTCGGGGCTGTCGCTTGGGCAACACAGACTTTCAGCTCCTCCAAATATTTCTATTGGGTTCAGGTCTGGAGACTGGCTAGGCCACTCCAGGACCTTGAGATGCCTTACGGAGCCACTCCTTAGTTGCCCTGGCTGTGTGTTTCGGGTCGTTGTCGTGCTGGAAGACCACCCGCCCCATTTCAATGCTCTTGTTGAGGAAGGAGGTCGTCTGGCCAAGATCTCACGATACATTGGCCCCATCCATCCTCCCTCAATAAGGTGCATGTCCTGTCCCTTTGCAGAAAAGCATCCCGAAAGAATGATGTTCCACTCCATGCTTCACGGTTGGGATGGGTTGTCTGGGTTGTACTCATCCTTCTTCTTCCTCCAAACACGGCGAGTGGAGTTTAAACCAAAAAAGCTCTATTTTGGTCTCATCAGACCACATGACCTTCTCCCATTCTCTCCTCTGGATCATCCAGATGGTCATGGCAAACTTCAGACGGGCCTGGACATGCGCTGGCTTGAGCAGAGGGACCTTGCGTGCGTGCAGGATTTTAATCCATGACGGCGTAGTGTGTTACTTATGGTTTTCGTTGATACTGTGGTCCCAGCTCTCTTGAGGTCATTGACCAGGTCCTGCCGTGTAGTTCTGGGCTGATCCCTCACCTTTCATGATCGTTGAGGGCTCCACGAGGTGAGATCTTGCCATGGAGCCCAGACCGAGGGAGATCGACTGTTATCTTGAACTTCTTCATTTTTCTAATAATTGCACCAACAGTTGTTGCCTTCTCACCAACTGCTTGCCTATTGTCCTGTAGCCCATCCCGCCTTGTGCAAGTCTACAATTTTGTCCTGATGTCCTTAGACAGCTCTCTGGTCTTGCCCATTGTGGAGAGTTGGTGTCTGATTGATTGAGTGTGGACAGCTGTCTTTTATGCAGATAACGAGTTCAAACAGGTGCAGTTAATACAGGTAATGAGTGGAGAATGGGAGGCTTCTTAAAGAAAAAAACTAACAGGTCTGTGAGAGCTGGAATTCTTACTGGTTGGTCGGTGATCAAATACTTATTTTCATGCAATAAAATGCAAATTAATTATTTTAAAATCATACAATGTGATTTTCAGGATTTTGTTTAGATTCTGTCTTTCACAGTTGAAGTGTACCTATGATAAAAATTACAGACTTCTACGTGCTTGTAAGTGGGAAAACCTGCAAAATCGGCAGTGTATCAAATACTTGTTCTCCCCACTGTATGAATTTGGAATTCGATCAACACAACATCAGGTCCTTTGGCTCAGATAATGTTCGATAAGTGCGTGTTCCATAGAAAGCTCACTTCCATTGTTTAATGGGCAGAAATCGATTAGATGCGCTGTGATAATTAATAGTTGGGGAGCGATCACAACACAAAGGAAGCACGCCCCTCCCCCTCTCTGCAAAGAGGAAGAAGAGCCCTCCGCCTCTGACACGGACGGTAAACAACTCCCTCCCACCCCGTGGTTCAGCGGGGAGAGGGAGCACGGAGGGCAGTGAGTCACCTGCCCGGGAGCGGGGGAGGGGCCGATACAGAATATACAGAGAGTTCCTCTGCTGTGTTCGGCTGGCTTTTAGTGAGCTTCGGCTTCGTGCTTGGTAGTGCGCAGAATGGGCCCACATAACAGACCAATTGTTGCCATGTTGGGAAGATAGCACGAAAATTGGCAACACGATGTGGCCAATTGTGTTCCGGACTGGCTTTTAGTGAGCTTCAGCTTCTGCTTGGCTCGGATACTTGAGGCTTTTTGAAGTGCCTTTTTGCGATCGGCTTGCTTTTTCGCAGGCCCTTCGGGTTTCTGCTTGCAGGGTTGAGGGCTTTTTGGAGGCATTCTGCTTGGCGAGGGTGAGCGGCTTTTTGGAGAGCTTTTCGCTCGGCTTGGCTTTGCAGCAGGCCTTGTCGGGGTCGTGCTTGCTCGGTTTCGCTTTTTGGGCTCTGCTTGTTCCGCTTTGTTCATTCAAAAGAGAGTTGAGTGGTGCTCGGTCTCGAGCTGCTGGGGTTGCTTCTTGTTCTCGGTTCGTGTTGCGAGAGGCTTTGTTCATGCGAGAAGAGAGTTGAGCTGGTTTCTCGGCTTCGAGCTGCTGGGTGGTTGCCTTCTTGTTCCGGGTTCGTGTGTGAGGGGTCTTTGTTCATGCGGAAGAAGAGTTGACTCGTGCTCGGACTCGAGCTCTTTGTTCTCACGCTTGGCTCCCTCGCTGGTGCGACTCCTTGGCCTCACTTGGAGGTGGTTCTTCGAGAAGTGACGGCAATCCGACGGGAAGGATTGGCGCGTCGTCTCACCAGCATGTGTTCGGTAGAGCGAGAGGAATCGCCGGAGCTCGGAAGATCGGGCTCACGGCGATTGGATCCAGCTCGCCTCTCGCTGAAGCCTCGGGTCCCGGCAGCGTTGAAGACCACACGAGGTGAAGAGGTTTCGAGATAGGCTTTGGGTTTCACGCTCACTGTCCTCGCGAGTTAAGTCGCTATTAAGGCCATCAGCCACCATTTTCTTGGGTGTGTGTGTGTGGTTGTGTTTGTGTGTGTGTGTGTGTGTAGCGAGTGATTTGTGGCCCGTCTAATAAGAGGAACTGTTAAGTGCGAGTGGCTGTATTCACTGTTGCATATTCTAATAGAAACTCGGCTGTAAGGTTTTTTGCTGTGTCTTTTTTCCCCATCCCCCCATCTCATTGCATGCCTGTGCTTCAAATAAATGTCCCGATGTTTAGATATTCACCTGCCGTTGCGCCCTTCCTCACTTGAACTGCCATTGAGCGTTCGGAATGTAGCTTGCTTTATACGCCGATGAAACTAGCATCTGGGTCCGACGGGACTTGGCGAATATATAACGCTCGGCATCGCATACGGTACGAGCTGCGTTAGGCATCGTTTCGTGCAGTGTCCCGTTGAGGTGTAGATCCCCGGCATTTCTCTGTTCTGCACGAATAATATGGGAAGGATAATCGCGATGACCCTGTCCGCGGGACAAATAGTGGGCTGATCTATGGTGTGGTTAACAACACCCGTAGCTGGGTTCGCTTGATCGGAAGGCTACGACTGGATACTCTTCGGGGCACGCAAGCCTGGATGGGGTTGAAGAGGTCGTGCACACGCCGAACGGCAAGGAATCCACAACAATATCCGTTGTGTGGCGAAATATCGTGTTGTGTGCGTATATATCGGTGTTGTGCGTAATATCGGGGGTGTCGTATCGTTGTGATCCAACTTTTTGTTCTGCATCACTAATGGCTTGAAGCGAAAATGCGTGATTTTATTGAAAGAGGAAGTATTTAGCTTCAATGCGCAAAACGCTGGCATTTCACACAGAAAGGACTTGTAAACGCAAAAATGTCCAAATTGGCCTCAACCAAGCTTTTGTTCACCAAAGAAAAGGATTGTCCGACTTGAAATTTTGTCTTGCATCACTAATTCTGAAGCGAAAACGCGTGATTTATTGAAAATAGGAAAGTTTCAGGCTTCAGAATTCGCAAAACGCTTGCATTTCACAGAAGGAAGCTTGTAAACGACAAAAATGTCTCAAAATTGGCCGAAACAACTTTCTCCCAAACAAAGCATGTCCACTCAGACTTTTTGTTCTGCATCACCATTTTCTGAACAGCGAAAACGCAGATTTTATTGAAATATGGAAGTATTTTCAGCTTCACCAATTTCCCAAAAACGCTGCATTCACAAGGAAAAGAGCTTGTAAACCAAAAAAGTCTAAATTGGCCTAAAACAAGCTTGTCCTTCAAACAAAAGCATGGCCGCCCACTTTTTTGCTCTGCATCTCTATTCGAAAGCGAAAACGCGTGATTTTATTGGAAACTATGAAAGTATTTTTTTAAAATATTATTATGATTGTTATTTTTTTTATATTAGTTATGTATTCTGATCTTAGTGTGGTATTAAGATGTTTTTATCATGTGTTATTGTGATATCAGGAATTTGATGTTATTGATATATTTTGTCTATGATAATATTTGTATCCAAAGGATTGGTTGCCTTCAAATCGGCAAAGACGCGGCATTCAGAAAGGACTGCAAAAGCAAGAATGTCTCAAATTGCCGAAAAACAACTTTCTTTACCAAACAAAAGCATTGCCACTCAAACTTTGTCGCATCACATAACTGAAGCGACACACGTGATGGATGAAAGAGTGAAGTATTTAGCTTCAAAATTGCAAAACACTGCATTTCACAGAAAGGACTTGTAACACAAAATATCTCAAATGCCTAAAACAAGCTTTTTTCACCAAACAAAACATTGGCCCGACTACTTTTGCGTCTGCATCACTATTCTGCAGCGAAAACGCGTGATTATTGAAATAGTGAGTATTTAGCTTCAAATTCGCAAATACCGCATTCACAGAAAGACTGTAAATCTGCAAAACATGTCTCAAATTGGCCTCCAAACAAGACTTTTTCACCAAACAAAAGCAGTCGCGACTCAACTTTTGTTCGCATCAAATTCTGAAAGCGGAAACCACGTGATTGTATGAAATAGTGGAGATGTTAGCTCAATTCGCGAAATGCTTCATTTCACAGAAGGACATAAAATACAAAAATGTCTCAAATTGCCTAAAAAAGCTTTCTTCACCAAACAAAAGCATTGTCCGAAGCAACGTCTGTTCCACACACTACGCGAAGCGAAAAAGCGTGAATTTTATTGAAAGAGTGAGTATTTTCGCTTCAAATCTCGCAAACGCTGCATTTTCACAGAAAAGGACTGTAAACCGCAAAAATGTGCTCAAATGGCTGAAACTAGCCATTTTCACCAAACAAAGAGCAGTGTCCGACTCAACTTTTGTTCGCAATCACTATGCGAAGCAAACACGTGATTATTGAAATAGTGAGTATTTTTAGCTCAATTCGAAAAACGCTGCATTCACAGTGAGGAATTGTAAACGTAAAATGTTGAAATTGGCCTAAAACAAGCTTTCTTCACCACAAAAGCATTGCCGACTAACTTGTTGGTGCGCATCAACCTATTCTGAAAGAAAACCGTGAGTTATTGAAAAAGTGAGATTAGCTAACGAATCGCCAAACGATGCATTTCACAAGAAAGGACTTGTAAACACAAAAATGTGTCCAAATGCCTAAAACAAACTTTCTCACCAAACAAAAGCTTGTCTGACTCAACGTTTGTTTGCATCACTATGCTGAAGCCGAAAAAACACGTGATTTTGATGAAATAGTGAGTATTTTAGCTTCAAATCGCAAAATCACTGGCATTGTCACAGAAAGGACTTTGTAAAGCAAAAAATGTCTCAAAATGGGAACGAAAACAAGCTTTCTTCACCAAACTAAAGAGCATTGTCCGAACGCAATTTGTTATTGTCTGCGTCATATTCTGAGCGAAAACGCATGATTATTGGAAGAGGAAGTATTTCAGCCTTCAAATTCACAAAACGCTGTCATTTTCAAAGGACTTGTAAATGCAAAAATGTCTCAAATTGGACGAAACAAGCTTTCTCACCAAACAAAAGCATTGTCCGCCACTTTGTTTGCATCACTATTCCTGAATGCGAAAACCGTGATGTTAATGACAGGTGAGTATTTAGCTTCAAATTAAGCAAAACGCTGCATTCACAGAGAGAATTGTAAATGCAAAATTATCTCAATTGGCCTAAAACAAGGCTATTTTTCACCAACAAAAAGCATTGTCCGACTCAACTTGCTCTGCATCACTTTGCTGAAGCGAAAACTATGTGATTTATTGAAATAGTGAGTCACATTCAGCTCAAAATTCGCAAAACAAAACTGCATGTTCCAGAAAGGACGTTGTAAACGCAAAAATGTCTCAATTGGCCTAAAACAAGCTTTCTTCACCAAACAAAGCATTGCCACCTCATCTTTTTATTCGCTCACTATCTGAACGAAACGCGTAATTGTATTGAAAAGTGAGTAATTTCAGCGTCGAATTTTCAAAACACTGCATTTCACAGAAAAGACTTGTAAATGCAAAAAATGTCTCAAATTGGCCTAAAACAAGCTTCGTCACCAAACAAAAGCATGGTCACGATCTGAATTTTATTCTGCGTCCTAATCTGAAGCGAAAAACGCGTGATTATTGAAATAGTGAGTATTTAGCTTCAATCAACAAAACGCTGCATCACAAAAGGAATGTAAACCAAAAATATCTCAAATGGACAAAACAGCTTTTTTCAACCAAACAAAAGCATTGTCCGCCTCTAACTTTTTGCTCTGCATTCAGCTATTCTGAAGCGAAAACACGTGATTTTATTAAAGGTGAGTAATTTTAGCTTCAAAAATTCACAAGAACGCGACATTCCAGAAATGAATTGTAAACGCAAAAAATATCCAAATTGGCCTAAAACAAGCTTTTCACCAAACAAAAGCATTGTCCGACTCACACTTTTTTGCTCTGCAAAACACCATCTGAAGGAAAACACGTGATTTATTGAAATAGTGCGTATTTAGCTTCAAATTCGCAAAAAACTGCATTTACAAAAGATTGTAATGCAAAAATGTCCTCATTGGACGAAAAAATCTTTCTCACCAAACAAAACATTGTCCGACCAACTTGTTCTGCAATCACTATCTGAAGCGAAAAACGTGATTTAATGAAATAGTGAGTATTTTAGCTTCAAATTAGCAAACGCTGCATTTCCAGGAAGGACTTGAACGCAAAAATACTCAAATGGCCTAACAAAGTCTTTCTTTCATCCAAACAAAGCAATTGTCCCGACTCAAACTTTGCTCGCACTCTATCTGGAAGTGGGGGCGAAAACGCGTGATTTTTTGAAATAGGAAGTATTTTAGCTTCAAATAGCAAAAACGCTGCATTTCACAGAAAGGACTGCAAACGCAAGAATGTCTCAATTTGCCGAAAAAAAAGCTTCTCACCAAACAAAAGCATGTGGCCACCACTTTTTCCTGCATCACTATTCGTAAGCGAAAACACCGTGATTTATTGAAATAGTGTGTATTTTTAGCTTACAATATCGCAAAACGCCTGCAATTTTCACAGAAAGGACTTGTAAATGCAAAAATGTCTGGCAAATTGGCCCAAAACAAGCTTCTTCACCAAAACAAAAGAATGTCCCGACTCACTTTTGTTCTGCATTCACATTCTGAAAGCGAAAACAACGTGATTTATTGAAATAGTGAGTATTTACTCAAATTCGCAAAAACGCTGCATTTCCCAAAAGGACTGAAACGCAAAAAATGTCTCAAAATTGGCCAAAAACAAGCTTCTTCAACCAACAAAACACTGTCCGATCAACTTTTGTTCTGCCTCACTATTCTGAAGTGAAAATGGTGTGATTTATGAATAGTGAGTATTTAGCTTCAAATTTGCAAAACGCTGCATTTCACCAGAAAAGGACTTGTAAACAGCAAAAATGTGTCCAAATACACTAAAACAAACTTTCTTCCACCAAACAAAAGCATTGTCCGACTCAACTTTTTTGCATGCACACTAGTCTGAAGCAAAAACACGTGGTTTTATTGACAGGTGGTAAAGTTAGCTTCAAATGTCACATAAAACGCGCATTCATAAAAGGACTGAAACGGCAAAAATGGTCAAATGGCCTAAAAATGCTTTCTTCCCCAACAAAGCATGTCCGATCAACTTTCATTCTGCGTCACTATTCCGAAGCGAAAAACGCGATGATTTAATTGAAATAGTGAGTATGTTTAGCTTCAAATCGCAAACAGCATCAACAGAAAAGGACTTGGAAACGGCAAAATATCTCAATGGCCTAAAAAAGAATTTTTCACCCAACAAAAGCATGGCCGAGCTCAACTTTTGCGCTGCATCACGAATCGAAGCGAAAACACGTGATTTAGAAATATTGATATTTTAGCTCAAAATTCGCAAAAGCTGTCATTCACAGAAAGGACTGAAACGCAAAAAGTCTCAAATTGGCAAAAAGTTTCTTCACACAAACAAAAGCATTGCCGACTCAACTTTTTGTCGCATCACCATTCTGAAGTGAAATGTGTGATTTTTAATTGACATAGTGAGTAATGTAGCTTCAAAATTGCAAAACCTGCATTTCACAGAAAGGACTTGTAAACGCAAAATGTGTTTAATGGCCTAAAACAAACTTTCGTCACCAAACAAAGCATTGTCTCACTCAATTTTGTAGCAATCACATCTGATCTGAAAGCAAAAAACGTGTTATGACATGGTGATATTTAGCTTCAAAATTCGCAAATACGCCATTTACAGAAAGGATTGTAAACGCAAAAATTCTCAAATTGGCCTAAAACAACTTTCTTCACGAACAAAAGCATTGGTCCGACTCAACTTTTGTCTGTGCATCACGATTCTGGAGCAAAAACGCGTGATTTATTGAAATAGTGAGTATTGCCTTCGAATTGCAAACATCTGCAATTTCACAGAAAGGACTTGAAATGCAAAAAATTCTCAAATTGGCCTACAACAAGCTTCTCACAAACAAAAAAGCAATTGTCCGACTCAACTTTTGTTCTGCACACCAATTCGAAGCGAAAAACGCATGCTTTATGAATAGGAAGTTTTCAGCTTTCAAATTCGGCAAAACGCTACATTTTACAAAAAAGGACTTGTAAAGCAGAAAAAGTCTCAAATGACAAAAACAAGTTCTTCAACCAAACAAAAGCATTGTCCGCTCAACTTTTGTTTCGCATCAATCTGAAGTGAAAATGTTGATTTTATTGAAGTAGTGAGTAGTTTAGTCAATTGAAAACGCTGCATTTCACAGAAAGGACTTGAAGGGCAAAAATGTGGTCAAATTGGCCTAAAAAAAACTCTTCACCAAACACAAGCATTGTCCGACTCAACTTTTTTGTATGCATCACTATTCTGTAAGCAAAACACGGGATTTTAGAAATAGAAGAGTATTTTGCCTTCAAATTGCAAAAACGCTGCATGTCACAGGAAGGGACTTAAACGCGAAAATGTCTAAATGGGCCTAAAACAAGCTTCTTCACCAACCAAAAGCATGTCCGACTCAACTTTTTTGTTTGGCATCACTATTCTGAGCGAAAAACAACGTGGATTGAATGACATTGGTGAGTATTTTAGCTCAAATCACAAAAGCCGGCTGCATTTCACAGAAGGACTTGAAACGTTCCAAACACATCTCAAATGGCCAATACAAGCTTACTCACCAAACAAAGCATGTCCGACCAATTTTGTTTTGCAATCGCTATTCTGAAGCATAACACGTGACTTTATGAAATAGTGAGTTATTTTAGCTTTCCAAATTCGCAAAAACGCTGCATTCACAGGAAAGATGTAACGCAAAAATGTCTCAAATTCCTAAAACAAGCTTTTTTCACAACAAAAGCATGTCCGACTCCACTTTTTATCCTGAGTCACATCCGAAGCGAAGACGCGTGATTGATGAAATAGTGAGTATTTACCCTCAAAATTGCAAAAACACGCAATTCACAGAAGGACTGAATGCAAAAAAATGTCTCAAATTGCCGAAAACAAGCTCTTCACCAAACAAAAGCATGTCACACTAAACTTTTGTTCGCATCACGATTCTGAAGCAAAACACTGAATTATGAAATAATTTTTGGGGGAAAGTTTAATTTTTAAAGCTTTCAAAAAACAATTCCCGCAAAACGCTGACATTCACAGCAAGGACTTGTTAAAATCAAAAATGTCTCAAATTGGCCAAAAACAAGCTTCTTCACCAAACAAAAGCATTGTCCGACTCAACTTGTTTTGTTCCATCAACTATTCTGAAGTCGAAAACACGTGATCTATTGAAATAGTGGAGTGTTTTAGCTTCAAATGCAAAAACCCTGCATCACAAAAAGGACTTGTAAATGCAAAAAAATGTCTCAAATGACTAAACAAAGCTTTCTTCACCACAAAAGCATGCCGCACCGCAAGTTTTGTCGCATCACTATTCTGAAGCGAAAACACGGTTGATTATGAAATAAGTGAGTAATTGTAGCTCAATAATAAGCCAAAACACTGCATTTCACAGGAAGGACTTGTAAACAGCAAAAAGTCTCAAATTGGCCAACAAGCTTTCGTACCAAACAAAAGCATTGTCCGACTCACTTTGCTCTGCAATCTCTATTCTGAAGGCCGAAAAAGCGCTGATTTATTGAAATAGGAAGTATTAGCGTCAAATTCGCAAAACGCGGCATCACAGAAAGGACTTGCAAACGGCAAGAAGTCCTCAAATTTTGCCGAAAACGAAGGCTTCTCCCCAAACAAAGAGCATTTTCCGACTCAAACTTTTGTTCGCATCACTATACTGAAGCGAAAAACACGTTGATTGTATTGAAAGGTGAGTATTTCGCTCAATTAGCAAACGCTGCATTCACAGGAAGTAGTGTAAAGCAAACAATACTCAAAATTGCCTAAAACAACTTCTTCAAACCAAACAACAAAGCATTGTCCGACTCAACTTTTTGTTTCCTCAATATAACTGAAGCGAAAAACACGTGATATTAATGAAATGGTGAGTATTTAGCTCAAAATAGCAAAACGCTGCATTTCACAGAGAGGAATTTGTAAATGCACAAATTACTAAATGCCAAAACAAAGCATTTTCACCAACAAAAGCTTGTCCGACCAACTTTTTTGCTCTGCACACTATTCTAGCGAAAACACGTGATTTATTGAAATAAGTCGAGTGTGTCAGCTTCAGATTCGCAAAACACGCCATTTTTACAGAAAGACTTGTAAACGCAAAAATTCTCAATGCCGAAAACAAGCTTTCCTTCACAACAAGCATTGTCCCGACTCAAACTTTTTGTTTCGGCATCACATGCAAGCAATAACACTGGAGTTTATGAAATAGTGAAGTATTTTAGCTTCAAAGCGCAAAACGCGTGCATTTCACAGGAAGACGTGTAAACGCAAAAATTCTCAAATGGCCAAACAAACTTCTCATTTCACCAAACAAAAGCCATTGTCCGACCTAACTTTGTTCTGACACCATTCTGAAGCGAAAACGCATGCTTTATGAAATAGGAAAGTATTTCAGCTTCAAATCCAAAAGAAACTTGCTGATTTTGCAAAAAGGACTGTAAAATGCAAAAAATGTCTCAAAATGGCAAAAGACAAGCTTCTCAGCCAAACAAAAGCATTGTCCGACTCAAACTTTTTGTCTGCATCAACTATCTGAAAGCGAAAACAACGTGATTTATTGAAAAGTGAGTTTTTAGCTCAAATTAGCAAACGCTGCCATTTCACAGAAGGACTTGTAAACCAACATGGCTCAATATTGGCCTAAAAAGCTTTCTTCACCAACAAAAGCATGTCCGACTCAACTTTTGCTCTGCATCTCTATCTGAAGCGAA
>CM068962.1:69745544-69756282 GCA_035128595.1 Eptatretus atami
GAGTCGGTCAATGCTTGAGATTTGGTGAAAAAGTTGTTAGGCCAATTGAGACATTTTGTGGCGTTTCGACATGCCTTTCTTGAAATGCAGCGTGGCGAATTTGAGAGCTAAACTCACTAATTGTCAATAATCACGCGTGTTCCGTGGTAGAGATGCAAGAACAGAATTGAGTGGCAATGGCTATTTGTTTGTTAAAAAGCTTGTTTGAGGCCAATTTGAGACAGTTGCGTTTCGAAGTCCTTTTTCTGTGAAATGCAGCGTTTTGCTGAATTGTTGAAAGCCTAAAAGATACTCACATGTAATTCATCAAACTGCCGTCGCGCTAGACATATGGAGCAGATAGAAAAAGAGTTGAGTCAAAACTGCGTTATGTTGAAAAAGCTTGTTTAGGCCAATTGAAACAGATTTGTGCGGTTTAGAAGTTTTTTTCTGTGAAATGCAAGCGTTAGCTAATTGAAGCGTAAAATCCACTATTCAAGTAAATCACGCGTTTCGCTTCGAGAAAGGGAGCAAAAGAAATTGACAGGCAAGGTTATATGGTGAAAAAAGCGTGTTGTGCCAAGAGACAGTTTGGCGCTGACAAGTCCTTCTGTTAAAATGGACGTGTTGCGAAATTAACAAGAAACCACTGAGTTCGAATAAAAAACGGCGTTTGCGGCTTCAGAATATGAGGCAAACGAAAAAATGAGCAGAATGGTTGAGAGTTTGTGAAAAAGCGTGGAGGCCGAATGAAGAGCGAGTGCGTTGTACAAAACGCTGCATTTCACAGAAAGGACTTGCAAACGCAAGAATGTCTCAAATTTGCCGAAAACAAGCTTTCTTTACCAAACAAAAGCATTGTCCGACTCAAACTTTTTGTTCTGCATCACTATACTGAAGCGAAAACACGTGATTTTATTGAAATAGTGAGTATTTTAGCATTTTTATTGAAATAGTGAGTTTTTTAGCTTCAAATTCAAAACGCTGCATTTCACAGAAAGGACTTGTAAACCAAAAATGTCTCAAATTGGCTAAAACAAGCTTTCTTCACCAAACAAAAGCATTGTCCACTCAACTTTTTTCTGCTCACTATCTGAAGCGAAAACGCGTGATTTTTATTGAAATAGTGAGTATTTAGCTTCAAATGCAAAACACTGCATTTACAGAAAAGGACTTGTAAACGCAAAATGTCTCAAATTGGCCTAAAACAAGCTTTTTCACAACAAAGCATTGTCGACTCAACTTTTGTCTGCATCACTATTCTGAAGCGAAAACGTTATTTATTGAAATAGTGAGATTTTAGCTTCAAATTCGCAAAACATGCATTTCACAGAAAGACTTGTAAACGCAAAAATGTCTCAAATTGGCCTAAAACAAGCTTTTTCACCAAACAAAAGCATTGTCGACTCAACTTTTTGTTCTGCATCACTATTCTGAAGCGAAAAGCGTGATTTTATTGAATAGTGAGTATTTTAGCTTCAAATTCGCAAAACGCTGCATTTCACAGAAAGGACTTGTAAACGCAAAAATGTCTCAAATTGGCCTAAAACAAGCTTTTTTAACAAACAAAAGCATTGTCCGACTCAACTTTTTGTTCTGCATCACATTCTGAAGCGAAAAGCTGATTTTATTGAAATAGTGAGTTTTAGCTTCAAATTCGCAAAACGCTGCATTTCACAGAAAGGACTTGTAAACAGCAAAAATGTCTCAAATTGGCCTAAAACAAGCTTTTTCACCAAACAAAAGCATTGTTCGATCAACTTTTTTTCTGCTCACTTCTTGAAGCGAAAACGCGTGATTTTATTGAAATAGTGAGTATTTTAGCTTCAAATTCGCAAACACTGCATTTCACAGAAAGGACTTGTAAACGCAAAAATATCTCAAATTGGCCTAAACAAGCTTTTTCACCAAACAAAGCATTGTCCACTCAACTTTCTTCTATTCTGCTCACTATCTGAAGCGAAACGCGTGATTTTATTGAAATAGTGAGTATTTTAGCTTCAAATTCGCAAAACACTGCATTTCACAGAAGACTTGTAAACGCAAAAATCTCAAATTGGCCTAAAACAAGCTTTTTCACAAACAAAAGCATTGCCGACTCAACTTTTTGTTCTGCATCACTATTCTGAAGCGAAAACGCGTGATTTTATGAAATGTGAGTATTTTAGCTTCAAATTCGCAAAACGCTGCATTTCACAGAAAGACTTGTAAATGCAAAAATGTCTCAAATTGGCCTAAAACAAGCTTTTTTCACCAAAAAAAGCATTTTCCGACTCAACTTTTGTTCTGCATCACTATTCTGAAGCGAAAACCGTGATTTATTGAATAGTGAGTATTTAGCTTCAAATTCGCAAAACGCTGCATTTCACAGAAAGGACTTGTAAACGCAAAATGTCTCAAATTGCCAAACAAGCTTTTTCACCAAACAAAAGCATTGCCGACTCAACTTTTTGTTCTGCATCACATTTCTGAAGCGAAAACGCGTGATTTTATTGAAATAGTGAGTATTTTAGCTTCAAATTCGCAAAACGCTGCATTTCACAGAAAGACTTGTAAACGCAAAAATGTCTCAAATTGGCCAAAACAAGCTTTTTCACCAACAAAATTGCCGACTCAATTTTTGTTCTGCATCACTATTCTGAAGCGAAAACGCTGATTTTATTGAAATAGTGAGTATTTTAGCTTCAAATTCGCAAAACGCTGCATTTCACAGAAAGGACTTGTAAACGCAAAAATGTCTCAAATTGGCCTAAACAAGCTTTTTCACCAAACAAAAGCATTGCCGACTCAACTTTTGTTCTGCATCACTATTCTGAAGCGAAAACGCGTGATTTATTTTGAAAATGTGAGTATTTTAGCTTCAATTCGCAAAACGCTGCATTTCACAGAAAGACTGTAAACGCAAAAATGTCTCAAATTGGCCTAAAACAAGCTTTTTTTACAAAACAAAAGCATTGTCGACTCAACTTTTTTTCTGCTCACTATTTGAAGCGAAAACGCGTGATTTATTGAAATAGTGAGTATTTTAGCTTCAAATTGCAAAACGCTGCATTTCACAGAAAGGACTTGTAAACGCAAAATGTCTCAAATTGGCCTACAAGCTTTTTTCACCAAACAAAAGCATTTCACTCAACTTTTGTTCTGCATCACTATTCTGAAGCGAAAACGCTATTTTATTGAAATAGTGATATTTTAGCTTCAATTGCAAAAGCTGCATTTCACAGAAAGGACTGTTAAACGCAAAATGTCTCAAATTGGCCTAAAACAAGTTTTTTCACAAACAAAACATTGTCGACTCAACTTTTTTTCTGCATCACTTTCTGAAGCAAAACGCGTGATTTATTGAAATAGTGAGTATTTTAGCTTCAAATTGCAAAACGCTGCATTTCACAGAAAGGACTTGTAAACGCAAAATGTCTCAATTGGCCTAAAGCTTTTTTCACCAAACAAAAGCATTCCGACTCAACTTTTTGTCTGCATCACTATTCTGAAGCGAAAACGCTGATTTTATTGAAATAGTGAGTATTTTAGCTTCAAATTCGCAAAACGCTGCATTTCACAGAAAGGACTTGTAAACGCAAAAATTCTCAAATTGGCTAACAAGCTTTTTCACCAAACAAAAGCATTGCCGACTCAACTTTTTGTTCTGCATCACTATTCTGAAGCAAAACGCTGATTTTATTGAAATATGAGTATTTAGCTTCAAATTCGCAAACACTGCATTTCACAGAAAGGACTTGTAACACAAAAATGTCTCAAATTGGCCTAACAAGCTTTTCACCAAACAAAAGCATTGTCCGACTCAACTTTTTTCTGCTCACTATCTGAAGCGAAAACGCGTGATTTTATTGAAATAGTGAGTATTTTAGCTTCAAATTCGCAAAAACGCATTTCACAGAAAGACTTGTAAACGCAAAAATGTCTCAAATTGGCCTAAAACAAGCTTTTTTCACCAACAAAAGCATTGTCCGACTCAACTTTTTGTTCTGCATCACTATTCTGAAGCGAAACGCGTGATTTTATGAAATAGTGAGTATTTTAGCTTCAAATTCGAAAACGCTGCATTTCACAGAAAGGACTTGTAAACACAAAATGTCTCAAATTGGCCTAAAACAAGCTTTTTTCACCAAACAAAAGCATTGTGACTCAACTTTTTGTTCTGCATACCTATTCTGAAGCGAAAACGCGTGATTTTATTGAAATAGGAGTTTTTAGCTTCAAATTCCAAAACGCTGCATTTCACAGAAAGACTTGTAAACACAAAAATGTCTCAAATTGGCCTAAAACAAGCTTTTTTCACCAAACAAAGCATTGTCCACTCAACTTTTTTCTGCATCACTATTCTGAAGCGAAAACGTGATTTTATTGAAATAGTGAGTATTTTAGCTTCAAATGCCAAACGCTGCATTTCACAAAAGGACTTGTAAACGCAAAAATGTCTCAAATTGGCCTACAAGCTTTTTCACCAAACAAAAGCATTGCCGACTCAACTTTTTGTTCTGCATCACTATTCTGAAGCGAAAACGCTGATTTTATTGAAATAGTGAGTATTTTAGCTTCAAATTCACAAAACGCTGCATTTCACAGAAAGGACTTGTAAACGCAAAAATGTCTCAAATTGCCTAAAACAAGCTTTTTTCACAAAACAAAAAGCATGTCCGACTCAACTTTTTGTTCTGCATCACTATTCTGAAGCGAAAAACGTGATTTTATTGAAATAGAGTATTTTAGCTTCAAATTCGCAAAAGCTCATTTCACAGAAGAAAGACTTGTAAACAAAAAAGTCTCAAATTGGCCTAAAACAAGCTTTTTTCACAAACAAAAGCATTGTCCGACTCAACTTTTTGTTCTGCATCACACTATCTGAAGCGAAAACACGTGATTTTATTGAAATAGTAGTATTTTAGCTTCAAATTCGCAAAGCTCATTTCACAGAAAGGACTTGTAAACCAAAAATGTCTCAAATTGGCCTAAAACAAGCTTTTTCACCAAACAAAAGCATTGTCCGACTCATTTTTTTCTGCATCACTATCTGAAGCGAAAAACGTGATTTTATTGAAATAGTGAGTTTTTAGCTTCAAATTCGCAAAACACTGCATTTCACAGAAAGGACTTGTAAACGCAAAAATATCTCAAATTGGCCTAAAACAAGCTTTTTCACCAAACAAAAGCATTTTCCGACTCAACTTTTTGTTCTGCATCACTATTCTGAAGGAAAACCTATTTTATTGAAATAGTGAATTTTTAGCTTCAAATTGCAAAAGCTGCATTTCACAGAAAGACTTGTAAACGCAAAAATGTCTCAAATTGGCCTAAAACAAGCTTTTTCACCAAAAAAAGCATTGTCCGACCAACTTTTTTTTTTGCATCACTATCTGAAGCGAAAACGCGTGATTTTTGAATAGTGAGTATTTTAGCTCAAATTCGCAAAGCTGCATTTCACAGAAAGGACTTGTAAACGCAAAAATGTCTCAAATTGGCCTAAACAAGCTTTTTTCACCAAACAAAAGCATTGTCCGACTCAACTTTTTGTTTGCATCACTATTCTGAAGCGAAACGCGTGATTTTATTGAAATAGTGAGTTTTAGCTTCAAATCGAAAACGCTGCATTTCACAGAAAGACTTGTAAAACAAAAATGTCTCAAATGGCCTAAAACAAGCTTTTTCACCAAACAAAAGCATTGTCCGACTCAACTTTTTTTCTGCTCACTATCTGAAGCGAAAACGTGATTTTATTGAAATATGTAGTTTTTAGCTTCAAATTCGCAAAACCTGCATTTCACAGAAAGGACTTGTAAACGCAAAAAATTCTCAAATTGCCTAAAACAAGCTTTTTCACCAAACAAAAGCATTGTCCGACTCAACTTTTTTCTGCTCACTATCTGAAGCGAAAACGCGTGATTTTATTGAAATAGTGAGTATTTTAGCTTCAAATTCCAAAACCTGCATTTTCACAGAAAGACTTGTAAACGCAAAAATGTCTCAAATTGGCCTAAAACAAGCTTTTTTTCACCAAACAAAAGCATTGTCCGACTAACTTTTGTTCTGCATCACTATTCTGAAGCGAAAGCGTGATTTTATTGAAATAGTGAGTATTTTAGCTTCAAATTCGCAAAACGCTGCATTTCACAGAAAGACTTTAAACACAAAATGTCTCAAATTGGCCTAAACAAGCTTTTTTCACCAAACAAAAGCATTGTCCGACTCAACTTGTTCTGCATCACCATTCTGAAGCGAAAACGCTGATTTTATTGAAATAGTGAGTTTTTAGTTCAAATTCCAAAACCTGCATTTCACAGAAAGGACTTGTAAACACAAAAATGTCTCAAATTGGCCATAAACAAGCTTTTTCACCACAACAGCATTGTCCACTCAACTTTTTTTCTGCTCAATATCTGAAGCGAAAACGCGTGATTTTATTGAAATAGTGAGTATTTTAGCTTCAAATTCGCAAACAACTGCATTTCACAGAAAGGACTTGTAAACGCAAAAATATCTCAAATTGGCCTAAAACAAGCTTTTTCACCAAAAAAAGCATTGTCCGACTCAACTTTTTGTCTGCATCACTATTCTGAAGCGAAAACGCTGATTTTATTGAAATAGTGAGTATTTTAGCTTCAAATTCGCAAAACGCTGCATTTCACAGAAAGGACTTTTAAACGCAAAAATGTCTCAAATTGGCCTAAAACAAGCTTTTTTCACAAAACAAAGCATTGTCCGACTCAACTTTTTGTTCTGCATCACTATCTTGAAGCGAAAACGCGTTGATTTTATTAAATAGTGAGTATTTTAGCTTCAAATGCAAAACGCTGCATTTCACAGAAAGGACTTGTAAACGCAAAATGTCTCAAATTGGCCTAACAAGCTTTTTTCACCAAACAAAAGCATTGCCGACTCAACTTTTTTGTTCTGCATCACTATCTGAAGCGAAACGCGTGATTTTATTGAAATAGTGAGTATTTTAGCTTCAAATTCGAAAACGCTGCATTTCACAGAAAGGACTTGTAAACACAAAATGTCTCAAATTGGCCTAAAACAAGCTTTTTTCACCAAACAAAAGCATGTCCGACTCAACTTTTGTTCTGCTCACTATCTGAAGCGAAAACGCGTGATTTATATGAAATAGTGAGTGTTTTTAGCTTCAAATTCCAAAACGCTGCATTTCACAGAAAGACTTGTAAACGCAAAAATATTCTCAAATTGGCCTAAACAAGCTTTTTCACCAAAAAAAGCATTTTCCACTCAACTTTTGTTCTGCATCACTATTCTGAACGAAAACGCTGATTTTATTGAAATAGTGAATTTTAGCTTCAAATTGCAAAAGCTGCATTTCACAGAAGGACTTGTAAACGCAAAAATGTCTCAAATTGGCCTAAAACAAGCTTTTTCACCAAACAAAAGCATTGTCCGACCAAATTTTTCTGCATCACTATCTGAAGCAAAACGCTGATTTTATTGAAATAGTGAGTATTTAGCCAAATTCGCAAAAGTGCATTTCACAGAAGGACTTGTAAACGCAAAAATGTCTCAAATTGGCCTAAAACAAGCTTTTTTCACCAAACAAAAGCATTGTCCGACTCACTTTTGTCTGCATCACTATTCTGAAGCGAAACGCGTGATTTATGAAATAGTGAGTATTTTAGCTTCAAATTCGAAAACGCTGCATTTCACAGAAAGGACTTGTAAACAAAATGCTCAAATTGGCCTAAAACAAGCTTTTCACAAACAAAAGCATTGTCCAACTTTTTTCTGCTCACTTCTGAAGCGAAAGCGTGATTTTATTGAAATAGTGAGTTTTTAGCTTCAAATTCGCAAAACGCTGCATTTCACAGAAAGGACTTGTAACCAAAAAATGTCTCAAATTGGCCTAAAACAAGCTTTTTTCACCAAACAAAGCATTGGCGATCAACTTTTTTTCTGCTCACTATCTGAAGCGAAAACGCGTGATTTTATTGAAATAGTGAGTATTTTAGCTTCAAATTCCAAACGCTGCATTTCACAGAAAGGACTTGTAAACGCAAAAATGTCTCAAATTGGCCTAAAACAGCTTTTTCACCAAACAAAAGCATTGTCCGACTAACTTTTGTTCTGCATCACTATTCTGAAGCGAAACCGTGATTTTATTGAAATAGTGAGTATTTTAGCTTCAAATTCGAAAACGCTGCATTTCACAGAAAGGACTTATAACACAAAAATGTCTCAAATTGGCCTAAAACAAGCTTTTTCACCAAACAAAAGCATTGTCGACTCAACTTTTTGTTCTGCATCACTATTCTGAAGCGAAACGCTGATTTATTGAAATAGTGGAAGTTTAGCTTCAAATTCCAAAACGCTGCATTTCACAGAAAAGGACTTGTAAAGCACAAAATGTCTCAAATTGCCTAAAACAAGCTTTTCACCAAACAAAGCATTGTCCACTCAACTTTTTTTCTGTCACTATCTGAAGCGAAAACGCGTGATTTATTGAAAATGGAGTATTTAGCTTCAAATTCGCAAAACCTGCATTTCACAGAAAGGACTTGTAAACGCAAAAATCTCAAATTGGCCTAAAACAAGCTTTTTTCACCAAAAAAAGCATTGTCCGACTCAACTTTTGTTCTGCATCACTATTCTGAAGCGAAAACGCTGATTTATTTAATAGTGAGTATTTTAGCTTCAAATAGCAAAACGCTGCATTTCACGAAGGACTTGTAAACGCAAAAAATGTCTCAAATTGGCCTACAAGCTTTTTCACCAAACAAAGCATTGCCGACTCAACTTTTTGTTCTGCATCACTATTCTGAAGCAAACGCGTGATTTTATGAAATAGTGAGTATTTTAGCTTCAAATTTGCAAAAACCTGCATTTCACAGAAAGGACTTTTAAACGCAAAAATGTCTCAAATTGGCCTAAAACAGCTTTTTCACCAAACAAAGCATTGTCCGACTCAACTTTTCTGCATCACTATTCTGAAGCGAAAACGCGTGATTTTAATGAATAGTGAGTTTTAGCTTCAAATTCGCAAAACCTGCATTTCACGAAAGGACTTGTAAACGCAAAATTCTCAAATTGGCCTAAAACAAGCTTTTTACCAAACAAAAGCATTTCCACTCAACTTTTTTCTGCATCACTATTCTGAAGAGGAACGCCTGATTTTTTGAAATAGTGAGTATTTTAGCTTCAAATTGCAAAAGCTGCATTTCACAGAAAGGACTTGTAAACGCAAAAATGTCTCAAATTGGCCTAAAACAAGCTTTTCACCAAACAAAGCATTGTCCGACAACTTTTTTTCTGCATCACTATCTGAAGCAAAACGCGTGATTTTTTTGAAATAGTGAGTATTTTAGCTTCAATTCGCAAAAGCTGCATTTCACAGAAAGGACTTAAACGCCAAAATGTCTCAAATTGGCCTAAAACAAGCTTTTTTCACCAAACAAAAAGCTTGTCCGACTCAACTTTTGTCTGCATCACTATTCTGAAGCGAACGCGTGATTTTATTGAATAGTGAGTATTTTAGCTTCAAATTCAAAACGCTGCATTTCACAGAAAGGACTTTTAACACGAAATGTCTCAAATTGGCCTAAAACAAGCTTTTTTCACCAAACAAAAGCATTGTCCACTCAATTTTTTCTTGCTCACTATCTGAAGCGAGCGTGATTTTTATTGAAATAGTAATGTTTTAGCTTCAAATTTTGCAAAAACGCTGCATTTCACAGAAAGGACTTGTAACACAAAAAATGTCTCAAATTGCCTAAACAAGCTTTTTTACCAAACAAAAGCATTGTCCGACTCAACTTTTTCTGCTCACTATCTGAAGCGAAAACGCGTGTTTTATTGAAATAGGAGTTTTTAGCTTCAAATTCCAAAAAAGCTCATTTCACAGAAAGGACTTGTAAACCAAAAAATGTCTCAAATTGGCCTAAAACAAGTTTTTTCACCAAACAAAAGCATTGTCCGACTCAACTTTTTGTTCTGCATCACTTTTCTGAAGCGAAAACGCGTGATTTTTATTAAATAGTGAGTATTTTAGCTTCAAATTCAAACGCTGCATTTCACCAGAAGGACTTGTAAACACAAAATGTCTCAAATTGGCCTAAAACAAGCTTTTTTCACCAAACAAAGCATTGTCCGACTCAACTTTTGTTCTGCATCACCATTCTGAAGCGAAACCTGATTTTATTGAAATAGGGAGTATTTTAGCTTCAAATTTCACAAACGCTGCATTTCACAGAAAGACTTGTAAACGCAAAAATGTCTCAAATTGGCTAAAACAAGCTTTTTCACCAAACAAAAGCATTGTCCATCAACTTTTTTTCTGCATCACTATTCTGAAGCGAAAACGCGTATTTTATTGAATAGTTAGTATTTTAGCTTCAAATCGAAAACGCTGCATTTCACAGAAAGGACTTGTAAACACAAAAATGTCTCAAATTGGCCTAAAACAAGCTTTTTTCACCAAACAAAAGCATTGTCCGAACTCAACTTTTATTCTGCGTCACTATCTGAAGCAAAGCGCTGATTTTTTGAAATAGTGAAGTTTTAGCTTCAAATTCGCAAAACGCTGCATTTCACAGAAGAGACTTGTAAACACAAAATGTCTCAAATTGGCCTAAACAAGCTTTTTCACCAACAAAAGCATTGTCCGACTCAACTTTTTGCTTTCACTATCTGAAGCGAAAACGCTGTTTTATGAAATTATGAGTATTTAGCTTCAAATTCGCAAACAGCATTTCACAGAAAGGACTTGTAAACGCAAAAAATGTCTCAAATTGCCGAAACA
>CM068962.1:69756307-69767659 GCA_035128595.1 Eptatretus atami
TCCTTCAAATTCGCAAAAATGTCTCAAATTCCCTAAAACAAGCTTTTCACCAAACAAAGCATTGTCTGACTCACTTTTTGTTCTGCATTATATTCTGAAGCGAAAACGAGTGATTTATTGAAATAGTGAGTAATTATTAATGACAATTCATATATCGCAAAATATTAAATGCAAAAATAAATATCCTAAAACAAGCTTTTTAACCAAACAAAAGCATTGTCTGACATCAACTTTTTGTTTCTGCATCAAACTTATGACATGGCAATAGGCGGAAAAACGATATACACCTATTTCCAATGAAAATCAATTTTTTCAGAATATATGCCAAACAAAAAGTTGATCAAAACAAATGAATTTTTTTTTTAAGTTGTTTATGTAAATTTTTCTTTTTTTGTTGTGTCGATGATGGACAGGAATTAACGAGGTAGGAGGGGCGCGGCAAACGCGCCAAAAAAAGGCCGCAAAGGACCGAAAAAACAAGAGGGGAACAAAAACAGAAGCAGGGGCGGACTCAACGGGGGCGGCGGGCAAAGCACGACGCGGAATCGAAAACGGGGGAGGGCAGGGAAAGAGGAAGAGGGGAGCGGCAATAGGCGCAAAAACGGCGTCAAATGACCCGAAAACCAAGCCGGAACCATAACAAAAGCAGGGCGACAACGGGGGGGCGGCAGCACGAGCGGAAGGAAAACGGAGGATGGCAGGGAAAGAGGGGAGGGGAACGCAAAGGCGCCAAAAAAGCGCAAAGGACCCGAAAACAAGCGAGGGAAAGCAAACAAAGAAGGGCGGAAGCAAACGGGGGGGCGGCAGCACGAGGCGGAAGCAGAAAACGGGGGAGGGCAGGGAAAAAGAGGGAGGAGGGGAGCTGCAAGGCGCAAAGAGGCGCAAAGCGACCCGAAAAACAAGCGGGGGAAACCAAACAAAAAAGCAGGGCCTGCCCGCAACGGGTGGGGGCGGCAGCACGAGGCTGAAGCGAAAACGGGGAGGGCAGGGCACAGAGGGAGGAGGGAGCGGCAAAGGCCGCAAAAAAGGCGCAAAGGACCCCGAAAACAAAGCGGGGGGAAACAAACAAAAGCAGGGCCGGCCGCAACGGGGGGGCGCAGCACGAGGCGGAAGCGAAAAACCGCTGGGATGGGAGGAAAGTAGGAGGAGGGAGCGGCCAAAAGCGCAAACGCGCCAGGGCCACAGAAAGGACGGGTAAACGCAAAAAGGGCGCAAAGGGGCCGGAAACAAGCGGGAAACCAAACAAAAGCAGGTGGCGGACGCAACTGGGGGTGGCGGCAGCACGAGGCGGAAGCGGAAAACGGGGGAGGGCAGGTAAAGAGGGAGGAGGGAGCGGCCAAAGCGCAAAAAGCGGAAGGACCCGAAAACAGCGGGGAACCAAACAAAAGCAGGGGCGGACGCAAACGGGGGGGGCGAGCAGCACGAGGCGAGCGAAACGGGGAGGCATGGATAAGAGAGGAGGAGCGCAAAGGCGCAAAAAAGGCGCAAAGGACCCGAAAACAAGCGGGGGGAACCAAACAGAAGCAGGGGCGACCAAACGGGGGGGCGGCAGCAGACGCGAGCGAAAACGGGAGGCAGGGAAAGAGGGAGGAGGGAGCGGCCAAAGGCGCAAAACGGCGCAAAGGACCCGAAAACAAGCGGGGAACCAAACAAAAGCATGGGGCGGACGCAACGGGGGGGGCGGCCAGCACGAGGCGGAAGCGAAAAACGGGCGGCAGCCATGAAAGAGGGGGAGGGCGAGCGGCAAAGGCGCCGCAAATAAAAGGCGGCAAGGGGAACCCTAAAACAAGCGGGGGAACCCAAACAAAAGTCAGGGGCGGACGGCAACGAGGGGGGCGCAGCACGAGGGGAAAGGCGAAAAACGGGGAGGGCAGGGAAAGAGGGCGGAAGGGAGCGGGCAAAGCGCGCAAAAAAAGGCGCAAGGGCCCGAAAGAAGCGGGGGAAACCAAACAAAAAGCAGGGGCGGACGCAACGGGGGGGGCGGCGCCACGATGCGGAAGCGCAAAACGGTGGGGAGGGCAGGGAAAAGAGGGAGGAGTGGAGCGGCAAAGGCGCAAAAGGCGCAAAGACCCCGAAACAAGCGGGGAACCAAACCAAAGCAGGGGCGGACGCACCGGGGGGGGCGGCAGAGGAGGCGGAGCGGAAACGGGGGAGTGCAGGGAAAGAGGGAGAGGGATGCGGCAAAGCGCAAAAAGCGAAAGACCCGAAAACAAGCGAGGGGAAACCAAACAAAAAGCAGGGGCGGACGCAACGGGTGTGGCGTGAGCCACGAGGCGGGGGGTGAAAGCGAAAACGGGGGAGGGCAAGTGGAAAGAGGGAGGAGGGGCGCGGCAAAGCGCAAAAAAGGCCGCAAGGACCCCGAAAACTAAGAGGGGGGAACCAAACAGAAGCAGGGGCGGACGCAATCGGGGGTCGCCAGCACAAACGCGGGAAGCGAAAAACGGGGGAGGGCAGGAAAGAGGAGGAGTGAGAGAAACGGGCAAATGGCGCAAAAACGGCGCAAAAGGACCCGAAAACAAGCGGGGAACCAAACAAAACAGGGGCGGACGCAAACGGGGGGCGGCATCACGAGGCGGAAGCGGAAAACGGGGAGGGCAGGGAAGTAGGGAGGAGGCGAGCGGCAAGGCGCGCCAAAATAAAGGGCGCAAAGGACCCGAAAAACAAGCGTGGTAAACCAAACAAAAAGCAGGGGCTGGACGCAAGGGGGCAGCACAAGGCGAAGCGAAAACGGGGAGGGCAGGAAAGAGGAGGAGGGGAGCGGCCAAATGCCGCGCAAAAAAAGCGCAGTAGGACCCGAAAACAAGCGGGAAAACCAAACAAAAGCAGGGGGGGACCAACGGGGGGGGCGGCAGCACGAGGCGGAAGCGAAAAGGGGGGAGGGCAGGGAAAGAGGGGCGGAGGCAGCCGGCAAAAGGCGCGCAAAAAAAGGCGCAAAAGGGACCCGAAAACAAGCGGAGGAAACCAAACCAAAAGCAGGGCGACGGCAACGGGGGGGCGCAGGCACGGGTCGGAAGCGAAAAACGGGGAGGGCAGGGAAAGACGGGGAGGAGGCGAGCGGCAAAAGGTGAGGGCGCAAATAAAAGGGGCGCAAATGACCCTAAAACAAGCGGGGGGGAACCAAACAAAAGCAGGGCCGGACGCAACGGGGGGGCGGGCAGCACAAGGCGGAAGCGGAAAACGTGGGATGGCAGGGAAAGAGGGAGGATGGGAGCGGGCAAAGGCGCCGCAAAAAGGCGCAGAGGACCGGAAACAAGCGGGAAACCAAACAAAAGCAGGGGGGGACGCAAACGGGGGGCGGCAGGCACGAGGCGGAAGCGAAAACGGGGGAGGGCAAAGGGAAAGAGGGAGAGTCGGAGCCGGCAATAGGCGCATAAGGCGCAAAGGACCCGAAAACAAGCCGGGGGGAAACCAAAACAAAAGCAGGGGCGGACGCACCGGGGGCGCCAGCAGGAGGCGGAAGCGAAAACGGGGAGGGCAGGGAAAGAGGGAGGAGGGGAGCGGCAAGGCGCAAAAAAGGCGGAAAGGACCCGAAAACAAGCGGGGGGAACAAACAAAAGCAGGGGGCGGACGCAACGGGGGTCGGCGGCAGCACGATCGGAAGCGAAAACTGGGGAGGCAGGAAAGGAGGAGGGGCGCGGCAAAGGCGCAAAAAGGCGCAAAAGGACCCGAAAACAAGAGGGTGGAACCAAACAGATAGCAGGGGCGGGACGCAACGGGGGGGCGAGCAGCACGAACGCGGAGCGAAAACGGGGGAGGGCGGTATAAGAGGGAGAGTGGAGCGGCAAAGGCGCAAAAAAACGGCGGCAAGGACCCGAAAACAAGGCGGGGGAAACCAAACCAAAGCAGGGGCGGAACGCACACGGGGGGCGGCCAGCACGAGGCGGGTAAGCGAAACCGGGGGAGGGCAGGGAAAGAGGGAGAGGCGAGCGGGCAAAGGCGCGCAAAAAAAGGGCTCAAAGGACCCGAAAACAAGCGGGGAAAACCAACAAAAGCAAGGGTCGGACGCAAGGGGGGGGGGCAGCACAAGGCGGAAGCGAAAAACGGGGAGGCAGGGAAAGAGGAGGAGGGGAGCCGGCAAAGGCGCGCAAAAAAAGGCGCAGAGGACCCGAAACAGCGGGGGAAACAAACAAAAGCAGGGGGACGCAACGGGGGGGGGCGGCAGCACGAGCGAAGCGAAAAAGGGAGGGCAGGGAAAGATGGCGGAGGCGAGCGAGCAAAGGCGCGCAAAAAAAGGCCGCAAAGGACCCGAAAACAAGCGGGGGAAACCATAACAAAAAGCAGGGGCGGCACGCAACGGGGGGTGGCGGCAGCACGGGCGGAGCGAAAACGGGGAGGGCAGGGAAAGAGGGAGGAGGCGAGCGGCAAAGGCGCGCAAAAAAGGGCGCAAATGACCCCGAAAACATAGCGGGGGCAAACCCAAACAAAAGCAGGGCCGGACGCAACGGGGGGGGGGCAGCACAAGGCGGAAGCGAAAACGGGGGAGGGCAGGGAAAGAGGAGAGGGGAGCGGCAAAGGCGCGCAAAAAAAAGGCGCAGAGGACCGGAAAACAAGCGGGGGAAAACAAACAAAAGCAGGGGGGACGCAACGGGGGGGCGGCAGCACGACCAGGCGGAAGCGAAAAGGGGAGGGCAGGGAAAGAGGGAGGAGGCGAGCGGCAAGGCGCGCAAAAAAAAAGGGCGCAAAGGACGGAAAACAAGCGAGCGAAACCAAACAAAAGCAGGGGGGCGGACGCAACCGGGGGGGGCGGCCAGCACGAGGCGGAAGCGAAACGGGGGGAGTCCAGGGAAAGAGGGAGGAGGCGAGCGCAATAGGCGCGCAAAAAAAGGCGCAAGGGACCCGAAAACAAGCGGGTGAAACCAAACAAAAGCAGGCGACGCAACGAGGGGGCGGCAGCACGAGGCGGAAGCGAAAACGGGGGAGGGCAGGGAAATAGGGAGGAGGAGCCGGCAAAGTCGCGCAAAAAAAAAAGGCCGCAAGGGACCCGAAAAACAAGCGGGGAAACCAAACAAAAGCAGGGGGCGGACGCAACGGGGGGCGGCAGCACGAGGCGGAAGCGCAAAACGCGGTGAGGGCAGAAAGAGGGAGGAGGGGAGCGGGCAAAGGCGCAAAAGGCGCAAGACCCAAACAAAGGCGTGGGGAAAACCAAACAAAAGCAGGGGCGGACGCACCGGGGGGGCGGCAGCAGGAGCGGAAGCGAAACGGGAGGGCAGGGAAAGAGGGAGGAGGGGAGCCGGCAAAGGCGCAAAAAGGCGGAAAGGACCCGAAAAACAAAAGCGGGAAACCAAACAAAAGCAGTGGGCGGACGCAAACGGGGGGGCGGCAGCACGAGGCGGAAGCAAACGGGGAGGGGCAGGAAAGAGAGGAGGGGCGCGGCAATAGCGCAAAAAGAGCGCAAAGGACCCGAAAACAAGAGGGGGAACCAAAACGAACAGGGGCGGACGCAACGGGGGCGTCAAGTCACGACGCGGAATCCGAAAAAGGGGGAGGGCAGGGAAAGAGGAGGGAGGGGAGCGGCAGGCGCCAAAACGGCGCAAAGGACCCGAAACAGCGGGGAAAACCAAACAAAAGCATGGGCGACGCAAACGTGGCGGCGCACGAGGCGGAAGCTGAAAACGGGGGAGTGGCAGGGGAAAGAGTGAGGAGGGAACGGCAAAGGCGCAAAAAAGCGCAAAGACCCGAAAACAAGCGAGGGAAAGTAAACAAAAGCAGGGGCGGAAGCAACGGGGGCGGCAGCACGAGTGTCGTGTAAGTCGATATAACGGCTTTTTTGTTTTTGGTAGGCAGGGATAAGAGGGAGTGTGATGGGTGAGGTTCTTGCATATAGTTTTCCCCGCAAAAGGCCAAAGGACCCGAAAAAACAAGCGGGGAAACCAAACAAAATGCAGGGGCGGCCGCAACGGGGCGGCCAGCAACGAGGCGGAAGCGAAAATGGGGGAGGGCAGGGAAAGATGGGAGGAGCCGAGCGCCAAAGGCGCCGCAAAAAAAGGCGTCAAGGGACCCGAAAAAGAAGCGGGGAACCAAACAAAGCAGGGCGGACGCAACGGGGGGGGCGGCAGCACGAGGCGGAAGCGAGAAAACGGGGGAGGGCAGGAAAGAGGGAGGAGGGGAGCGGCAAAAGCTGCAAAAAGGCGCAAAGGACCCGAAAACAAAGCGGGGGAAACCAAACAAAAGCAGGGGCGGACGCACCGGGGCGGCAGCAGGAGGCGGTAAGCGAAAACGGGTGGAAGGGCAGGGAAAGAGGGAGGAGGGGAGCGGCAAAGGCGCAAAAGGCGGAAAGGACCCGAAAACAAGCGGGAAACCAAAACAAAAGCAGGGCGGACGCAACGGGGGGGCGGCAGCACGAGGCGGAGCCGAAAACGGGGAGGGCAGGGAAAGAGGGAGGAGGGGCGCGGGCAAAGTGCGCAAAAAAGGCGCAAAGGACCCGAAAACAAGAGGGGGGAACCAAATCAGAAGCAGTGGCGGACGCAAACGGGGGGTGCGCAGGCACGACGCGAAGCGAAACGGGGAGGCAGGGAAATAGGGAGGAGGCGGCGCAAAGGCGACGCAAAAAAGGGCGCAAAGGACCCGAAAACAAGCGGGGAAACAAACAAAAGGGCAGGGCGGACGCAAGGGGGGGGCGGGCAGCCACAAGGCGGAAGCGAAAAACGGGGGAGGGCAGGGATAAGAGGAGGGGGAGTCGGCAAATGCGCCTCAAAAAAAAGCGGCAGAGGTACCCGAAAACAAGCGGGGGAAACCAAACAAAAGCAGGGGGGAACGCAACGGGGGGGCGGAGCACGAGGCGGAAGCGAAAAGGGGGAGGGCAGGGAAAGAGGCGGAGGCGAGCGTCAAAGGCGCGCCAAAAAAAAGGCGCAAAGTACCCGAAAACAAGCGGGGGAAAACCAAACAAAAGCAGGGGCGGACGCAAAGCGGGGGGCGCAGCCACGGGGCGGGAGCGGAAAACGGGGGAGGGCAGGGAAAGAGGGAGAGAGGCGAGCGGCAAAGGCGCGCAAAAAAAGGGCGCCAATAGGGACCCGGAAAACAAGCGGGGAAACCAAAACAAAAAGCAGGGGCTGGACGCAACGGGGGGGCGGAGCACAAGGCGGAAGCGAAAACGGGGAGGGCAGGGAAAGAGGAGGAGGGGAGCGGCAATAGGCGCGCAAAAAAAGGTGCCAGAGGACCGGGAAACAAGCGGGGAAACCAATACAAAAGCAGGGGGGGACGCAACGGGGGGGCGGCAGCACGATGGCGGAAGCGAAAAGGGGAGTCAGGGAAAGAGGGAGGAGGCGAGCGGCAAAGTCGCGCAAAAGGCGCAAAGGACCGAAACAAGTCGAGCTGAAACCAAACAAAAGCATGTGGCGGACGCAACGGGGGGGGGGCGGCAGCCACTAGGCGGAAGCGAAAACGGGGGAGGCCAGGGAAAAGTAGGGAGGAGGCGGAGCGGCAAATGCGCCCGCAAAAAAAGGCGCAAAGGGACCCGAAAAACAAGCGGGGAAACAAAACAAAAGCAGGGGCGGACGCAACGAGGGGGTGCGGCAGCACGAGCGGAGCGAAACGGGGGAGAGGCAGGGAAGATGAGGAGGGGAGCGGCAAAGGCGCGCAAAAAAAGGCGCAAGGGACCCGAAAACAGCGGGGGGAAACCAAACAAAAGAGGGGGACGCAACCGGGGGGTGCGGCCAGCACGGAGGCGAAGCGAAAACGGTGGGAGGGCAGGAAAGAGGATGAGGGGAGCGGCAAAAGGCGCAAAAGGCGTCAAAGGACCCGAAAACCAAGCGGGGGAAACCAAACAAAAGCAGGGGCGGACGCACCGGGGGCGGCAGCAGGGGCGAAGCGAAAAACGGGGAGGGCAGGGAAAGAGGGAGGAGGGAGCGGCACAAGGCGCAAAAAGGCGGAAAGGACCCGAAAACAAGCGGGGAAACCAAACAGAAGCAGGGGCGGACGCAACGGGGGGGGCGGCAGCACGAGCGGGAAGCGAAAACGGCGGGAGGGCAGGAAAGAGGGAGGAGGGGCGCCGGCAAAGGCGCAAAAAGGCGCAAGGACCGAAAACAATGAGGGGAAACCCAAAAGAAGCAGGGGGACGCAACGGGGGGGTCGGCAGCAGACGCGTAAGCGAAAAACGGGGAGGGCGGGAAAGAGGGAGGAATGGGAGCGGCAAAGGCGCAAATCGGTCGCAAGCGGGACTCCGAAAATATACTTCTATTTTCAGCTTTTGGGGGGGAAACAAACAAAAGCAGGGGCGGACGCAACGGGGGCGGCAGCACAGGCGGAAGCGGAGAAAACGGGGGGAGGGCAGGGAAATAGGGAGGAGGGGACTGCAAAGGCGCAAAAAAGCGGCAAAGGACCGAAAACAAGCGAGGAAAGCAAACAAAGCAGGGGCGGGAAGCAACGGGGGGGCGGCAGACGAGGCTGGAAGCGAGAAAACGGGTGGAGGGCAGGGAAAGAGGGAGGGAGGGGAGCCCGGCAAAGGCGCAAAAAGGCGGCCAAAGGACCCTAAAAACAAGCTGGGGAAACCAAACAAAAGCATGGGCGGCCTCAACGGGGGGGCGTCAGCACGAGGCGGAAGCGAAAAACGGGGGAGGGCAGGGACAGAGGAGGGGGGAGCGGCAAAGGCGCAAAAAGCGGAATAGGACCCGAAAAACGAGCGGGGAAACCAAACAAAAGCATGGCGGCGCAACGGGGGGGGGCGCACGGAGGCGGAAGGGAAAACGGGGGGAGGGCAGGAAAGAGGGAAGGAGGACGGCAAAGGCGCAAAAAGGGCGCAAAGACCCGAAAACAAGCGGGGGAAACCAAAACAAAAGCATGGGCTGGAAGCAACGGGGGGCAGCGAGCACGAGCGGAAGCGAAACGCGGGGAGGGGAGGGAAAGAGGGAGTGAGGGGAGCTGGCAAAAAATCGCAAACGTCGCCATGGGCACAAAAGGACGGGGAAACGCAAAAATGGCGTCAAATGGGCCGTAAAACAAGCGGGGGAAACCAAACAAAAGCAGGGGCGACGCAACGGGGGGGGCGGCAGCACGAGCGGAAGCGCAAAAACGGCGGGGAGGGCAGTGGAAAGAGGAGGAGGGAGCGGCAAAAGGCGGCCAAAAAAAAGGCGGAAAGGACCCGAAAACAAGCGGGGGAAACCAAAACAAAAAGCAGGGGCGGGCCGCAACGGGGGGCGGCAGCACGAGGCGGAAGCAAAACGGGGAGGCCAGGGACAGGAGGGAGGAGGGGAGCGGCAAAAGCTCCAAAAAGGCTGAAAGACCGGAAAATCGAGCGGGGAAACCAAACAAAAAGCAGGGCGGGCGCATACGGGGGGCGGCAGCACGAGGCGGAAGCGAAAACGGGGGAGGCAGGAAAGAGGGAGAGAGGGGAGCGGGCAAAGGCGCAAAAGCGCAATAGGACCCGAAAACAAGCGGGGGTAACCAAACAAAAGCAGGGGCGGAACGCAACGGGGGGGCAAGCAGCACGAGGCGGAGCGAAAACGCGGGAGGGGAGTGAAAGAGGGAGGAGGTGAGCGGCAAAAAGCGCAAAACGCGCCAGGGCCAGAAAGGACGGGGAAACGCAAAAGGCGCAAAGGTGCCTAAAATCAAAGCGGTGAAAAACAAACAAAAGCAGGGGCGGACGCAACGGGGGGCGGCAGCACTTAGGCGGAAGCGGAAACGGGGGAGGAAACAGGGAAAGAGGAGCGAGGGTAGCGGCAAATGGCGCAAAAAGGCGTGAAAGGACCCGAAAAACAAGCGGGGGGAAACCAAACAAAAGCATGGGCGACGCAACGGGGGGCGGCAGCGCGAGGCGGAAAGCAAAACGGGGGAGGGCAGGGACAGAGGAGGAGGGGAGCGGCAAAGGCGCAATAAATGGCGCAAAGGACCCGAAAACAAGCGGGGGAACCAAACAGAAGCAGGGCGGACGCAACGGGGGGGGGCGGCCAGCACGACGCGGAAGCGAAAACGGGGGAGGGCAGGGAAAAAGAGGGAGAGGGTAGCGGCAAAGGCGCAATAACGGCGCAAAGGACCCGAAAACAAGCGGTGAAACCAAACCAAAAGCAGGGGCGGACGGCAACGGGGGGGCGGCAGCACGAGGCGGAAGCGAAAACGGGGAGGCCAGGGAAAGAGGGAGAGGCGAGCGGCAAAGGGCGCGCAATAAAAAAGCGCAAGGGACCCGAAAACAAGCGGGGTGAAACCAAATCAAAAGCAGTGGCGGACGCAAACGAGGGGGCGGCAGCACGAGGCGGAAGCGAAAACGGGAGGCAGGGAAGAGGAGGAGGGGAGCAGGCAAAGGCGCGCAAAAAAAAAGGCGCAAGGACCCGAAAACAAGGCGGGGGAAACCAAACAAAAAGCAGGCGGACGCAAACGGGGGGGCGCAGCACTTAGGCGGAAGCGAAAACGGGGGAGGGCATGGAAAGAGGGAGGAGGGTAGCGGCAATGGCGCAAAAGGCGCAAAGTCCCGAAAAAACAACGGGGTAAACCAAACAAAAGCAGGGGCGACGCACCTGGGGGCGGCAGCAGGAGGCGGAAAGCGGAAAAACGGGGGAGGGCAGTGGGAAAAGGGAGAGGGGAGCGGCAAAGGCGCAAAAGGCGGGAAAGGACCCGAAATACAAGGGGAAACCAAACAAAAAGCAGGGGCGGACGCAACGGGGGCGGCAGCACGAGGCGGACGAAAAACGGGGAGGGCATGGAAAGAAGGAGGAGGGGCGCGGCATAAAGGCGCAAAAAAGGGCAAAGGACCCGAACAACAAGAGGGGACCAAACAGAAGCCGGGGCGGACGCAACGGGGGGCGGGCAGCACGACCGCGGAGCGAAAAACGGGGGAGGGCAGGAAAGAGGAGGGAGGGGAGCGGCAAAGGCGCCAAAACGGCGCCAAGGACCCAGAAAACAAGCGGGGGAAACCAAACAAAAGCAGGGGCGGACGCAAACGGGGGGGCGCAGCACGGCGGAAGCGAAAACGGGGAGGGCAGGGAAAGAGGGAGGGGGGAACGGCCAAAGCGCAAAAAAAGCGCCAAAGGACCGGGAAACCCGCGCGGGGACCCGCCAACACCCACCAAGCCGGGCGGCACCGCCCCGGGGTGGCGGCCGCCCGCGGCGGCCGCGCCCCGGGGGCGGGCCGGGCGAGCTTTTTTCACCAAACAAAAGCATTGTCCGACTCAACTTTTTGTTCTGCATCACGATTCTGAAGCGAAACCACGTGATTGTATTGAAATAGTGAGTATTTTAGCTTCAAATTCGCAAAATGCTTCATTTCACAGAAAGGACATGTAAATACAAAAATGTCTCAAATTGGCCTAAAACAAGCTTTCTTCACCAAACAAAAGCATTGTCCGAGTCAACTTCTTGTTCCACATCACTACGCTGAAGCGAAAAAGCGTGATTTTATTGAAATAGTGAGTATTTTCGCTTCAA
>CM068962.1:69772702-69792804 GCA_035128595.1 Eptatretus atami
CGGACTCTCCGTGGGTGTGTGGACATGCCATGCCTGTTACGGCTGCCATGGTGGCAAAGTTTTAACCCGTATCTTATGGAGGTTCTATCAGGTTTTCCTTTGTTTTCCTTTTCTAAAGCATCTGGTTATCGGATTTGCTTTACAAAAGTTATGTTTGTCTTTGTGATTTTCAAAGCAAAATATATTTGATGACACCCGATTTCTGAGCCGTTGGTCATATTAACGTGTTTCTTCTAAATTACCGAGCCAAGGTTTTTTTTACACCCGTCAAAACACCAACTGTTTATAAAGATTAATGTTTGTGAACATATCCCTAAAATGTGTATTTAAATGTAACGTTGTTTTTCGGTGAAAGCTACTCAAGGTTTCTGGGTTGTATACAGTACGTACTGCAGTCAGTAATCACACTGACTCCAACCTGCCGATTCCCGAAAAATTGCCAATATCGGCCAATCATGTTTCTGTGTATGTGCGTGTGTGTGTGTGTGTGTTGTGTGTGTGTGTGTGTGTGTGTGTGTGTGTGTGTGTGTGTGTGTGTGTGTGTGTGTGTTGTTCACAAAGCATAACATATTCTCTCTGATAACTCCCCTAGCCCCACTCTCTCTCTGTCTCTCTCTCTCTCTCTCTCTCTCTCTCTCTCTCTCTCTCTCTCTCTCTCTCTCTCTCTCTCTCTCTCTCTCTCTCTCTCTGTCTGTCTCTCTGTCTCTGGATGTGTCAAGATGGTCATTATGTTTGGACAGTGGTTATCTTCATATGTGTCTGGACAGTGGTTATGTCCAGGTGGGGTTTGTCTCCACAGGCGTGTCCAGATGGTATTCATCTCCAGACGTGTCCAGATGGGAGTTTGTCTCCAGACGTGTCCAGATGGGAGTTTGTCTCCGGACGTCCTCCGGATGTCCAGGCGGTGTTTGTGTCTGAACGTATCTGGGTGATGTTTAAGTCTGGGCGGGAGTTTGTCTCCAGATGCGTATCTCCATATTTGTCTGGACTGAGGTTATATCGGGTGGGGTTTGTCTCCAGACATGTCCGGATGGTATTTATCATCAGATGTGTCCGGATGGGAGTTTATCTCCGGACATGTCCAGATGGGAGTTTGTCTCGGGACATGTCCAGATGGGAGTTTGTCTATGGACGTGTCCGGATAGGAGTTTGTCTCCGAACATGTTCGACCAGTGTTTATGTCCGCATGTTTGTGGTGATGAGTGTACTGATTGAGAGTGTGAGCTATCTCTAGGGTTAGAATGGAGCCCACAGATGTAAGAACACCACATACTTTGGGACAACTGAGGAAGAGCTGATAGCTGATACTGAAGCAGAAGACAGTGAAGAGGTGCCAAAAGTGGAGGTATGATGAGGGGCAAGTTGGGAGGGGTAAGGAGAGGGGAACACAGGTGAGGGATTAGGAGGAGGTAGACATCAGGAGGTGAACATTAAATGTAAAGAGGTAAATTTTTGTATTCCTCAGTTTTTGCTGGATTCCTGAGCTTCAATAGAACCCATATAAGTGTAGTATTATAGCAGGTGCTAGTCACTTGGCAATGTACTACCAAGCTGTTGTTGGTTATGGTAAACTCCGGTTTACGAGTGGTTAGGGAACAATTTAGGGAATATTGTTTTTTGATTGTTAAGAATTCTGGATTGAATACTTTCTGGAGTATTAGTTTTACTTTAGAGTTCTTAAATAGGATTAGATGCCTCAATAAGTCAGTTGAGGTTTTTGATTTTTCTCCTTTGTCTACAAATTTGGATTTTGCACTTGTTAGGGATGCACTCCTCAGTGTAAATGATAAAGTTTTCAACTATTTCAACAAGTTTTTATGTACAGTACAGTATTAGGTTTGATAGGTCATTCTTTTCAAAGAAAAAAATATGTAGGTTTAAATTGTTTTGACCAACATACGTTTAAGGATGCTGTCGATTTTATTTAACATTTGTGTGTCTTTTTCAGGATAATCTTTCAACAAACTATAAGGGTGCTCGGTGGAGCGCTTACCTCCGCCACGTAATGACTGATCCATGAGAAAATATCAGGCCCAATACTTTTTTGAAATATCATGCTCCACAGTACTATATCGTTTTTGGCCCTATCTCTCAATGGTGAAGAATCACTTTCAAAATCAAATAATTCTCGTATCCAGATCCGGATTCGGATCTTCATCAAAATCGAATCAATTCCTCCTTGTGACACACCCAACCTGTCCACCACGTTTCGTCCGAATCCGTCCACAACTTTTTGAGATATCCTGCACACAAACAAACAGACAGACAGACAGAAAGGGGTGAAAACATCTCCTTCAGCTTTGGTGGCGGAGGTAATATGGGGTATTTCGATCGGTGGGAAGAGCAGCCCCCGAAAGCGAACATTTTTCCTGTTTACTGTGAATTTTCATTGATGCAGAAGTGAATGAAAGCGAAGTTAGGCTTCACTGAAATTAATGTTGTCTCCTATATGTCATTATCGAGATTATAACTGCGTGGTTAACTATAAGTTATTTGAGAAGCTGATTCACAGGATTTACCCAGACACCCTGATAACAGATAAGCATGGTAGTGATGATAGTGTAGCTACATATCTGGATGTGGTAGAGTTGGACAGAATGTATTTACTACGTTTGTATCTCATACAGTTGACTGTTTTAGTTTCGTAGTTGTTACCTCCACTACCAAAAGTGGATGGAGGTTGTGTTTTCACTCCTGTCTGTCTCTTTGTTAATTGCCGGAATCCTTCGGATTTCGGCAATTATGTTGGTCGGTTGTGTGTGTCATTCTGTGTCTGTCTGTCTGTCTGTTTGTTTGTGTGTTTGTTTACCCTGTAGCAACCACACCGTTTCAGCGATCATGACCAACCTGGGTACAGACGTCGGCCATGGCCCATCTTAGACACTTGTCGTTTTTGGTGAATCTAAGTCAAAGGTCAAGGTCAAGGTCACCGAAAAACCGAAATTCTTATTTTCACAATATTGTCCGCTAAAATGGTCGTATCGACTTCAAACCAAATCCAAAATGTGCATCTTCCAATACTGCATCCAACCATATGTCTCATTGGGGTGTCACATCAACACCCTTCTTAGCGGTTGGGGGTCGAATGTCAGAGGGGTCAGGTCAAAAATTTCAAATTGCGATAAAAACGCCATTTCAAGTCCGATTGACTTCCAAGTTATGATCATGACCAAACTAAGTGCTATAACTCATTAAACAGTAGCACTATCGACGAATAAGAACCAAATTGATTTCCGGGTTTTTGTTTTTTCAGAGATCATGGAGATATGACAAAGTTATTCCGGCAATTCCTTGCTCAACGAGCAATTTCATTTGTTTGTTTGTTTGGGACCAGGATATCTCAAAAATGTGTGGACAGATTCGGTTGGTGGGCAGGTTGGGTATGTGACAAGGACGAATTGATTAGATTTTGGTGAAGATCCGGATCTGGATCCGATAATTTGTTAAGTGATTCTTCACCATTGAGATGGGGCCAAAAACAATGTATCCCATGATATCTCAAAAAGTTGTGTCATCTTGGGTCCGATATGTTCTATTGGACCAGGCATTGCCGGGTGGAGGTATGTGCTCCACCAAGTGCTGTTCTAATCTTGTATATGTTTCCACCGAGCAATGTACCAATTCAAATAGCTTATTATTTTTGTGTTTTTTTAATCTCTGCTCATTAGATTTGCAAGAATTTGTTCGGTAAAGGATGATTTTGTGGTTTAGGCTAAGAGGATGTATTCAATCATGTTAGAAAGGGGTTATTTGGCCAATAGCTTGATCAGGTCATGTGAGAATATTTTTAGACATCATAATCTCTTGTTTAAATTTGGTTGGTTTTGGAGGAAACAAGTTCCCATTGCATTGGAATTTGTGTAATGACTAAATAAAATCCTAAAAACGGAAGTGCGGAATGAAAGTGCGGATGAACGGAACAGGAAGTTCATTAGGAATAGAGGGCCTGTGTAACGATGTGGGTCCTGCACGTACTCCTGTGTCCATTCTATGTAAGCAAGTTAAACAGCTGGATTAAAGAAACAATAAGGTATTCCTGGATCGATGAATAAGCATGGAAGAAGTCTGTAAGTTGTGGGTAATTGTGTTAATTATTGTGGACTTAATTACTTCTGCCAACGAAGGTGGATGGAGGTTATGTTTTCACCTGTCTGTCTGTTTGTTGGTCTGTTTGTTCGTCTGTTTATCTGTCTGTTTGTCTGTCTGTCAACAGGTGAACTCAAAAGGTTGTGGACGGATTTTGATGACATTTGGTGGACAGGTTGGGTGTGTAACAAGGAAGAATTTATTCCATTTTGGTGAAAATCCAAATCCAGATCCAGATATGAGAATTTTTTGAATTTCTCAAGGGAAATGGCTTGTTCTTGTCACCCACACAAATTATCCACCTACATTTATAATAACTCATGCATAACTTTTTGAAATACCGTGCTATATATCGTTTTTGGCCCCATCTGTCAATGGTGACATCGTTTTTGGCCCCATCTGTCAATGGTGACATCGTTTTTGGCCCCATCTGTCAATGGTGACATCGTTTGTAGCCCATCTTCATTTGACAATTTCCAGAGAGGGACAACAAGAGGGGCCTTGTTGTCCCTCTCTGGAAAGGGAAGGGTGATCGCCAGGATTGCATCAACTACTGAGGGGTGACACTGCTCTAGGTGCCGGGCAAGGTCTTTGCTCGGATAATTCTTGAGAGGTTTCTCCACCATCTGCATGAGCACCAGCACCCAGAGCATTCAGGCTTTACACCAAAGAGGTCAACAATTGACCTTCCCCTTGCCCTTCGGGTCCTCACCGAACGCAGACGAGAGTTTCGGCAGGGGCTGCTTACAGCCTATGTTGATCTCTGTAAAGCGTTTGATTCAGTGAATCAGGATGCCCTCTGGAAGATTCTTGGTCTTCGTGGGGTGCCACAAAAACTGATCAATCTGATGTCTGAACTCTACTCTGATGCTGAGAGTGCTGTGAGATGTGATGACACCATCTCCGACTTATTTCCAGTTGTTACTGGAGTTCATCAGAGGTGTATGGACTGGATTCTGGGGAAGATGTCGGAGAGATCAAGCTGTGGTGCATTGTTGGGAATGTCAAAATCTTTAACCTTGATTTCATATATGATGCAGTCATCTTTGCGGAGACTGGAGATTCTTTTGGGGGCCCTCGAGGTGCTGAATGAGGAGTCGGAGCCCCTGGGATTATGAATTTTCTGGGTCAAAACTAAGATTCACGCTTTCAATGACATATTGGATGCTGCTTTCTTGTCTGTACCTGTTTGTGGTGAGGATGTTGAGGTCACGGAGAGATTCACTTACGTTGGCAGTGATATTCGTATCTCTGCTAGCTGTTAGCCAGAGGTCAATAGACATCTGGGTCAGACCTGGGGAGTCATGCATTCACTGGATCATGGGGTGTGGCACTGTTGGTACCTTGCAGGAGGACAAAAGTCCGAGTCTTCAGGTCTTTGGTGCTTGCAGTCTTGCTCTATGGATGTGAAACTTGGATTCTGACTCGGAATCTGAGATGGAGACTTAATTTCTTTGGTACCAGGTCTCCTTGGAGAATCCTTGGATATCGCTGGTCAGACTTTGTCCAACGAGCGGTTGCTGAGAGTGACTCAAATGAGATTTGTTACCTGCATAGTCCGTGAGCATCAGCTGCGGCTGTATGGACATGTGGCTCGTTTTCCTGACGCTGATCCTGCTCACCAGATTCTCTCAGCGAGGGAGCCTCGTGAGTGGAGGAGGCCAATGGGCCGACCAAGTGCCTCGTGGTTGCAGCAGGTTGATCAGCATCTCAAGGAGATGGGGATGGGCCGGGTATCTGCCTGTGGGATAGCCAGACGGAGGCCCCTGGAGTGCCAGCAGAAAGTGGACGCAGCGGCGTGCTGCTCTGCGCATGCTCCCATACCTGACCTACCTGAGTAGCAGCTGAAACCTGAATCCTATCCAGTTTCCTCCTGATGACTCCATCTTTGCCTATTTTGGTTCCCTCCTGATGACTCCAATGCAGTATTTCGTCTTTCATTTGAGTATATCTGCGATATCTTTGTTCTATTTCACAATAAATACTTTTCTCTGAAAGACGTATCTTTTTGCACAAGAGGCGTTAAGTAACCCCTGCACTGTTACTTTTGAAACACCCTTTATATGCAACAAAAATTACGTCTCAAGAATAACTGTTTTGTGGCAGTTTAAAGTTTGACCATGCTCAATATTGTGTTTTTGAGAGTTTACAGCTGTGGGACCATTAATGCTGGCATACAGGATACCCGGCTCAATGTCCATCCGAGGGATGGCATAATTTATGATGCAACCAACGCCTTGTCTGCAAAACATCAATCCAACAGTTTTTACTTTGGTGAGGAATTAAACTCAGTTAGACAGCTCACAAGTAAGTGTGCTACCTCTACATCATTCGATCACGACAGGATGCTTGTGACATTGAAGACACAGTGTTGGAGTCAGGTGGTCTCACATCCGCTTTGCCAGTTGTGTGGTGATGCCAAGTGAATGCGGAAAAACAAGCTGTTAGGGTTAGGGTAAATTCACTAGTAAATTTACTAGTAAATCCATAAACTCATCTCAGAGATCCACTGCACTTTTTTATTATAAATAATGGGATTTTTTTGAAACATGTTCAGGCAGCAATAGCTTAATTCACAATTCAAATCTTATACTCAAAGGTATATGCAGCGTAACAGCAATGGACAACTCGAAAGCATCTGAAAATGCAAAGCCTGTCCACTTTGTATTCGGACTTCTTCTTCAATATGCTAAATCGTACCTTTGACCTTTTGACCAGATTATTAATTTGGCTTCTCCATATTCTCATAATAAGGCTTTGTTGAAAATTTGATGACAAAAGCTCAAATGGTAAAAAAAAAAAAAGTTACGGCTCGGACAACACAACACACACACACCACACGTGATTGCAAAAACCAACGTCTTCCACTGCGTGGAAGAAAAGGGGGGGGTACGGACTAATTACTCAGATTGCGAACATGCCTCAATAACAGCATCAGCAGCATCTCTCGAGTCCTGCAGGTTGTCTTTCCAGCAGCTGTTTATTCACAGCAAAAAAAAGGGTTACTCTCCCATGACAGAATTGATGTAAAAGCATCCTGATTAAGTTCTAGAGATTACAAGAGAGTACCACCAGGTTAGATCACAAAATTCAAATCGATGACACCACCTGGTCAGCTTTGTCTTAAATGAGCAGTTGAGCACCTGAGCATAACTTGGTACATGTATATTCTCCACATCTGCTGATGACGTCATGCTTTGGAATCTTGGTGTGATCACACCACTTGCTCCATTATTATTCATATTACTACTTATCAGAAGGTTCGAAGAATAAGCTGCAAATGCACAATCCATATATCAGTGCTAATAATGCAGACTGCATGTTAACCAAAAAATAATCATTTAGTATGCTTTAATCATCAGGATAACCTCAGAATTGCCATTTATATAGCATGCCACTAATGTGAGGCTGATGATGGTATTGTTTTCAGATCCCAGGAGTATAAATGTTGGGAGGGTTAATTTTATAACATGTGATGACAAATGTTGACGACATGTCAGAGTATTTAGAGAACCCTTCCCCCACCTACACAAACATGCTTTTTATTTTATTTTTGGCTGTTAATTTAACTAAGTACTTCCCAGCATAACATTTCAGGAATTGCGACTGCACTATATATTCTCAACAAAGGATGCAAGGGCGTTTCTTCGCTTGCTGTTTTACGAGAAACGAAGTCATTCATTAACTCAACCATATTTAGTGTGTCAGTCTCTTGGTAGATGGACAGGGTGAACACTGAGTTCAAGCGGTGCTGTGTTATGGTAACCCTCCATTTTTTATTATCTGAATTTGCTGAATGAATGCTCAACCGTCACCATATTAGCTCGGTGCACCATGTACAGCCCACAAAGCTAATAAGCTCATCATCTCAGATATCCAGGATCCTTGAGAGATGTACAAAGAGATGTAGAATCTCTTGCCAATGGACAAATAATTCATTTTGCATTCATGCAATATGGAACATCATCAAGGTGCATAGGGGGCATTTGCCCCACATTTGAGATGGTAGGTGCCATGATTAGCTTGCTCTCCCTTCTTACAGTATGTATTTATGTACATATATTTATGTATATATATATATATATATATATATATACATATCAATCCTTGAGCTGTTATGGTGACCGAACTATGTGTCCCATCATGACCTTGCTATTTTAACAAGCATGTATTGCCTGGCATGCAAGAACAATGCTTATATCAAACTTAGGAGCCAAAGGGTGGATTTGCAATCAGAAATGGTGTCTGAAATTATATACACAAACGTAGTTGTGTACACCTGAATGGGTGAACTGCTCACACTGTGGTTGTGATGTGGTGTAGATGTCTGGATGTCTGGACTGTTATGCTGAGATACTCCAGTCATAGCTCACATAAATAAATGAATGTGTGTGTGTGTGTATAAATACACACACATACAGAAAGACCCACCCACATCTCTCACCTGTGAATGGAGGGAATGCCTAATCAGCTCTCACCTAATCAAATAAACCCAAGTGGCTAGGATTATATAAAAAAATCAACCCCTTCCACACTCCTCTCGCTGAAGAAGTTATGCTCGAAACAGCGTACAAAAACAAGGTAAGTGCTACGCTCAAAACAAAGTAGCACTTACCTTGTGTAGGTCTTCTTGAGTTGCTTTATGCAGCTTCTTTGGCTCGAGGAGTGTGGGAGAGGTCAATTACATATATACATATATATATACAGTGGTAATATATATATATGTATATATATATATATATATAATATATATATATAATATATATGTCTCCAACCTTCAATTGAACAACGAATGACTCAATGTTTCGGTCAGCAATATTCAATACAATGCGCCTCCACTGACCTTTCTCAATAATGAAATAAATAATTCCAACCCCCCCCCCCCCCCCTTTCTCAACATGAAAATGGGGGTGGGCCAGCCTGGACAAACCAATCAAAGCCACATCTCAGAAACTCTAGCTCATAACCGTTAGCACATTCAATCAAACAGCTTGGCAGCAAATGCTGCAAGGGAGGGGTGGGAGCACATGCTTAAGGTAATTGTTTGTCATGTAAGCCAATGAAGTTAAATCGATGCAACATAAACAATCATAATTTGTTATGGCCTGAAACAATGGTGAGAATGTGGGCAAGTGTTGGAAAGAGGGGGGTGGTGGTGAAAGGGGCGGGTAGGTAGGGGCGGTGACAAATTTGATACAACAATGTGAAGCCAAACTGCATAATACATTATATTCAGTTTGCTCTTTTTACATTGGAGTATCTCTGGTGTGTCTACGTATGAGTGGACCAAATGCTAGTTGCAAGTACACGACCTCCTCCGTGAGCGATGCAACTATTTCCTTTGCATGCCATGCCTCCAAAATCTGTCTTCTGGCTTTATTTGGTTTCACATCTAAAATGCTGACATCATTCCATAGAGGAACATGGCCAGCCTTCAAGCCATGTTTGGCAATGGCAGATCTACTTTGATTGTTGCATGTGAAGGCCTTGCAATGCTCAGTGATATGTTGTCCTTAGGATCTTCCTGTCTCTCCAACATTTTTTGCCCCACAGCCACAGGGGACCGTGTGTACCATCCTGCTCGGCTATTCCTCGGCAGCATGTCCTTGACCTTCATCAGTGCCTGCCTCATGATGAATACAGGTTTGAAATTTACTCTCACACCTGCCGATCCTCTGTGACACACCTGGTACAAAAAGGTGGAACACAAAAACCCTTTGGTTGTTGCTGTGATGCAACCCTGTTTTTTAAGGCAGCCAAATTCACTTCCCTTTTTGGTAACAATCTATCAGGGTAGCCGTTGCCCTTCAGGATGCTTTGTAGATGCTTCACCTCTCTCCTCTTGTCTTTGATTGTTGATGGTTAAATCACTTGCTCTTTTGAGGAGGGTGTATATCACAGCTCGTTTGTGGTCCTTGGATGGCAAGAGTCGAAATCCAGGTAATGGTCAGCGTGAGTGGGCTCCCTGTAAACTGTAATGTTCAAACCTCCTTTAGGACCCCCTGTCACGATTGTGTCCAGGAAAGAGAAGGATACATTCTGTTCCTGTTTATAGGTGAACCTGATGGAAGGAAAGATTTTTCCAGTAGCCTCATGAATGATGTTAACTGCCTCTCTGGGACAGATGACAAATGTGTCGTCCACATAACTATACCACACACTTGGCTGTGCTGTGTGTGTGTGTATATATTACATTGAGCCGACTTCGAAGAAATGTTAAAATTGGTCATAGCTCACATAAAAGTCTTCTAGAAATGTAGACCTTCCATCAGCAGTTGTCGATCACAGAAAACTGGTTCTGGTTGTTTTGGCATTGGCTTGTCATTATGGTGCGGCGGTTATTTATAACAGGTTCTAAACAACACCGCTTAACAAACAGATAGAGGAACTCTATAAGATTGAGCAAAAGGCAAATGGCCGAAGATAAAATCATGAAAACCGTGAATATGGTTTTCTCCGTCGGCCTTGCTACAAAACACTCGACGATTTGTGGGCACGGTGAAATGTCACACTCGAGCTTCCTTGGCATATGATGACTGTGGTAAAGTGCATAGTATACATAAAGAAAAATAACTTCGAGAGCCATTCGGACCGAGATGCTGAGTAGATATGTCAAAAGCAGGCCTCCGTCGATACGAGCCAACCTTTTCTTTATTGTTTCTCCAGTGAGTTCCACTTCTTCCACATCGTCAAAGTTCTTTTTATATTTCTTCTTTTTCCAGTAACTAACAAACTAGGAAGATAGGGGTGAGTAAACATGGGTGAAAAATAAAGCATCTGGATAATCTTGCACAGCAAAAATTGTAGAACACATTTTACATAAGAAATAATCATAGCAACACTAATACTGTAAGTTGAGTCCTGATAACTCAGCTTCTCATTCAGTTATAGCTCGGTTTAGTTTCTAACTATTTGGAAATCATATGTTCCTATCCAACCCAACATTGACGGAGGATGTTCCTCTTAAATATTCGGTCTTTGTGTGATCCTCAGCAACACCATTAGATGAATGCTGTTGCGATTGTCCAGTATTCAATGGAAAAGACACAACAACCAATAAATATAACCAAACTCTATTCCACCAATTTGAAACAGGTAAGAAAGAGCAGAACTTCCTGAAGTCCAACTTCGTGGATGGTTTTCGTCTGATGAGGGTGGCATAGAAAGCTGCCTGGCAAACAGATGGGATGCCATCCTCGGATCTCGCCCGGCCCCTGTGAAAGCAGCACTATGCCTCAAGACCTCTTCACAGACCCCGGTCAGGTTGAGGGAAATTCCAACTTGAGGAAGTTTGTGGACGCCAACTTGTGCTTGAAGAAATTCATGCATCACAAACTAAATGTCACGTGAGGCTAATTTTGCTCTTTCCGAGTTGTTACAAATTGTTCGAGTAGAATATAGTTTTATTTGTTGGTTGGCTGTCTTTTCTATCGAAATGTATATGTATACGTGTACACACACACGCACACGCACACGCACACGCACACGCACACGCACACGCACACACACACACACCACTAATCCATGTTTTATATTTCAGATTTTTCCAACACGGTACATGCTGCTGTGACATTTCTTCTCTAATCCCAGACAAGAGCCGTTTTATAAGCGCGTGAGATGAAATTCAAATCTATTTGACAGTCTTCTTATTATTCTTCTTCTTGCGTATGGCAGCTTAGCTGCCAGGGTAGCTATAATTTATTGGAAGCGTGACTGTGTCGCTGATGCAGTGCCCCTCCACCAGTACACGCTGCTACTCATTTCACCGACCTCGGAAGTCAACCCCCTGGTGAATTAATTCAGCGGCCAACGAGGCTTGAACTCAGGACCCGAGGATCCCAAGCCGCCACCCTTACCACTGAGCCAACACCAGGCTCTATTTGACAGTATGACAAAGGAAACCAACACTGTGGAAATTAAAAACTGAGGATTTCCCACCAAGATAACCTATATTTTACTCAGGTGTGTTTTTTGTTTTAATGTACATTTTGTGTTATTTGTTGCTTTTGTGTACTCTTTAGTATGTTGAATATGACATGTTGATATTTGTGTGGAGTTTAAGATCATTTCTTCTCCAGTAAAAGAGATCAGGTTATGCAAAACATGTTTCAAGAAAACAAGCTAGACAAAGAAAGTATTTCAAATTTTCAAATCAAGGACTACAAAATGGCTAAGGATTTTATGTGTGCTTTGTCACCTTCAAACAGGTATTGTATATGGAAATATATAGAGGGAAGGACTTTGAAAGGTGCTGAATAAATAATGCATTCCATAGAAAGTGATGAGGCTGATTAGAAGTTTGTACGAGGCTACAGACAGACACCCGTGTGAGAATTGGGTAGAAATATTAGAATGGTTGAAGGTAAAGATTGAAGCCAGGCAGAGTGGCTAAAGACTGAGGAAATGGCTAACCAGTGAGGAATCCAACACCTAGAGATTGAGGCTGAGGATTGGAAGCTTTGAAGATGAAGGATCCACGGAGGGGGATGCAGAGCTGAACCAGCATGAACGTATTGAATGATTGAATGAATATCTTACATCATATGAATGTGTTAAGATGTAATGAAAAATAAAAGGACCACTGGACCTGTAGCTTATATGGGCCCAAGCCTAATGTTGTAACCTAAATTTGGTGGCATTCTGACTGGTGGGTCTGGAAAGGAATATTTTTGAAGGAATTTACGTGATTTTCCAAAAAATTTACGAAGTCCACCATTTTGATACTGTTATGGTTGTGGGGATAGATGGAGGAATTTCGTAGGAGAGTTAGGATGGTACATAGAGTTGCTTGGTCCGTGGACGGGTAGGAGACATCTCGATGTAAATTAAGTAGGGAAACTGTGAGCTTAAGAGTTACTTGTCACCACACGGGGGGTGGTGCTGTGTTAATTAGATCGGGATTAAGGCCAATTTCCCCCAGTATGTGATTGCCCCCTGTGACCTTTTCCTATGTTTTTGCATTTTCAAGCCAGCAATAAAAGAATTACGTCCTTAAAACAGCGACAACCGAGCCGCATATCCAAGCAGGCAAGAAGCCCCGCCTTCCCGGATTCGCACCAACAAGTCACGCCCCTGAGGTTTATGATTGGTCAGCGTGATGTAAATGAGGGGGGGAGCATGATCGGAGAACAGGGAGGACACAGTTGTTGGGAGGACACAGTAGTGAGGAATGTGGCTGAGACGAAGGATCTCGTTTTTGCTCTACTCTCAGCACAACAAAATGGTTGCGCAATTCTCGTGTTCATGCTGGTGAACTTGCAGCATGCTGGGAAACAAGATAGCCATTCCTGTTCGGCTGAGTCGCGAAGTTGTACGATTATGAGAAAGAGAGGAAGAGGAGTGCGCCTCACAGCAAACTCAGCATTATCCCATTGTGTGTTCAAGGAGGAAGGTGGGTGATCATTGTGAGCAGACCTCATGTAAAAGAGGAACATTCGGCATGTTCGTTCATGAGAAGAAGCTGCACAGCCGTTGGTGAGCCCTGGCGTTGAATACCACCTCATGAATTACCTCACGTTCGTTTTCCCTTCCAGAGAGCAGCTCGGTGCCATTTTGGGTGCATCTTCCCACGCAGGACAATGTGGCTCGACCCCAAAGTTCAATAAAGACAATCTTTGGATAAAGCTAAGTGCCAGAATAAAGGGAGGATTTTCTTTTCTTTTGTTTTCCCTTAGTCTCTATTAAAGCCTGCGTGTAGAGGCACCCTCTACTTTAGGCTTTAATTGACCTCACAATTTATTATTACATTTTTAATTATTACCCTTGTAAATATTTGTAACCCTACGTAACCGGGCGTAGTGGCGTGCGCCTGTAATCCGGCTACTCGGAGGCTTGGGTTGGAGGATCGCTTGAGGAAGTGAGCTCTGCGCTGGGCCGTTCTATGAGAGGGTGTAGGGCAGCCCGGAATCATGGCGAAACCCAATCCTTATCCATGTGTCGTAAGAGGCGACCATGGTTGCGTCAGGAAGGGCATCCGGTGTAAAACCTGTGCCAAATCAGTATGCGGATCATAACGGATGATCCGCTGTGGCGACCCCTAACGGGAGCAGCCGAAAGAAGAACAACAACAACAACCCTTGTAAATATTTGATCGATTTTCATTAAACCCCATCGTCTATTTTAAGTTGCTTGTGTTGTCTATTTGTCGTGTGTTCGAGATAAACCCCTTGTGCTGTGCTTCCATCATGTAAGTGCATTTGCTGCCCATTGCCCTCCCGCGCGCCATAATCTCCGAGGATCACGTGTTCACCTCTAAGGAGAACAGCTCGGCGATCTGGCCTGGTTGGTGTTAACCGCCCGTCCACCATAATTGGGTCCGGGGGATTAATGTAACCGCCAGGGCCGCGACAATACTTTTCCGGTCACATGATCGGCATGACCTTGCAATTTAACATCTCGACCCTGGCCTAATGTTGCAACAAAAATCTGGCAGCATTCTGACCAGTGGGTCTAGTGAAGAAGATTTTTGAAAAAATTGACTGTGGGCCATTTTGACCTACTCTAAGTCACGTGACCGAAACAAGCTTTGCAATTCCTGTTACCAGTCAGGAGAGGAACGTTGCTGCTAAATTTCAGCCAGATTGGCCGAGCGGTTTGGCCGGAGAAGTCGAAAAAGGAGACGGACAGACGGTGCACGATGACAATACCTTATCTGGAATGAAAATTCCAGATAAGCTAAAAAATATCAAATCTACAAAATTGTGGAGCAAATGCCGAAGGGTCCATCTAAATAACTCGAATGTATTTGCATATAATATAATAATTAGAATCCTTCAACTGCACTGATTACCAGCAAAGAGATGATTACAAATCCTTAAAGTTCTGCAGAATTACCCTAATGGAGAAGAAGATAAACTTCATAACTTCATTCTCACCTGGCCACCATTCTTCTTCTCCCGCCGGTAGCGTGAACTGACGTGCATCGCTACTAGCATTGTCGGCGTGGCGACAAAGATGAGTTGCAGCGCCCACAGACGGACGTGGGAAATAGGGAAAAAGTGGTCGTAGCACACGTTGGTGCACCCGGGCTGCAGTGTGTTGCACTCGAAATCTGACTGGTCATCTCCCCAAACCGACTCTCCAGCGACCACCAGCACGAGGACTCGGAACAGGAAGACCACAAAGAGCCAGATACGTCCGATGACCGTTGAGTATTTGGAGATGCCATTAACTATGTCAAAAAGACCACCCCAATCCATGGAGGATGGGTTTCTTTTGGTCGACATCAATGACGGATTTACCTTGAAAAAGGGAAACATAAACATATTCAGTCAAAAACACTTATTTTTCACTTATTACTATGCATGAACAAGGATTGCTTGGAAGCATTAATGGAAGATTCCATTACAAGTAGTCACTCAACTTGATTTATTTTTTTAACTCTTTGCCTTGGAATTGTTTCTTTAAATTTCGTACTTTTCTTTTGATAGCCCTTAAGCAATTATCACATTCCCCATCTCTCTTCTCAATAATTTATATAAACCAGAGTGCCCGTGTACTGTGTTTTCCTCGAAAGTCAGGGTCTCCAACCCATCCCACCTTATCACAAGTCTTACCTGGTTTTGACAATTAAACCTGTACTTTGTGAGTTTTCTACCCAAGAATGTGAAAACATTTTGAAGTGGCCTCAACACCTCGTTGAGTACAGTTTTGGATAGCATCTGTGTGCAGGTCTTCAGTGTGATAAAGGAGGGTGATTACCATCATCCGAACGGACATCATGGATACTTTCTGATCCAATTAATTATACACCAACCAGCTTGCTTCCAATTATTAGCCCCTGTTGGACTTGGTCCCAAACGGGGGCTTATGGATTTGGTCTCGATTTTTGTGTCCGTGTGTGCGTGCGTCTGCAACAATATCTCAGACATGTATGGACCGATTTTATCTGTACTTGGCACAAAGACAACACATGATGGTATGCATATGCACATAACTTTGTTTTGCGATGTCATCAAATATGGCCAACTGGTGGCCATTTTAGTTTTTTTTTAAAAACGGTATCGAACACGTCCTCAACCATTTATCGGATATGCATTTACTGATGTTGATCAAACCTGGCACGCAGATAAGGAATGATGGCTTAGATTATAATGCATGTCATTTTCTTTCAAGATCAGATCCAAGATGGCCGATCGGCATCCATTTTGTTACTTCAATGTGGCCCCAACCATTTCTCAAACATGCTGATCTGAGTTTGTTCAAATTGGGCACAAGCACAGTACATGTTGGCATACACGTGCATCTCACTTTATTTTGCAATCTGATCAAAGATGGCTGACTGGTAGACTGGCGGCCATTTTAGTTGTAAATAAATATGGGCTCGCCCTTTAACTCTGCACAGCAAAATTACTAAAACAATGGAGGCTATGACATTTTACGTCTGCTTTACAAGGTAATGGAATGCATGATTGCTCAATATCAAGTAATTCATTTTTCTCTAATGGAGTAACCATCTAAGTAGGTACCACTAGTTGTGTTTTGTGCTTGTTACTCAACACCGGACAGGCTACTTCTCCATGGTAATGGATAATGGTATTAAACATCACGTTCAAGGTCAGAGCGCTCTCTTAATAGGATACATTTGATGAGACCCTGTCCAATCCTGCCCTCCATATCTGGCCTGTCATTTTCTTCTGGGCATGTAAACAGTAATAATGCCATCTTCACTTTTGTTTCCCTCGTGGAGGCTGCTATGCCTCCAAGGCAGTGTTCTCAAATCCGTTATTTTCTAGTTGAACATCAATGACCTCTCCATCTCACTTGAGAATGACTCTCCAGTACAGTTTGGCATACGATTACAATTTGCACGAAACATTTCCTTTCCCCTCAAAAATAATTTCAACCCAGATAAGTTATACTCATATTTACTTGCCATCCCACTACAGAAAGAATGCCTTACATTAACTTCAGTAACTAACTTCTACAGGAAGTGCAACAGCCTGGTGTTGGTTTCACGGTTAGGGGTGGCTGGCTTGGGGTCTTAAGGTCCTGAGTTTGAGCCCTGTTGGTCACTGAATTAATACCAGGTGAGGTTGACTCAGTCTGTCATCCTTCTGAGGTTGGTGAAATGAGTACCAGTATACTGGTAGAGGGGCACAGCATCAGCAGTGCAGCTGTGCTTCCAAGAAATGATAGCTACCTGGCAGCCAAGCTGCCATATGGAAGAACAGAACATCCAAGAAATGATAGCTACCTGGCAGCCAAGCTGCCATATGGAAGAACAGAACAAAAGTGCAGTTCGTTAACACTTACACCATCACATCTTCATACCTTAAGTTGGCAGATCAGATGTATGAGTCAGGCCAGGCCTAGGTCACATTTCTCTACGGCGAGGATACGGCGGCCGTACGCCCTCTGAATTGCCAGAACGTGCGGCGGCCGCAGAGAAACTGAGGTGGCCTCAGGGAGGCCCTACACCGTTTGGCTATATTTTACAGCCGTAGGGTCGCCGTGGAATTATAACGCGGAGTTATAACTTTTTTTCATTTCTACGTTCGCCGTAGCAATTCGACAAGCCAAGCTATGACGTAGATGTGTTCCACGTCGACCGTACGTAGGGCGTACGGTGGCTTGCGTTATTCGTGCGGCTGCCGTAAGCTCTTCTCGATGAAAAATTTTTCCCAACCCCAAAAAATTACGGCGGCCGCACTATTTCCACGGTCGCCGTATGTGGCCTTGCGGTCTGTGTGACTACCTGCGGGAACGCAGGGTCGACGCACGGTTCCCCTACGCCGCCGTGCACCAACGTACGGCCTCTGTGGCAGTCTGCGTCGACCGTGCGTCCACCGTGCGCTACCGCTAGAGATCGGAGTATAGTGTGTTTGCCTATACACAGTGGTGCCCCAGAATCCCAATTTAATTCGTTCCAGGAGGCTGTTCGGATTGCAAAAAGTTCGGATTCCAAAAAATTTTTCCCAATAAGAAATAATGGAGTGAATTAATCCGTTCGTGGACCCAAAGAAAACCCACTTTCAAGAACTTTAAACTGAAATTCCCCATGTTTAAGCTAAAATAAGATGAGTAAATGACCTTCGGTGGCGGTGTATTGTATGTAAACTGGTACAATCACCACATCCAAAGGTCCACACAGGCTCGAGCTCCGTCCTGGTTTCCGATCGCTCGCGCACTCTGCGAGAGCGCTGCCCCAGGGCAGCTCATCAAACATGATGCCCGCAGAACCACAATCACTTTCATCAAACGCATCGGGCTGACGTAATCATGGATATTCAAATTACAACCGGTTTTGCTGTGAAATTCAATCCTTGCCCGACATCCGTCACACCATGTGATCGGATTCTTTTTTTGTTATTAATTAAAACACAAGATGATTAAAAATACAAACATCACAAATGAAGGTGAAAACACGAGGTAAGGCCTAAGTCACATTTGGCTCGGCGGCGGAGGGTTACAAATGTACGGGCACTAGCAATTATAAAGCGGCCGCAGTATTTCCACGGTCACACAATGTAGCAGTCACATATGTTTTTATTTTTCGGGAGATGCACGGGGTATTTAAATTGTGGAGACCGAAAACGTGGGGGTGCCGTACGGTCTTTGATTTGATGTCGCACGGTGACCTTAGGGCGTTCCTGCAGCGGCCATAGAATTTTCAAGGCAGACGCAGGCAGGCCGCAGGGCGCGGACCCTAAGCCGAACGTGCGGCCAGACGGAAGTAAAGAATGGGTTAATTTTTTTATTTTTTTTTTACCAGTTTTTTTTTTTCGGCTTGTCGAATTTCTACGGCGAACGTAGAAATGAAAAAAGTATAACTCCGCGTTATAATTCCACGGCGACCTTACGACCTGTAAAATATAGCCATACGGCGTAGAGCCACCCTGAGGCCACCTCAGTTTCTCTACGGCCGCCGCACGTTTCTGTCAATTCAGAGGGCGAACGGCCGCCGTATCCTCGCCGTAGAGCAAATGTGACTGAGGCCTAAAGTACGATCGACACACGAGAGATGCTTTCACGAGTACTTCCACCGACGAACTGAATGAACAAAGCGCGAAGATGCGGCTCGAACAGGTGGGGAAGACACGTGAAAAAACATGAACGCTACGTGGTGTTCGGTTTTTTAAAATGTATTAGGTTTTTGGGCAAAATTTTCTCGATAAAATTGTTCGGATTCGAATTTGTTCAAACAATGGGCGTTCGGATTCTGGGGGCACCACGGTATATTATAGTTATAGTAATTCAGTTATATATACTGTTATATTTTATTTCAGTAAAAAAAGAACTGGTATATATACCCACTCGTTACCGTCCGTCTGACCGCACGTTCGCCTTAGGGCCCCCTGCGGTCGCCTTGCGGGCACCTTGCGTCTGCCTTGAAAATTCTATGGCCGCCGCAGCGACGCCCTAAGGTCACCGTGCGACATCAAATCAAAGACTGTACGGCACCCCACGTTTTCGGTCTCACGATTTCTAAATACGCCGTATGGCTACCCGAAAAATAAAAACATATGTGACTGCTACATTGTGTGACCGTGGAAATACTGCGGCCGCCGTATAATTGCTAGTGGCCGCAGATTTCGGAGACCCCACGGCCGCCGTGGCAAATGTGCCCTAGGCCTCACTCTTGAAAGTTGTGTAGATATACTGTAGTTGTATTGATCTAACTTTTTCTTTGGTACCTTTCAACCTCCAGCAGCATACAAGGTGCTCATACAAAGTTAATGGAGTAATAGAATACTATAGTTCTCTTTCAGTCAGGGTTTTTGCATCTTTCTTCTCATCCAACACTGGACTCGTTTGCACCAGATCTTCTGCTGCCAATGAAATAATCACCCTCGATTTGTCGAAGCTTATTTTTTCCCATTGCCACCTCGATCACCTCAATGTCATCAACAGTATCTTCATGGCCTCCATTCGTTCTCGCCTGCCCATGCATGCGCAGACGCAACATAGCAAAACATCACACATCCTCCTCCTCAGACAATTAACACCCTTTTAACCCCCCCCCCCAAAGAACAATTGTAATCCTAAATTATTCAGAAATGCCCATGGCTTACGTA
>CM068962.1:69792829-69811687 GCA_035128595.1 Eptatretus atami
TTATAACTCCGCGTTATAATTCCACGGCGACCTTACGACCTGTAAAATATAGCCATACGGCGTAGAGCCACCCTGAGGCCACCTCAGTTTCTCTACGGCCGCCGCACGTTTCTGTCAATTCAGAGGGCGTACGGCCGCCGTATCCTCGCCGTAGAGCAAAGTTCAGAATGGTCATTATGTTGGACATGGTTATCTTCCATATGTGTCTGGAAGTGGTTATGCCAAGGATGGGGTTTGGTCTCCACAGGCGTGTCCAGATGGTATTCATTCTCCAGACGTGTCCAGATGGGAGTTTGTTCTCCAGACGGTCCGATTGGAGTTGTCTCCGGACGTCCTCGGAATGTCGGCGGTGTTTGTGTCTGAACGTCATGCTGGTGATGTTAAGTTCTGGGCGGGAGGTTTGTCTCCAGATGCGTATTATCTCATATTTGTCTGGATGAGGTTATATCGGGTGGGTTTGTCTCCAACATGCTCCGGATGGTTTATCATCAATGTGTCCGGATGGAAGTTTATCTCCGACATGTTCCAGATGGGAGTTTGTCTCGGAATGTCCAGATGGGAGTTTTGTCTATGGACGTGTCCGGATAGGAGTTTGTTCCGAACATGTTGACCAGTGTTTAGTCCGCATGTTTGTGGTGATGAGTTACTGATTGAGAGTGTTGAGCGATCTCTGGGTTAGAATGGAGCCACAGATGTAAGAACACCACATACTTTGGGACAACTGAGGAAGAGCTGATAGCTGATACTGAAGCAGAAGGACAGTTTGAAGAGGGCCAAAGTGGAGTTGATGAGGCGGCAGTTGGGAGGGGTAAGGGAGGGAACACAGGTGAGGGGATTAGGAGGAGGTAGACATCAGGAGGTGGAACATAAATGCTAAGAGGTAAATTTTTTATCCTCAGTTTTGCCTGATTCCTGGAGCTTCAAAGAACCCATATAATGTAGTATTATAGCAGGTGCTAGTCACTTGCAATGTTACTACAAGCTGTTGTTGGTTATGGTAAACTCCGGTTTACGAGTGGTAGGGAACAATTAGGGATATGTTTTTGATTGTTAAGAATTCTGGATGAATATTCTGGAGTATTTAGTTTTACTTAGAGTTCTTAAGTGAGGATTAGATGCCCTCAATAAGTCAGTGAGGGTTTTTTGATTTTCTCTTTGTCTACAAATTTGGATTTTGCACTTGTTAGGGATGCCACTCCTCAGTGTAAATGATAAAGTTTTCAACTATTTCACAAGTTTTTATTGTACAGTACAGTATTGGTTTGATAGCTCATTCTTTTCAAGAAAAAAAATATGTAGGTTTTAAATTGTTTTGACCAACATACGGGTTTAAGGATGCTGTCTTATTTTAATTTAACAGTTTGTGTGTCTTTTTCAGGAAATCTTTTCAACAAACTATAAGGGTGCTCGGTTGGAGCGCATTACCTCCGCCACGTAATGCTGATCCATGAGAAAATATCAGCCAATACTTTTTTGAATATATCCATGCTCCACTATTACTATATCAGTTTTTGGCCCTATCATCTCAATGTGAAGAATTTTCACTTTCAAAATCAAATATTTCTCGTATCCAGATCCGGATTCGGATCTTCATCAAAATCGACAAATTTCCTCTTGTGAACACCCAACCTGTCACCACGTTTCGTCCGAAATCCGTCCACAACTTTTGAGATATCCTGCACACCAAACAAACAAGACACAGGACAAAAGGAGTGAAAACATTTTTTTTTTTTTTTTTCTTTCCTTTCAAGCCCTTTGGTGGGGCCGGGGTAATATGGGTTATTTCGATCGGTGGGAGAGCAGCCCCCGAAGACGAACATTTTCCTGTTTACTGTGAATTGTCATTGATGCAGATGATGAAAGCGAATTAGGCCTTACACTGAATTAATGTTGTCTCCTATAGGTCATTATCGAGGATTATAACTGCGTGGTTAAACTATAAGTTATGAGAAGCTGATTCACAGGATTACCCCAGACACCCTGGAAACAGAAAGCATGGTAGTATGATAGTGTAGCTACATACTGGATGTGTAGAGTTGACAGAATGTATTTACTACGTTTGTATCTTCATTACAGTTGACTGTTTAGTTTTCGTAGTTTGTACCTCCACTACCAAAAAGTGGATGGAGCGTTGTGTTTTCACTTCCTGTCTGTCTCTTTGTTTAATTGCCGAGAATCCTTCGGATTTCGGCAATTATGGTTGGTCGGTTTGTGTTGTGTCATCTTGTGGTTTCTGTCTGTCTGTTTGTTTGTGTGTTTGTTTACCCTGTAGCAACCACACCGTTTCAGCGATCCATGACCAAACTGGGTACAGACGTCGGCCATGGCCCATCTTAGACACTTGTCGTTTTTGATGTGAATCTAAGTTCAAAGGTCAAGGTCAATGTCACCGAAACGAAATTCTATATTTTCACAATATTGTATCCGCTAAAATGGTCGTATCGACTTCAACCAATCAAATGTGGCATCTTCCAATTACTGCATCAAACCATATGTCTCATTGGGGTGTTCACATCAAAACACCTTCTTAGCGGTTGGGGTCGAATGTCGAGGGTCAGGCAAAATTTCAAATTGCGATAAAAACGCCATTTCAAGTCGATTGACTCCAGTTATATCATGACCAAACTAAGTGCTATAACTCATTAAAAGTAGCACTTATCGACAAGTGGAAGAACCAAATCTGATTTCGGGTTTTTGTTTTTTCAGAGATCATGGAGATATGACAAGTATTCCGCAATTCTGCTCAACGAGCAATTCATTTTGAGTTGTTGTTTGGACCAGATATCTCAAAATGTGTGGACAGATTCGGTTGGTGGAGGTTGGTATGTGACAAGGACGAATTATTAGATTTTGGTGAAGATGCCGATCTGATCCGATTAATTTGATAAGTGAATTTCTTCACCCATGAGATGGGCCAAAACACCAAGTATCCATGATACTTCAAAAAGTTGTGTCATCTTGGGTCCGAATAATGTTCTATTGGACCCAGGCATTGCCGGGTGGAGGTTATGTGCTCCACCCAAGTGCTGTTTCTAATTTGTATATGTTTTCCACCGAGCAATGTACCAATTTCAAATAGCTTATTATTTTTGTGTTTTTTTAATCTCTGCTCATTAGATTTTGCAAGAATTTCTGGCTAAAGGATGATTTTGTGGTTTAGGCTAAGAGGATGTATTTCAATCATGTTAGAAAGTGGTTATTTGAACAATAGCTTGATCAGGTCATTTGAGATATTTTTAGACATCATAATCTCTTGGTTTAAATTTGTGGTTGTTTTGAGGAAACAAGTCCCATTGCATTGGAAATGTGTAATGACTAAAATAAAATCCTTAAAAACGGAAGTCGAATGAAAGGCGGTATAACGGAACATGAGTTCATTGGAATAGAGGGACCTGTGTAACGATGTGGTCCTGCACGTTACTCCTGTGTCCTTCTATGTAAGCAGTTAAACAGCTGATTAAAGAAACCAATAAGGATTCTGATCGATGAATAAGCATGGAAAAGTCCTGTAAGTTGTGGGGGTAATTGTGTTATTATTGATGGACTTAATTATTTCTGCCAACGAAGGTGGATGGAGGTTATGTTTCACCTGTCTGTCTGTTGTTTGTCGTTGTCGTCTGTTTATTCTGTCTGTTTGTCTGTCTGTCAACAGGTGACTCAAAAGGTTGTGCGCACGGATTTTGATGACATTTGGTGGACAGGTTGGTTGTAACAGGAAGATTATTCCATTTTGGTGAAAATCCAATCCAGATCCAGATATGAGAATTTTTGATTCTCAAGGGAAATGGCTTGTTCTTGTTCACCACACAAATTATCCAACTACATTATAATAACTCATGCATAACTTTTTGAAATACCGTGCTATTATATCGTTTTTGGCCATCTGGTCAAATTGGTGGACATCGTTTTTTGGCCCCATCTGTCAATGGTGACATCGTTTTTGGCTCCATCTGTCAATGGTGAGCATCGTGTATGTAAGCCCATCTTCATTGACAATTTCCAGAGAGACAACAAGAGGGGCCTTGTTGTCCCTCTCTGGAAAGGGAAGGCGTTGATCGCCAGGATTGCAGTCAACTACTTGAGGGGTGACACCTGCTCTAGGTGCGGGACAAGGTCTTTGCTCGGATAAGTCTTGGAGGTTTCTCACCATCTGCAATGGCACCAGCACCCCAGAGCATTCAGGCTTTACACAAAAGGTCAACAAATGACCTTCCCCTTGCCCTTCGGGTCCTCACCGAACGAGACGAGAGTTTCGGCAGGGGCTGCTTACAGCCTATGTTGATCTCTGTAAAGCGTTTGATCAGCTGAATCAGGACTTGCCCTCTGGAAGATTCTTGGTCTTCGTGGGGTGCCACAAAACTGATCAATCTGAGTCTGAACTCTACTTCTGATGCTGAGAGTGCTGTTGAGATGTGAATGACACCATCTTCCGACTTTATTTCCAGTGCTTACTGGAGTTCATCAAGGTTTATGGACTGGATTTGGGAGGATATGTCGGAGAATCAAGCTGTGGTGCATTGTTGGAATGTCAAAATCTTAACCTTTTTCATATATGATTGCATTCATCTTTGCGGAGACTGGAGATTCTTTGGGGGCCCTCGAGGTGCTGAATGAGGAGTCGAGCCCCTGGGATTATGAATTTTCTGGGTCAAAACTAAGATTCACGCTTTCAATGACATATTGGATGCTGCTTTCTTGTTGTACCTGTTTGTGTGAGGATGTTGAGGTCACGGAGAGATTCACTTACGTTGGCAGTGATATTCGTATCTCTGCTAGCTGTTAGCCAGAGGTCAATAGACATCTGGGTCAGACCTGGGGGTCATGCATTCACTGGATCATGGGGTGTGGCACTGTTGGTACTTGCAGGAGACAAAAGTCCGAGTCTTCAGGTCTTTGGTGCTTGCAGTCTTGCTCTATGGATGTGAAACTTGGATTCTGACTCGGAATCTGAGATGAGACTTAATTTCTTTGGTACCAGGTCTCTTGAGAATCTTGGATATCGCTGGTCAGACTTTGTCAACGAGCGGTTGCTGAGAGTGACTCAAATGAGATTTGTTACCTGCATAGTCCGTGAGCATCAGCTGCGGCTGTATGGACATGTGGCTCGTTTTCCTGACGCTGATCCTGCTCACCAGATTCTCTCAGCGGGAGCCTCGTGAGTGGGAGGAGGCCATGGGCCAACCAAGTTCTCGTGGTTGCAGCAGGTTGATCAGCATCTCAAGGAGATGGGGATGGGCCGGTATCTGCCTGTGGATAGCCAGACGGAGGCCCTGGAGTGCCAGCAGAAAGTGGGCAGCGCGGCGTGCTGCTCTGCGCATGCCTCCATACCTGACCTACCTGAGTAGCAGCTGAAACTGAATCCTATCCAGTTTCCTCCTGATGACTCCATCTTTGCCTATTTTGGTTCCCTCCTGAGACTCAATGCAGTATTTCGTCTTTCATTTGAGTATATTGCGATATCTTTGTTCTATTTCACAATAATACTTTTCTCTGAAAGACGTATCTTTTTGCACAAGAGGCGTTAAGTAACCCTGCACTGTACTTTTTTGAAACACCCTTATATTGCAACAAAAATTACGTCTCAAGAATAATGTTTTGTGGCAGTTTAAAGTTGACCATGCTCAATATTGTGTTTTTGAGAGTTTACAGCTGTGGGACCATTAATGCTGGCATACAGGATACCCGGCTCAATGTCCATCGAGGGATGGCATAATTTATGATGCAACCAACGCCTTGTCTGCAAAACATCAATCCAACAGTTTTACTTTGGTGAGGAATTAAACTCAGTTAGACAGCTCACAAGTAAGTGCTACCTCTACATCATTCGATCACGACAGGATGCTTGTGACATTGAAGACACAGTGTTGGAGTCAGGTGGTCTCACATCCGCTTTGCCAGTTGTGTGGTTGGGTGCCAAGTGAATGCGGAAAAACAAGCTGTTAGGGTTAGGGTAATTCACTAGTAAATTTACTAGTAAATCCATAAACTCATCTCAGAGATCCACTGCAACTTTTTTATTATAAATAATGGGATTTTTTTGAAACATGTTCAGGCAGCAATAGCTTAATCACAATTCAAATCTTATACTCAAAGGTATATGCAGCGTAACAGCAATGGAAACTCGAAAGCATCTGAAAATGCAAAGCCTGCTCCACTTTGTATTCGGACTTCTTCTTCAATATGCTAAATCTACCTTTGACCTTTTGACCAGATTATTAATTTGGCTTTCCATATTCTCATAATAAGGCTTTGTTGAAAAAATTGATGACAAAGCTCAATGGTAAAAAAAAAAAGTTACGGCTCGGCCCAAACCACACACACACAACACACACACACACACAACACACACACACACGTGATTGCAAAAACCAACGTCTTCCACTGCGTGGAAGAAAAGGGGGGGGGGGGTACGGACTAATTACTCAGATTGCGAACATGCCTCAATAACAGCATCAGCAGCATCTCTCGAGTCCTGCAGGTTGTCTTCCAGCAGCTGTTTATTCACAGCAAAAAAAAGGGTTACTCTCCCATGACAGAATTGATGTAAAAGCATCCTGATTAAGTTTAGAGATTACCAGAGAGTACCAACCAGGTTAGATCACAAAATTCAAATCGATGACACACCTGGTCAGCTTTGTCTTAATTGAGCAGTTGAGCACCTGAGCATAACTTGGTACATGTATATTCTCCACATCTGCTGATGACGTCATGCTTTGGAATCTTGGTGTGATACACCACTTTGCTCCATATTATTCATATTACTACTTATCAGAAGGTTCGAAGAATAAGCTGCAAATGCACAATCCATATATCAGTGCTAATAATGCAGACTGCATGTTAACCAAAAATAATCATTTAGTATGCTTTAATCATCAGGATAACCTCAGAATTGCCATTTATATAGCATGCACTAATGTGAGGCTGATGATGGTATTGTTTTCAGATCCCAGGAGTATAAATGTTGGGAGGGTTAATTTATAACATGTGGATGACAAATGTTGACGACATGTCAGAGTATTATGAGAACCCTTCCCCCACCTACACAAACATGCTTTTTATTTATTTTGGCTGTTAATTTAACTAAGTATTCCCAGCATAACATTTCAGGAATTGCGACTGCACTATATATTCTCAACAAAGGATGCAAGGGCGTTTCTTCGCTTGCTGTTTTACGAGAAACGAAGTCATTCATTAACTCAACCATATTTAGTGTGTCAGTCTCTTGGTAGATGGACAGGGTGAACACTTGAGTTCAAGCGGTGCTGTGTTATGGTAACCCTCCATTTTTTATTATCTGAATTTGCTGAATGAATGCTCAACGTCACCATATTACTCGGTGCACCATGTACAGCCCACAAAAGCTAATAAGCTCATCATCTCAGATATCCAGGATCTTGAGAGATGTACAAAGAGATGTAGAATCTCTTGCCAATGGACAAATAATTCATTTTGCATTCATGCAATATGGAACATCATCAAGGTGCATAGGGCATTTGCCCCACATTTGAGATGGTAGGTGCCATGATTAGCTTGCTCTCCCTTCTTACAGTATGTATTTATGTACATATATTTATGTATTATATATAATATATTATATACATTACATATACATACATATACATACATGTACATATATACAATATACATATATATATATATTATATAATATATATATATATAATATCATCCTTGAGCTGTTATGGTGACCGAACTATGTGTCCCATCATGACCTTGCTATTTTAACAAGCATGTATTGCCTGGCATGCAAGAACAATGCTTATATCAAACTTAGGAGCCAAAGGGTGGATTTGCAATCAGAAATGGTGCTGAAATATACACAAACGTAGTTGTGTTACACCTGAATGGGTGAACTGCTCACACTGTGGTTGTATGTGGTGTAGATGTCTGGATGTCTGGACTGTTATGCTGAGATACTCCAGTCATAGCTCACATAATAAATGAATGTGTGTTGTGTGTGTATAAATCACACACATACAGAAAGACCCACCCACATCTCTCACCTGTGAATGGAGGAATGCCTAATCAGCTCTCACCTAATCAAATAAACCCAAGTGGCTAGGATTATAAAAAAAATCAACCCCTTCCACACTCTCTCGCTGAAAAGTATGCTCGAAACAGCGTACAAAAACAAGGTAAGTGCTACGCTCAAAACAAAGTTAGCACTTTACCTTGTGTAGGTCTTTTGAGTTGCTTTATGCAGCTTCTTTGGCTCGAGGAGTGTGGGAGAGTCAATTACATATATATATTATATATATACAGTGATTATTATATATTATATTATATATAATATATATATATATATATATATTATGTCTCCAACCTTCAATTGAACAAACGAATGACTCAATGTTTTCGGTCAGCAATATTCAATACAATGCGCCTCCACTGACCTTTCTCAATAATGAAATAAATAATTCCAACCCCCCCCCCCCTTTCTCAACATGAAAAGGGGGTGGGCCAGCCTGGACAACCAATCAAGCCACATCTCAGAAACTCTAGCTCATAACCGTTAGCACATTCATCAACAAGCTTGGCAGCAAATGCTGCAAGGGAGGGGTGGGAGCACATGCTTAAGGTAATTGTTTGTCATCGTTAAGCCAATGAAGTTAAATCGAGCAAACTAAACTCATAATTTGTTATGGCCTGAAAACAATGGTGAGAATGTGGGCAAGTGTTGGGAAAGAGGGGGTGGTGGTGAAAGGGGCGGGTAGGTAGGGGGGTGACAAATTTGATACAACAATGTGAAGCCAAACTGCATAATACATTATATTCAGTTTGCTCTTTTACATTGGAGTATCTCTGGTGTGTCTACGTATGAGTGACCAAATGCTAGTTGCAAGTACACGACCTCCTCCGTGAGCGATGCAACTATTTCCTTTGCATGCCATGCCTCCAAATCTGTCTTCTGGCTTTATTTGTGTCACATCTAAAATGCTGACATCATTCCATAGAGGAACATGGCCAGCCTTCAAGCCATGTTTGCAATGGCAGATCTACTTTGATTGTTGCATGTGAAGCCTTTGCAATGCTCAGTGATATGTTGTCCTTAGGATCTTCCTGTCTCTCCAACATATTTTTGCCCCACAGCCACAGGGGACCGTGTGTACCATCCTGCTCGGCTATTCCTCGCAGCAGTCCTTGACTTCACAGTCCTGCCTCATGATGAATTACACGGTTTGAATTTACTCTCCAACCTGCCGATCCTCTGTGACACCACCTGGTACAAAAAGTGGAACACAAAACCCTTTGGTTGTTGCTGTGGATGCACCCTGTTTTTTTAGGCAGCCAAATTCACTTCCCTTTTGGTAACAATTATCAGGGTAGCCGTTGCCCTTCAGGATGCTTTGTAGATGCTTCACCTCTCTCCTCTTGTCTTGATTGTTGATGGTTAAATCACTTGCTCTTTTGAGGAGGGTGTATATCACAGCTCGTTTGTGGTTCCTTGGATGGCAAGATCGAAATCAGGTAATGGTCAGCGTGAGTGGGCTCCCTGTAAACTGTAATGTTCAAACCTCCTTTAGGACCCCTGTCACGATTGTTCTGTCCAGGAAGAGAAGGATACATTCTGTTCCTGTTTATAGGTGAACCTGATGGAAGGAAAGATTTTTCCAGTAGCCTCATGAATGATGTTAACTGCCTCTCTGGGACAGATGACAAATGGGTCGTCCACATAACTATACACACACTTGCTGTGCTGTGTGTGTGTGTATATATTACATTGAGCCGACTTCGAAGAAATGTTAAAATTGGTCATAGCTCACATAAAAGTCTTCTAGAAATGTAGACTTCCATCAGCAGTGTCGATCACAGAAAACTGGTTCTGTGTTGTTTTGGCATTGGCTTGTCATTATGGTGCGGCGGTTATTTATAACAGGTTCTAAACAACACCGCTTAACAAACAGATAGAGGAACTCTATAAGATTGAGCAAAAGGCAAATGGCCGAAGAGATAAAATCATGAAAACCGTGAATATGGTTTTCTCCGTGGCCTTGCTACAAAACACCGACGATTTGTGGGCACGGTGAAATGTCACACTCGAGCTTCCTTGGCATTGATGACTGTGGTAAGATGCATAGTATACATAAGAAAAATAACTTCAGAGCATTCGGACCGAGATGCTGAGTAGATATGTCAAAAGCAGGCCTCCGTCGATACGAGCCAACCTTTTCTTTATTGTTTCTCCAGTGAGTTCCACTTCTTCCACATCGTCAAAGTTCTTTTATATTTCTTCTTTTCCAGTAAACTAACAAACTAGGAAGATAGGGGAGGTGAGTAACTGGGTGAAAATAAAGCATCTGGATAATCTTGCACAGCAAAATTGTAGAAACATTTTACATAAGAAATAATCATAGCAAACACTAATACTGTAAGTTGAGTCCTGATAACTCAGCTTCTCATTCAGTGTTATAGCTCGGTTTAGTTTCTAACTATTTGGAAATCATAATGTTCTATCCAACCCAACATTGACGGAGGATGTTCCTCTTAAATATTCGGTCTTTGTGTGATCCTCAGCAACACCATTAGATGAATGCTGTTGCGATTGTCAGTATTCAATGGAAAAGACACAACAACCAATAAATATAACCAAACTTATTCCACCAATTTGAAACAGTAAAAGAGCAGAACTTCCTGAAGTCCAACTTCGTGGATGGTTTTCGTCTGTGAGGGTGCATAGAAAGCTGCCTGGCAAACAGATGGATGCCATCCTCGGATCTCGCCCGGCCCCTGTGAAGCAGCACTATGCCTCAAGACCTCTTCACAGACCCCGGTCAGGTTGAGGGAATTCAACTTGAGAAGTTTGTGGACGCCAACTTGTCTGAAGAATTCATGCATCACAAACTAAATGTCACGTGAGGCTAATTTGCTCTTTCCGAGTTGTTACAAATTGTTCGAGTAGAATATAGTTTTATTTGTGGTTGGCGTCTTTTCTATCGAAATGTATAGTATACGTGTACACACACACGCACACGCACACGCACACGCACACGCACACGCACACGCACACACACACACACCACTAATCATGTTTATTTTCAGATTTTTCCCACGGTACATGCTGCTGTGACATTTCTTCTCTAATCCCAGACAAGAGCCGTTTTATAAGCGCGGTGAGATGAAATTCAAATCTATTTGACAGTCTTCTTATTATTCTTCTTCTTGCGTATGGCAGCTTAGCTGCCAGGGTAGCTATAATTTATTGAAGCGTGACTGTGTCGCTGATGCAGTGCCCTCCACCAGTACACGCTGCTACTCATTTCACCGACCTCGGAGTCAACCCCCTGGTGAATTAATTCAGCGGCCAACGAGGCTTGAACTCAGGACCCGAGGATCCCAAGCCGCCACCTTACCACTGAGCCACCACAGGCTCTATTTGACAGTATGAAAAGGAAACCAACACTGTGGAAATTAAAACTGAGGATTTCCCACCAAGATAACCTATATTTTACTCAGGGTGTTTTTTGTTTTAATGTACATTTTGTGTATTTGTTGCTTTTGTGTACTCTTTTAGTATGTTGAATATGACATGTTGATATTTGTGTGGAGTTTAAGATCATTTCTTCTCCAGTAAAGAGATCAGGTTATGCAAAACATGTTTCAAGAAAACAAGCTAGACAAAGAAAGTATTTCAAATTTTCAAATCAAGACTACAAAATGGTAAGGATTTATGTGTGCTTTGTCACCTTCAAACAGGTATTGTATATGGAATATATAGAGGGAAGGACTTTGAAAGGTTGAATAAATAATGCATTCCATAGAAAGTTATGAGGCTGATTAGAAGTTTGTACGAGGCTACAGACAGACACCCGTGTGAGAATTGGGTAGAAATATTAGAATGGTGAAGGTAAAGATTGAAGCAGGCAGAGGCTAAAGACTGAGGAAATGGCTAACAGTGAGGAATCCAACACCTAGAGATGAGGCTGAGGATTGGAAGCTTTGAAGATGAAGGATCCACGGAGGGGATGCAGAGCTGAACCAGCATGAACGTATGAATGATTGAATGAATACTTACATCATATGAATGTGTTAAGATGTATGAAAATAAAAGAACCACTGACCTGTAGCTATTATGGCCCAAGCTAATGTTGTAACCTAAATTTGGTGCATTCTGACTGGTGGGTCTGGAAAGGAATTTTTTGAAGGAATTTACGTGATTTCCAAAAAATTTACGAAGTCACCATTTTGATACTGTTATGGTTGTGGGGATAGATGGGGAATTTTCGTAGGAGAGTAGGATGGTACATAGAGTTGCTTGGTCCGTGACGGGTAGGAGACATCTCGATGTAAATTAAGTAGGGGAAACTGTGAGCTTAGAGTTACTTGTCACCACACGGGGGTGGTGCTGTGTTAATTAGATCGGGATTAAGGCCAATTTCCCCAGTATGTGATTGCCCCTCTTGCCTTTTCCTATGTTTTTGCATTTTCAAGCCAGCAATAAAAGAATTACGTCCTTAAACAGCGACAACCGAGCCGCATATCCAAGCAGGCAAGAAGCCCCGCCTTCCCGGATTCGCACCAACAGTCACGCCCCTGAGGTTTATGATTGGTCAGCGTGAGTAAATGAGGGGGGAGCATGCGGAGAACAGGAGGACACAGTTGTTGGAGGACACAGTAGTGAGGAAGTGGCTGAGACGAGGATCTCGTTTTTGCTCTACTCTCAGCACAACAAAATGGTTGCGCAATTCTCGTGTTCATGCTGGGTAACTTGCAGCATGCTGGGAAACAAGATAGCCATTCCTGTTCGGCTGAGTCGCGCGAAGTTGTACGATTATGAGAAAGAGAGGAAGAGGAGTGCGCCTCACAGCAAACTCAGCATTATCCCATTGTGTGTTCAAGGAGGAAGGTGGTGATCATTGTAGCAGACCTCATGTAAAAGAGGACATTCGGCATGTTCGTTCATGAGAAGACTGCACAGCCGTTGGTGAGCCTGGCGTTGAATACCACCTCATGAATTACCTCACGTTCGTTTTCCTTCCAGAGAGCAGCTCGTGCCATTTTGGGTGCATCTTCCCACGCAGGACAATGTGGCTCGACCCAAAGTTCAATAAAGACAATCTTTGGATAAAGCTAAGTGCCAGAATAAAGGGGATTTTCTTTTCTTTTGTTTCCCTTAGTCTCTATTAAAGCCTGCGTGTAGAGGCACCTCTACTTTAGGCTTTAATTGACCTCACAATTTATTATTACATTTTTATTATTACCTTGTTATATTTGTAACCCTACGTAACCGGCGTAGTGGCGTGCGCCTGTAATCCGGCTACTCGGAGGCTTGGGTTGGAGGATCGCTTGAGGAAGTGAGCTCTGCGCTGGCCGCTATGAGAGGGTGTAGGGCAGCCCGGAATCATGGCGAAACCCAATCCTTATCCATGTGTCGTAAGAGGCGCCATGGTTGCGTCAGGAAGGGCATCGGTGTAAAACCTGTGCCAAATCAGTATGCGGATCATAAGCGATGACCGCTGTGGCGACCCTAACGGGAGCAGCCGAAAGAAGAAAACAACAACAACCCTTGTAAATATTTGATCGATTTTCATTAAACCCCATCGTCTATTTTAAGTTGCTTGTGTTGTCTATTTGTCGTGTGTTCGAGATAAACCCTTGTGCTGTGCTTCCATCATGTAAGTGCATTGCTGCCCATTGCCTCCCGCGCGCCATAATCTCCGAGGATCACGTGTTCACCTCTAAGAGAACAGCTCGGCGATCTGGCCTGGTTGGTGTTAACGCCCGTCCACCATAATTGGGTCGGGGGATTAATGTAACCGCCAGGGCCGCGACAATACTTTCCGTCACATGATCGGCATGACCTTGCAATTTAACATCTCGACCCTGGCCTAATGTTGCAACAAAAATTGGCAGCATTCTGACCAGTGGGTCTAGTGAAGAAGATTTTTGAAAAAATTGACTGTGGGCCATTTTGACCTACTCTAAGTCACGTGACCGAAACAAGCTTTGCAATTCCTGTTACCAGTCAGGAAGGAACGTTGCTGCTAAATTTCAGCCAGTTGGCCGAGCGGTTTGCCGGAGAAGTCGAAAAAGGAGACGGACAGACGGTGCACGATGACATACCTTATCTGGAATGAAAATTTCAGATAAGCTAAAAAATATCAAATCTACAAAATTGTGGAGCAAATGCCGAAGGGTCCATCTAAATAACTCGAATGTATTTGCATATAATATAATAATTAGAATCCTTCAACTGCACTGATTACCAGCAAGAGATGATTACAAATCCTTAAGTTCTGCAGAATTACCCTAATGGAGAAGAAGATAAACTTCATAACTTCATTCTCACCTGGCCACCATTCTTCTTCTCCCGCCGGTAGCGTGAACTGACGTGCATCGCTACTAGCATTGTCGGCGTGGCGACAAAGATGAGTTGCAGCGCCACAGACGGACGTGGGAAATAGGGAAAAAAAGGTCGGTTAGCACCGTTGGTGCACCCGGGCTGCAGTGTGTTGCCTCGAAATCTGACTGGTCATCCCCCAAACCGACTCTCCAGCGACCACCAGCACGAGGACTCGGAACAGGAAGACCACAAAGAGCCAGATACGTCCGATGACGTTGAGTATTTGAGATGCCATTAACTATGTCAAAAAGACCACCCAATCCATGAGGATGGGTTTCTTTTGTCGACATCAATGACGGATTTACCTTGAAAAGGGAAACATAAACATATTCAGTCAAAAACACTTATTTTTCACTTATTACTATGCATGAACAAGGATGCTTGGAAGCATTAATGGAAGATTCCATTACAAGTAGTCACTCAACTTGATTATTTTTTTAATCTTTGCCTTGGAATTGTTTCTTTAAATTTCGTACTTTTCTTTTGATAGCCCTTAAGCATATCACATTCCCCATCTCTCTTCTCATAATTTATATAAACGAGAGTGCCCGTGTACTGTTTTTCCTCGAAAGTCAGGGTCTCCAACCCATCCCACCTTATCACAAGTCTTACCTTGGTTTGACAATTAAACTGTACTTTGTGAGTTTTCTACCAAGAATGTGAAAACATTTTTGAAGTGGCCTCAACACCTCGTTGAGTACAGTTTTGGATAGCATCTGTGTGCAGGTCTTCAGTGTGATAAAGGAGGGTGATTACCATCATCCGAACGGACATCATGGATACTTTCTGATCCAATTTAATTATACACCAACCAGCTTGCTTCAATTATTAGCCCTGTTGGACTTGGTCCAAACGGGGCTTATGGATTTGTCTCGATTTTTGTGTCCGTTGTGTGCGTCTGCAACAAATCTCAGACATGTATGGACCGATTTTATCTGTACTTGGCACAAAGACAACACATGATGGTATGCATATGCACATAACTTTGTTTGCGATGTCATCAAATATGGCCAACTGGTGGCCATTTTAGTTTTTTTTTAAAAACGTATCGAACACGTCCTCAACCATTTATCGGATATGCATTTACTGATGTTGATCAAACCTGGCAGCAGATAAGGAATGATGGCTTAGATTATAATGCATGTCATTTATCTTTCAAGATCAGATCCAAGATGGCCGATCGGCATCCATTTTGTTACTTCAATGTGCCCCAACCATTCTCAAACATGCTGATCTGAGTTTTCAAAATTGGGCACAAGCACAGTAACATGTTGGCATACACAGTGCATCTCACTTTATTTTGCAATCTGATCAAAGATGGCTGACTGGTAGACTGGCGGCCATTTAGTTTAAATAAATATGGGCTCGCCCTTTAACTCTGCACAGCAAAATACTAAAACAATGGAGCTATGACATTTTACGTCTGCTTTACAAGGTAATGGAATGCTGATTGCTCAATATCAAGTAATTCATTTTTCTCTAATGGAGTAACCATCTAAGTAGGTACCACGTTGTGTTTTGTGCTTGTTACTCAACACCGGACAGGCTACTTCTCCATGTAATGGATAATGGTATTAAACATCACGTTCAAGAGTCAGAGCGCTCTCTTAATAGGATACATTGATGAGACCCTGTCCAATCTGCCCTCCATATCTGGCTGTCATTTTCTTCTGGGCATGTAAACAGTAATAATGCCATCTTCACTTTTGTTCCCTCGTGGAGGCTGCTATGCCTCCAAGGCAGTGTCTCAAATCCGTTATTTTCTAGTTGAACATCAATGACCTCTCCATCTCACTTGAGAATGACTCCCAGTACAGTTGGCATACGATTACAATTTGCACGAAACATTTCCTTTCCCCTCAAAAATATATTTCAACCCAGATAAGTTATACTCATATTTACTTGCCATCCACTACAGAAAGAATTCCTTACATTAACTTCAGTAACTAACTTCTACAGGAAGTGCACAGCCTGTGTTGGTTCACGGTTAGGGTGGCTGTGCTTGGTCTTAAGGTCCTGAGTTTGAGCCCTGTTGGTCACTGAATTAATACCAGGTGAGGTTGACTCAGTCTGTCATCTTCTGAGGTTGGTGAAATGAGTACCAGTATACTGGTAGAGGGGCACAGATCAGCAGTGCAGCTGTGCTTCCAAGAAATGATAGCTACCTGCAGCCAAGCTGCCAATGAAGAACAGAACATCCAAGAAATGATAGCTACCTGCAGCCAAGCTGCCATATGGAAGAACAGAACAAAAGTGCAGTTCGTTAACACTTACACCATCACATCTTCATACCTTAAGTTGGCAGATCAGATGTATGAGTCAGGCCAGGTCCATTCTCTACGGCGAGGATACGGCGCCGTACGCCCTCTGAAATTGACAGAAACGTGCGGCGGCCGCAGAGAAACTGAGGTGCCTCAGGGAGGCCCTACACCGTTTGGCTATATTTTACAGGCCGTAGGGTCGCCGTGGAATTATAACGCGGAGTTATAACTTTTTTCATTTCTACGTTCGCCGTAGAATTCGACAAGCCAAGCTATGACGTAGATGTTTCCACGTCGACCGTACGTAGGGCGACGGTGGCTTGCGTTATCGTGCGGCTGCCGTAAGCTCTTCTCGATGAAAAATGAATTTTCCAACCCCCAAAAAATTACGCGGGCCGCACTATTTCCACGGTCGCCGTACTGTGGCCTTGCGGTCTGTGTGACTACCTGGCGGCAACGCAGGGTCGACGCACGGTTCCCCTACCCGCCGTGCACCAACGTACGGCTCTGTGGCAGTCTGCGTCGACCGTGCGTCCACGTGCGCTACGCTAGAGATCGGTATAGGTTTTGCCTATAACACAGTGGTGCCCCCAGAATCCAATTTAATTCGTTCCAGGAGGCTGTTCGGATTGCAAAAAGTTCGGATTCCAAAATATTTTCCCAATAAGAAATAATGAGTGAATTAATCCGTTCGTGGACCCAAAAAAACCCACTTCAAGACACTTTAAACTGAAATTCCCATGTTTAAGCTAAAATAAGATGAGTAAATGACTTCGGTGGCGGTGTATTGTATGTAAACTGGTTAAATCACACATCCAAAGGTCCACACAGGCTCGAGCTCCGTCCTGGGTTCCGATCGCTCGCGCACTCTGCGAGAGCCGCTGCCCCAGGGCAGCTCTCATCAACATGATGCCCGCAGAACCACAATCACTTTCATCAAACGCATCGGGCTGACGTAATCATGGATATTCCAAATTACAACCGGTTTTGCTGTGAAATCAATCCTGCCCGACAATCCGTCACACCATGTGATCGGATTCTTTTTTGTTATTAATAAAACACAAGATGATTAAAAATACAACATCACAAATGAAGGTGAAAACACGAGGTAAGGCCTAAGTCACATTTGGCTCGCGGGCGAGGTCTACAAAATGTTCGGGCATAGCAATTATAAAGCGGCCGCAGTATTTCCACGGTCACACAATGTAGCAGTCACATATGTTTTTATTTTCGGGGATGCACGGCGATTATAAATTGTGGAGACCGAAAACGTGGGGTGCCGTACGGTCCTTTGATTTGATGTCGCACGGTGACTTAGGGCGTTCCTGCAGCGGCCATATAGAATTTTCAGCAGACGCAAGGTGCCGCAGCGACCGCAGGCGCCGCAGGGGGACGCAGCCCTAAGCCGAACGTGCGGCCAGACGGAGAGTAAGAATGGGTTAATTTTTATTTTTTTTTTTACCAGTTTTTTTTTTTCGGCTTGTCGAATTCTACGGCGAACGTAGAAATGAAAAAAGTTATAACTCCGCGTTATAATTCCACGGCGACCTTACGACCTGTAAAATATAGCCATACGGCGTAGAGCCACCCTGAGCCACCTCAGTTTCTCTACGGCCGCCGCACGTTTCTGTCAATTCAGAGGGCGTACGGCCGCCTATCCTCGCCGTAGAGCAAATGTGACTGAGGCCTAAAGTATCGATCGACACACGAGAGATGCTTTCACGAGTACTTCCACCGACGAACTGAATGAACAAAGCGCGAAGATGCGGCTCGAACAGGTGGGGAGACCCTGGAACAACATGAACGCTACGTTGTGTTCGGTTTTTAAAATGTATTAGGTTTTGGGCAAAATTTTCTCGATAAAATTGTTCGGATTCGAATTTGTTCAAACAATGGGCGTTCGGATTCTGGGGCACCACGGTATATATAGTTATAGTTATTCAGTTATATATACTGTTATTTTTATTTCAGTAAAAGAAAGAACTGGTAATTATATATACCCACCGTTACGTCCGTCTGCCGCACGTTCGCCTTAGGGCCCCCCTGCGGTCGCCTTGCGGGCACCTTGCGTCTGCTTGAAATTCTATGGCCGCCGCAGCGACGCCTAGGTCACCGTGCGACATCAAATCAAGACTGTACGGCACCCCACGTTTTCGGTCTCCACGATTTCTAAATACGCCGTATGGCTACCCGAAAAAAAAACATATGTGACTGCTACATTGTGTGACCGTGGAAATA
>CM068962.1:69822878-69842380 GCA_035128595.1 Eptatretus atami
TGTTGGTGGGAGGGGATTATAGGTAGGGGAGGGTAGCAGATAGAAGAATTTAATGGTTTGTAGTATGCCAAGATTATGTAAGTTGCCATAATACAGCAGATAATTTTTTAGCATTGTAAGTAATTTAATCGATGTTCTTGACCCAGGTTACTAATAATAGGCTTTGATTCGCGGGGCCTTTTAGCACGATTATTTATCACTATACTTACTGTTAACAGTGTTCCTGTTGTTTGCTTCACAATGCCAGATGATGCTTTAAAAATGTTTGCAAAGTACAAGTGAAAGTCAACTTAGTAGGATCTCAGAGTATAGTTTCAGTCATTTGAAAGGGCTCGCAGGATAGCCCAGAGGTATGTGCATTTGCTTTTTCAGTTTTTTGATACTAGTGCCTGATGAAGGTGTTGTTGGAACTTCTTTTTGGTGTGTGAGCTACCAGGGCTAAGGGAAACATATCCAAAGACAATATCCATCAGTATGGTGTCCACTAACAGTGTGGATAGTTTTTGAAATTTTCTCCACACGAACAAGGTGAACTGTGAAGAAAATACCAAAAAACAAAAATCGTGTGGCAGAATTGTCCAGATACAGAAATAACCAAGAAGGCGTGGAGTACGATTCACGATCATGGGCGGAAATAATGTCAGGGAAATCAACAGTTTACAAATGTTAACACCTCAGAGGACCATGATGAAAGCTCAAAACTTTTTAACTCTGGAAGATGCTGCGTCTACGCCTCGTAAGATTAGAAGAGTTGATTGTTGAATTCTGCATACAGTCCGCTATAGAGTCGCTTTTTGCGGAGAATCAACTTATTGTAAAATACAATTGTATGTTAAAGATCCCAATGATTGGTAAGCTTATTGCAATTTCTTGAAAAAATGTACAAATTACTCTGCCTGGCTGACTGGTGCTGAAGAATGGCAAAGCGAAGCACCCGGCCTGGAACTAGCTTTGGGGAGCAACAAAACGTCTGTTGAGAATAATGGGTACATTTGGAATTTTATCGATCGCATAATTTGAGTTAACGTTTGAGATAGTGGCAGAATTAATAAAGTAACTCATTTTCAATCCTGCAATTGTGCCTCCGTTAGAATATCTTGAGTAACTGAAGTTTTTCTGTTGAAATTCTGGACTGACTTCTCACACTTATAAAAACCTAACTGGTTCCTGAAACGCTCCTGATACTTACCATATACCTTTTTTTCGCCCACTTACAATATCCTAGTTAAATTTATTTCAAAGGTTTTTATGACGCAAAATCCTCAACACCAGAAGAAAGAAAGAAAAAAAAAAACAATTGTGAAATCGGTTTCACATGGTTTGGAGTTGCAATGGCCAGGCTCAAGGCCTACTCCTAACACATGTACCGAAATGTCAGCACAACATGGGAATGGCAATTATCGTTGGATTCAACCTCTCTGTGGAGCAAACCAACATTAAACACTCAGAGGAGATGATCCTCAGTGCCATGAAGTGAACAATTTTGCGTACTTATAAACTTAGCTGCTCTTGGTTCAGGATTTCTTCCTATAATTGATGTTCCAGCTACTTTCTGTTTATAAAAGGATGAAGCACGCTCTTTCGGCAAATATCCTGCTCTTTCATTTGTCCAAATTAAAGTCTATGTTCAAAACACGAGCATTTTAAATGGTTGAAACCAATAGAACGACACTTCGGTAGAGCCACATACCTCCACCAGGCTGAACAATTTACAGTTTATGTATTATTATTCCCGCTGATAAGTGGTATCTGGAAATCCGACCTGAAGCCAAAAATCCTAATCGGCTTATTTCTTGTCCACCTAACCAACTCACCCACCTAGTTTTGTTATAATCGTCCACAAATTTTTTGAAATATCATGCCTGTTTATATCGTGTTCAGCCTCATCTCTCAATGGATGAAAGAATTTTTCAATCGGTTTTACAGCCGTTTTCAATGCTTGCTTTAAGAAATTAGAATAATTGTCGAAATGTGGATTCGGATTTGAATCTCTTCCAAAAATCGAATGCATTCGTCCTTTGTCACAACCCCACATTTTTCGCACCAAGAGTGGTCAAATCCGTAGCACAACTTTTGAGAATACAGTGTTTATATATCGTTTTTGGCACTATCTCTCAATAGTGAAGAAGCACTTCAAAAACTCTCGATCCAGATCCCTAAATTCGGATCTTCACTAAAATCGAATCAATTCTTCCTCATCCACCCCACCTTTCACAAGATTTGTCCCGAATCCTCCATAAACCTTTGTGTAAATGAATCGTGATATGTATCGTTTTGGCCCTTTCTCTCAGGTGAAGAATCACTTTAAATTCTAAGTATCCCAGATGTCAGATATTCACTTAATAATCTAACCAATTACGTCTCATCACATATGCCCCAACTTGTCCACCAATTTCGGCTGAAATCTGCCCACAACTTTTTGAGATATCCTGCTTCAACAGACAAACAGACAGACAGACAGTGGTGAAACAATAACCTCCGTTCCTTTTGGTGGTTGGAGGTAATTATCTTTAGGAACCGTTGCCTAAAGTGTCTTTCTGTCCATAGTAGCCCTGTATCAGTGAAAAAAAAAATTAAAAAGAAGGCGCAATGCGCCTTTCCCCAACTTCCTTGTCAATTTGATAACGCATACATGCCATCTTTGTCTTTGAGTGTAGTAATAACTTGAACATTGCTATTTCATTTTCTTCTACATTCTACATCTACGTACAGTGCCATGCCTTTATTTTCCCTTTTATTTTTGTACACTTCAGGATTCTCCTTTCTTTGATTTTTATCTTTTTCTACAGTCGATCAGCAAAAAAAACAACATTATCACGACGACTGTTTTGTTCCATAATTAATACATTAACATGTCTCAAGCTATCTATTGTTCTTAGGAGCATGGTCAATAGCTTCGAAGCAGCTACAATGAGAAGACTTTGTCATAACAAATGTATCAGTATGCAACAATAATATGAAAGAACAGCCATTTTAAAATATCTGTAGAGAAATTTAATCCGGCCTGCTAAGAAGAGTCTAATAAAGGGCCAAGGTAAATTAACATTCAATATGACAGAGGATACAGGATGAATTTTGTTGTTAAGATATAAGTGTGTGTTGGGGAGGTGGGGGAGAAATAGTTTGACTTCTTTGAGGGCCATTCATAAAGTACTTGGAAAAGTTCTGTGTGTTGGCTTAACGGTTAAAGGTGGCTGGACATTAAGATTTTAGGTCTTCAGTTTTGAGCCCCTGCGGTATCCATAAATAGCACCTAGGTTGAGTTTGAACTCAACTTCTCATCCTTCCAAGGTCAGGCATAAAAATGAAGTTCGAGGTCAGCAAAAATTGAGTACCATAAGCACTTACTATAAACGGTTGGGCACAACATTGGTACATAGCAGCCATGTTCCAGCAATGAATGCAACCAGCAGCCAAGAAGCTGCTTTTGAAATAGTATAATAATAAAAGTTGTAATATAATATGCTTACAGTAATCCAAAGACACACTTGATATTTTTTATTTTATTTTTGTAACTAGCAAAGGGTACCTGACGTTGCCTGGCAATGCCTGGTCTCCTCCAGCCCCCCCCCCCATTCACTTCCCTCTCCTACCCCCAACCCCCAAAAACCTTTCCTTCCGTCCGCCCAATCCCCCTTCCATGGCTTGCAAATGAAACAAACCGTCGAAGAATAGAATCAAGTTGCAATAAAGCCAGGGTTACAAATATTTGAAGCAAAGCAAAGCAAGATGGAAAGGTAAGAGAAGATAGTGCAACAATGGTGTGTTCGATTACCTAGCAGCTTGTAGAGTCTCTCCAAGTGAGCTTAAGCACTCCAGCAAGCACTCTATAGACGAAACAGTTGGATAAGAAATGGCTGGCTTAGCCGGGATGTAACCAAGATATACATGCGATAAGATCAGACATTCGATGATAAGCCTTTATCAAACAGACCGCTTGCGTTCTGTATTTAAAAATAATAATAATAAGAACCGGCTGTCGAATGTATCGTCATGGCCTTGCAAACGGAGCAACCAAGCAGCTTGAAGAGCACTCGCCAAACTGATATTAAAACCATCAAAAAAAGCACCAGCCACAATCCAATGAAACGTGTTGAGAAGAACGGCTGGCTTGGCAGGCGATTAGTGGTGGATACAGGTGAAGATTAGGCATTCATGATGAGGCACTTTCGCATCATAAATTCTTTTCAATTTCACTCAATGAAGTTACAAACACTTTTGGCACATTCTCTTAATCTTTTTCTCAACTTCAGTATAACTTGATAATAATATATAATAGAAAAAGTTTAACGTTTTGGCAATTTTGTATGCTTGGCTTTCAGTAATACATGAATAGCTGAGTTCTAAATGGAATCATTAATTTTCTTAAATTTATTTGAGATTTCACATCCAGATTTCCTAAACACTTAATTTAGTCCACATGCGCCTAATCCTCAATATGCGAAGACACAATTTTGATTATTAAATACTTCTAATATTAGTCCGTGAGAGGACATCCGTGGGGTTCGAAAGTGAAGGAATTTTTTTGAAGTACAGGGCCGAACAATTGGCAAGGCCTAAAACTTCTGTGAGGGAGAGTGTGTTGACCAAGTATAAGCCTGTTTTTGTGTTTTTCATTATGAGATGAGTTAATTATTTTCAAAAAGGTGTGTTTTTTAATTAACCCAAACACGCCAATTTCATTTCATAGCACTCCGTTGGAGTTCCCTTAGTATGCATGCAAAAGTTTTTGCGCCGCTATGTTTCATGGTTTTGAAGCTTGGAGGGAGACACATCCACACTACACACACACTCACACACTGACTGTCACAGATCAAAACACTGACATTTATTATATGTATAGTTATGACAAGTCTGACAGTTATTAATAAGAATATTTTGTTCTTTGCTATTATTATTATGTTTTATTTATATTTTGAAAAATAATAAAAAATCTGTTTGTGTTTTTCCCTTCTTGATTATTGTGAGTAGTTTCGTCTCAATAAAACATTTTGAACACTGCTCGTACAACTTCAACAAGCACCGAGTTGTGATTTGTGTTTTGTAACGATAACTATGGGTAACCGCAATGCCATACAGTACTTCCCGTACGAATGCTGCCCAAAGCTTGCCGCGTAGAAGGCATTTGTGAAGCACGGACTAAATTCGGTCTTTAACACATATTTAAACGAGGCCTCCTTTACTGACGAACGTAACACTGTCAATTTGAGGAGCACAGGAGTTGGTGAGTAGCCATGGCAGAGCTGCATATATAATGGCGACAGATTCTAATGTTGGTATCTAAATAAATAAACAAGTTCATTGTTTCGTCCTCTGGATATGTGTGTTCATAGGCTGTGGTCCCATTGGGCACTGTTTTTGTTCACTCAAAACCACCAAATACGTGTCTTAGTAAAGTGGAGTTTATTTGACAGCTCTCCAGGCAAGCATATCTTGCCATGAACAAAAATGTCACCAATTATTACTCATTAACACTTAATACAAATCCGAGGGATTTTGCGGTATACTTTTATGCTGTTTAGATATTTCAGCTCTATCATACTGGAGAATAATGTTATGACAATATGTGTGTATAATGGCTTATCAAATTAAATGTGCGTTTTCACATCTATTTTGATATACAGAGTCGAGGCTCAGGAAGATGAGAACAGAGAACAGATCAGTAAAGAAAAACGGAACAAAGAGAGAGGGGGGAACACCATCAGCAGGGCCTGAGGGTCCCAACATAGATGGAGACAGACAAAACCAAGCGGATGCGGGTAAAGATGTTTTTAGTTTTTTTTCGGTAGGGGCGGACGCATGGGGTGAAAGACAAAATTGGATACAGAATGGGGAAACTTTCAGGAAGGAAGGTTTCATTAAAGATGCATTCATTAATTTTTTTCCCTCAATTTTTGCAAATGCAAGAATCTTTGACTGCTTGGCCTTCCAAGATATCCCTTTCATTCATAATAGTGTACCTGCACTGAAGTTGGTGCACTATATTTTGAATTAGTTGACTTGACCTACATATTTCAACGATTGCAACGTAATAAACAAAAAGCCGTTTTGATCATTGATTAAATAATTTTCATGATGTTGAGTTTTTTCTGGATAGATTGTCAGATGGGGAAACATTTTTCTTAATTTACACTTTATATCCATTAATGTTGAAGGTCAAGTCATATGGTGTCCGAATAATAATATGGCCATTAACTGGTGCGCTGGGTGCTAGGGAAGGTTTACCCCTTGGCGATCGGCTTTGTGATCGCAGATAATTAGTTTCCATTACTGTAGTTTGTGTTTTTTTATTGCATTATTTCCATACTTGGGGCTTCTTGAAGCTGCAGTTCAGGAAACTTAAATTTCATCCTTTTAATGCTAAGGTGTATAACACGATCATTTGGATGATATTTGCCGACTGTTTTTTTCCACATGTGGCCTGTATTCAGGTGTCCATTACTTTTAAACATTTGATTTATTAATGGCTGTATTCAAAATTGCAGTTAGCCGTCGATGTCCTGTTATTTCTGTCAAATGTAATATTTTTACCAGAATCAACCTTGAATTTTGTGGTGCTGGGTTTGCAGCATTACTTTGATTTATACCTTTGAACCTTGGCAAGTTCCAGAGACTATGGCAACAGCTCTCACTGTTGAGCAACTGCCATTGCAGATTTCACACCAAGCAGGTAGCTCAGTGGCAAGTACAACCTCTACTATCCCCTGAGCTATTCTGTTACCCTAATCAATGTGTCCAAAGAATGAAGACATAATATCTTGAATTGCAGTCAAATAAAAATCGAGTATATCATGAAATGGCTTGTCACTAGCTTCATGATTATTCCATCTGTTTGAGTGTTCACATGCTCTTTTTGTCTGATTGTCTAATGTATAAAGTTAATTATTTTTATTAATGCTACTGATGGCTATTCTTTGATGCAAAGCAAGCTCTTGATGCATCATCTGGAAGCATGAAGGATACAATTTTGGATGGAGACGATCCAGTGAGTGGAAAAGAAAAAACTACGCCGTAGTATCCACATAATGAGTTGAGGTAAGTCCAAGCAGCTGTTGAAGAGAACATGTAGGATTAACATATCACAAAGCTCTGTTCCCAATATCATCATCTAATTCCTCCATCGGGACCTATACTCTGTACAGAGCTAATTGGTGCTGCCAAATCAGTCCTCCTTGGCTATTGGGCGGCACAATCCTGGACAGGTCGTTCCCTCCGACACAACGGATACTTAATGGCTCAATCATCCCAGCAAGCTGTGTACTCATTTTGCGACCTCAGAATGAAATGAACAGGCTGAGTCAAACCCCCACCTAGTATTAATTCAAATGGCCGCACAGGATTTTATGAAATCGGGACACTAGGATCCCAAGCCCCAAACCGACCCTAACCATTAAGCCATACACTCAAGATATCATCATCATCTTTATCATCATCATCATTATGCATCATCATCATTCCCTCACACCCCAAGGAAGCCACCGCACTCCAGACTGGATTCGCCGCATAGAGATCAGAGTGAAGATGAATGTTAAAGTGGGATGGGGTTCGTTACAGTGAATTTCGATGGATTCACAGAGTGTGCGGCGTTCGTATGAGTTATGTTTTCGTACGGTTGTTGGCACAGAGCGATTTGTAAGTGAGGTTGATATGTGGATGTTTTTCCACAATGGGTGAGTGTGTTGTGAAAAGTGGGAGGTATTCATCATTTGAAATAGATATTGTTGGTATGTAGAGTTGCTGGTGAGATTTTTTATTTTTTTTTGGCCTGAGAGTTGGGTGGTGGATCATTGTACAAGTTGGTGGCATCGGTGTTCTCGTGTTCGAGTGGGGCATCGATGGATAAGTGTTTGCCTCTGACATCAAGGTTGTAGACATTGAAGGCAAGTATTTTTGTTTGGAGGTTTGAGGATTATTTCGATGTTTGGTGAGTTGGTTTGCGCGCTGTTGGTATGTGTACCTGGAAGCACTTTGGTTTTGATAATTATTTTGAAGTTGTTAAAACATTTTGTTTTTTGGATATGGTTGCGTGTCAAGTTTGGACTAGCATCGTTAATAGTGGTTTGGATAAATGTTTTGTAAATTGTTGGTTGGGAGAATGTCTTTTTCTTACAAAATTTGGTATTGGTTAATGTTTTTTAGTGCTTGTTTGTTACGTTCGATTCACCCTTTGGCATTTGCTGGTAGTTAAGTTAACTGCTTGTAAATGGAGGATTTCTAACAAGGGATTTCCTTTCCCCAAGAGCTTAGTTTTGGTACATGGAAGGCAGCAATGGTGGTGGCGACGGAGTCATGACGCTCTTCCCCATTTCTGGTAGCTAATGTGAGCATTTCTGGTTTGTGAAGCTGTCTGTCCACTATATCCAGGCTGATAAGCTGAATCCTCACTATTTTGTTTTCTTTTCTTTTCTTTTTTCATATTCTTTTCAACTCAATATCTTGAACTTTGAGAGGTGAAGGTTCCCGGGGTTTTGCTTCCACGGTTCGGGCGAATCTGCAAATGCTCCATTTTCCACTTCCAATCAAAGCAAGTTTTCCCGAACCGCACTCGCCATGTTTAGCTAGGTTTTTCTTCTTGGTCCTTGTGTTGCTGTTTTTTGTTTTTTGTCCAATTTTCGCAATGTTAAATCATACCTTTGTTGTGCTGTATTGTCAAATTTGTTGCGTGCCAGTGACTCAGACAGTGTGCCAGTGACAAATAGACTACTCTTCATCGAAAGTACATTGGAGGGTCTTTGATGTCGCACAATACTAGCAGAACGGGTCCCAGCTTGATCTGCCATCCCAACACGGCACTTTTTTTTTTCTTTCCTGATGCACAGCACCAGTCCTGCACAGTTTTAATGTTCTGGATAAGAATCAAACCCCAGACACCTTCATAAATAATAAAACGTTTTAAATTGCGTCGTTATACTTGATGAAGGTAAGGAAAAGATGAATGCTCCAGCTGTAGAATCGTTGAAGAGTTGAGGTGGTCAATTAATCATTGTCATGTTTATAATTGGATGTGATATGTATGTTTTTGTTTTCTTCAAGCTGTGCTTGGAGACTATGAGGAGCTGTTTGTTGGAAACAGCACCAATGCTGCATTGTGCATTAAAAAGTGCAATAGTTACTTCAAAAAAACTTTTTCTTTTCCTTTATGTGTTTCGACGGGTATGTGTCGGCATGCGGTGGCGTCGATGTGCCAGCAAATCCAAGACAAATCCACAGCATTAGGCAGCATTGACTACGGTTAATGAGTTCAGAAGGAAGCGTGTTGGCCGGAGAACTAGTGAAAACGGCCGAAAACAACAAGGAGCACATTGAGTGCCTGGCTAAAGGCACAGAAGCGGTAAACATATGAAACAAAGGTGTGTGCCTTATGAATGCCTCATGGGAGGACAGAGCGATGCCAAGGACAAGACCGCCCTTCTCACCTGTCATTCTCTTTGCCAAGGAAGGCCCGTCGCTTCTACGCAGGCACGAGAATGGCGGTTGGAGGATGTCTGGGTGAGGAGGAGGAAACAGTTGAAGTGAGGAAGGCGTATTGTGAATTTTTTTTTTTTTTCCAGTCTTGGACCCAGTTGCTATGACCTCGATATCTCACATACTGTTCTTGATCCATCGCACGCCTATCTTACTTTTATTTCATGTTTTCTACTCTTATTATGAGAACATAATTTCAAATTGGTCTTTTCTCTGATTGCATTTCAAAGCATCCTTCCAAAGCTCAACAATTATTATTGCCCATTTTCTGTTTTGTCATCCCACTTGTTAAATCTACCAGATTGTCCGCACTTTTGTGGGGGTTTTATTTTTCCTCTTCAAGGTGAATGTTTTTTTTTTTGCTTTTTTTTTTTTCGCCCCCAGACTCACTAAGTTCTTTTTTCTCCCACATTTGCCCTTGAAATTATTTGCTTTTCCCATCTGTCACATCATCTTTTCAACTGGCATCATTCCAATACGTTTTATGAAGCTCAGCCAGACTGATATTTATTAAGAGTCTCCATGACCCAACATTCCTTCTGAAACCTAGCATTGCAACCAAGTGGGAATCTTTTGAACTTTTTTGAGGACCTTTAACCCCCTTGTTGTCTTCCTGAGCCCTGGAGGACGAAAAATGGCAGCATAGATCGAGCTTCGGCACATCCATTCAATTCTTGTCGATGTTGAAGATGTGAAGCATCATCCCTAAAGTGAACCTTTTATAATGACATATGTTTGTGAAAGTGGTGGGAAATTAGGGGGGTTACTTAAGTTGTTTTATGCCACCTCAACCTGCTTCCACACTTAGCTGACTCTAACTAGATTATTCCTCTTTCCTTGTTATTAACCTCTTCTTCCTAATGCATTAATTACATCGAGATGTTGATTGAAGCCAGCATCCTTCTGGTGTTCTCAGTTGTGTTCGATGTCAATACTGATGAAAACGTTTTTTTTTAACAGGAATATGAGCTCGGTGGTTTGGTAGCTTTTACTTAAGTCCAATAAGAGACATGTACTTTTAACAATAACTAGATTAGTCGACATTGGGCAAATCAACACAGTAAAAAATGAGATTTGAATTGTAGGGGCCATCATCATGAACCAATGTGTTCAGAAAGGTGATGATAAATAGAGAGCATAAGGAGAGCTTTTGTTGGGTAAAAGGAAAAAAAAAAACAAAATAACCCTCCACTTCCAGAACTTCGGTAGATATCTGTTACAATGCACCTTGCTTAAGGGGTCTGCCATGAATTGAGTGATTTCCTTGTTCCTAAAATATAAATAAATTCTTCTATTCTTCTTTCTTTTGTGTGCATGCCTGTCTTCTGGTTGCATTCGATTGGTTGAGGGATCAGCAGCTTATCACTTGATGCAATTCCCCTATTACAGTACACTGGTACTCATTTTGGCTTGACCAATCAGAAGGATGACAGGCTGAGTCAAACCCCACCCGGTTGTTAATTCAGCAACTCAACCAGGGCTGCAAGCTCAGGAACCATCCAATCCTCCATTGGGACCAACCTCTATAGTCTATACAGAGCATAAGTGCTGCCTGAAGCAGTCTCCTAGGCTATTTGGCCCAATCCTGGACAGGGTCACCACCTAACACAGGATAGCTCAAATGGCTTGCAATCATCCCAGTCAAGCTGGTACTCATTTTTCGCAACTCAAGAAGGATGACAGGCTGAGTTTTAACTCCCCCATCTTGCAATAATTATTAGCGCCAAGTGAGATTTTGAACTTGGACCCCAGGGATTCCAAGCCAACCACTTTACCCAAACCATTAATGCAACACCAGGCTCAATAATAAATAAACCCCTCTTTACCTCACCAACCGAAGCTGGACAAGAGGAATGTATTCACCCTATTTTGGCTTTCTGTGAGCAGATGTCTTAAAAAGTTGTGGATGGATTTTGGACGAACTTGTTGAACAGGTTGGGTTGTGTGACAAGGATTGAATTTTATTCGATTTTGTGAAGATCAGGATGTGGATCCGAATTGTTTACAGTGGGATTCTTCAATTGAGTGATAGTCCCTCAAAGTTAATATGTTAGCACAGTATCCCAAAAAGTTGTGGACGAATTATTGACAAAATCTTGGAATTGGATGATTTGGTTGGTTGATCAAAGTAACAGCTTTTGATTAGGATTTCGGTTCAGGTAGCCGTGTGATCCGGCCTATCAGTGGAGAGTACAAAAACGTAAACTGGTCAGCCTGGCAGTTGGAAGGATGATTTGTGCTTAATCAAGTGCCGTTTACGTCTTGTGGCATAATGACATGCCCGAGGGTAGTTATTTCAATACCAATTTCTTATTTACGCCGTATTACCCCCCATATAAGATGTGAAGTTCAGCTAATAATTCCCAACAAATGGCAAACAAAATGTCCTGGCTGCATTCAAAGGTGTACACTTGTTTATAAGTTTGCCGATGGGATTTTTTTTCTGATTTTCCAACTGCAGTAATCTTTTGTAGCAATCCCTTTCAAGTTGTGGCGGGATCCTTGAAAGCATGAAGACACTGCATTTTGAAACCTTTGTAAGACTTTAAGATGACTGTCTTTTCTGCAACGATGTTGATTTAAACAGTGGGTATTAATGGTTGGGCCTGTAACTTGATGTCCCATCTGACACATAGTTCATGATAGTTGGAATCCCCCGTTGAAATATACCATTTACCATGATTTTGGTGGGCCAATTGGTCTATTTATTTATTTTTATTATATTTATTATTTGTTACAATCATGGTAAAGTACACTTTCCTCCTTGTGGCCATTTTCCAAAAGAGCATGTACACTTTGTCCATATTGTTTCACGAATTTGGCTGGCCCTAAGCCTTACATTTAAAACTGAACCTGGTATGAATTTGTTTTGCCAAGGTGTCGGTGATGACTGGACTTAATCTTTCATGAAAAACAAATCAGAACATATACAACAAGCAGCAATAGCAGCAAAAGAACAACATAGAACACCGAGCAATGTCAACAAAATATGCAGTCACAGCAACACCTTCATAAGAAAGGGTGCAAAACAGATCCTGCAATCACAGACAATTAAGCCTTCTTCTCCCAATCATCAGCACGGATTTTATGGAATCCATCACCGCTTCTGATGTTAAATCCTTCCCTCTTCTCGGCAGGAAGGCTTGTTTTACGATCATCATTTGGAGTTCAGACCCGGTCATTCTAACCATGACCAATGGCTGCTTCTGCTTTCCGCAACAATGGTAAATGGAGGCCCTCAATGCCCAGACATGAGATCAGAGGCCATCTCCCAAGACATAATCGTTTGTGCTTAGTATGGTCTGGCACTCCCCCTGCTTAACAAACTCCTTCCTTATGGGTATCCAAGGCAATTCTTCACTTACCAGCTTGAAGACTTCCTTCCTTCCTGTCTCAGTCAATGTAGTGGCCCTTGAATGGAGTTCCCTCATCTCCTATTCCTGTCTTTAGGCTGGAGTTCCTCAAGGCAGCGTTCTGGGCCCTATTATTTTTCTGGTTTTTCATCAATGAATCTCTCTGACTCTGGAAAATATCTCCTCTTTATCTCTTTGCTGATTGAACTCAAACTCTGCCGTAACCAATCTATCATCCCTCAGATCGGCAAAGGGCAGCATCTTGTTCCACGCTCTGCAGATCTGGATAAAATCAACAAGCTGGTCCAACACTTGGACATGGATTTCAATATTGCCAAACCTCACACTCTTCGCTCTGTTCCTCTCGCAAAAGGACTTTTCTGGAACCCGCCCCTCGACCATCAACTTTCTCAACATCCTTCTTGAAGAAGTCCTTTCAATTCAGATTTTGGGTCTTCACTAACCCTGCTCATGATGCTTTTCCCCAGGGAAAGCCAACATTTCCAACCTGGCCTCCAAAGCCCATGGTCACCGATTGGGCATCCTCCATCCGTGCAAAGTCCTCCTCGGCCCACCTGAGCTCCTGACCACATCGAAGTCTTTTCATCCACAGCCTGGATGGAGTACTGCTTCTGCCCTCTTGCGCTGGTGCTTTTCTTTCCTGCCAAGCACCTTTCTCGGCTTCAACGCTGTAGAACCTAAGGCATTTAGGATCATTGGTAATCTCCATGATGAAGTTTGAGTTCCTATGAGTGTCTCACTCTCACCGCAGGCAGGTTGGTGGTCTTTCTACAGTGGTGTGCAGAGCTCGCTGACATGTGGATAATGTGAGAAATGAAACCAATTCTGAAGTTTTATGTACAAAGCTTGCCAATTTTATTATTTAAACTAGATACGACCGTGACCGTTTGCTTCGCTTTGTGAACAGCGCGAGAGGTTGATGAAAGAATCCATTTCAAGAAAAAGAAGAAAAGAAGATTAGCTCGCAAGCAGAACTATAGATTCTAACAAGCTGCTGAGCGTTGTTTGATTGGATCAAATTATACTCCCGCATGAGTTGAAGAATGAGAACGCTCGCACGATCGGGAATTGATGGTGTTTAGAAGTAATTTTTTGTGCCCGATTTGGACAAAGTCTCGGATACTGGCACACCGCAGGAGAATGGCAAGTAAGGTGGCCCTAAAGATTTTTTTGCGCTATCGCGTGTACCGTTTTGGGCTGTATTTTCGGTGGAACATACATACATAGATTGAGAGTTTTTAGTAACCATACTAGACAACCCGTGAACCCTTGGGTTTCCGTTGTGACAGCGGTTGATGAAAAAATCATTTCAAAAGAAAAAAAGGTAGCTCCAGCGAAATATCCACTGAGGTTTGTTTTGGCATTGATAAATACTCCCCGAAGAGTACTTTATTAATCGGGAATTGATTTTTTAATAATTTTTTTTTGTGCCGTTTTGAACGACTTGTGTTGCACGTCAATGTGCAAAAAAAAACGGAGAAAAGAAAGTCGAAGAATTATGTGGCGCAATCTTCTAAACCAATTTATTTATAATGAAGCACGGAAGTATTTAGCTCAAAATGGCGATGTTTTATTTTATGCTAAAAAATGAAGTCGTATCTTTGTCTATACTAAAGGTGTTTGGAGTTTTAAAATAATCTTTCAAGAAAAAAAAAAGATAGCTCCAGCGAACTATAGACCGACTCGAGGTTGTTTGCATTGATCAAATACCTTCCTGAAGAGTACTAGATCTGCTTATCGGTGATAGATTTTTTAATAATTTTTTTTCGTTGCCCGATTTGAACGAAACTTGAATACTTGCAACAACCGCAGCAAGAATTGTGAGCAAGGAGGGCCAAAAAATTTTTGCGCTTATAATGTACGTTTGGCTGTATTTCGGGAACATACATCTACATACATACATACATACACTAACATTCTACATACAAGATGAGAGTTTTAAAATTAAAATATAGATAGGTGATAGATACATCAGAAAGATGACCTCCCACCCAGTTGCAATGCATTGTCTTACGAAAAATTTCCCACAACCCTAAAGTTCCCACATCACACCCTCGGACAGGAGAGCGGTCTGAAATTGTCAGTTCGGCTCTGTCCACCCTGTACCGTTCTACCGTCTCCACTTCCGGCCCTCACCCCACAATCCTGTGTGTGCTCTGTCCCCTCCTATAAAATTTCCGCAGGGCGCTCAAGGTCCGCAGCAAACCCCTTCTCGTGAAACTACAATCAAGAGTATTGCTCGCCTTCAAATCTTTCATTTTCTGCTTTTTTCTTGCCTCTGGAACAAACTCCCACACTCTTCAATCCCCACTCTTTCCTCCAGGACTTCAAAACAGCTTTGTTTACACATCTTCTTATTCTTCCCCCATCAAACCATGGATCTTTCCTCCCTGTTAATCCCACACCCAAATCCACCTCCCTTCAAATTCCAATGCTTGTCAAATTCCCTTTGTAATTTATACATGTTGATGTTCTTTTGACATTTGCATGTGTACTGTACATGTTTGGGAGCCTCGCATTGGTAAATGCATTAGGCTGTCTGCGCTAATCGCCTGATGATTTACCCAGATAAGCGAATGAAACAGTCCGTGCAGCTGGGTGGGGGGGGGTGTAGCGATTGGGATTCTCTGTGTGTACTACTTGTGAAATGTCTTTACAGCTATGGTAGGAACTCTGGGCTCTGGGAAGGGTTTGAAAATAGCAAAAGGCTGTAAACTTGCATCGGCCTTTCTTGGTTGCTTTATACAGCTTCTTTTCCAGAAGAAGGCAGGGGAGAAAGTTGAAATTTTATTTGGTATAATCCGAGTCCCTGGGTTTAGTTTTAGTTGAATTTTTATATAACTATAATATTATATATATATAGTATATATATATTATATATTATATATATATATATTATATGTTACGGTTGTGGTGAAATTCACAGAACACATTCAGGTTCCCCAGGGGGTCAGTTATTGGCTGCTCTTAGAGCACCCTTATTTTTTTTGGACATTTCCATCTGTCTGTCTGTCCCGCTGAAACTTTGGTCAAGCCTAAGGGGCTAAACCACTTCAACCGGTTCAATGAAATTTGGTAGTGGGCCAATATTTCTGGGAATTCAGTGGTGCTTTCGAATATGGAACTCGCGGCCCTAGCAACGGCATAGCAACGGCCTTTAGTGGGTTCGAAAAAATAATTAAAAAATCGAGCTTAGAGTTCTTGTGCGCAATCTTCTAGCTCCCTTCAATGCCAATTTGCAGCCCTAACAAAAATATTTGTAAAGGTAGGAGATAGGTTTTTGGGCGAGTAAATGTCGAACATTTCAGAACGGTTAATTTGCGAATATCTCTAAGAGGAAGAGTCTGATTTTGATGAAACTTGGTGAAATGGTCAATGTGGCCTAGCATGTACAACAAAATGAATGGTTGCTAATGCACACCTTCCATTGCTTAGCAACCAGCTAAAATATTTACTTTATCGTCACATGTCGTACAACTTATTGTGGACGTGTACAAATCATACCTCCGAACTGGGACCTCTCGAGGGACTGTTTTTTTGTGCCCAAGGAGAATGTCTTACAGCATCAATAGTAAAAAGATAAAATCTTTAGCGAATAGGATAAATGGAAATTATACCAGGCTGCCATTTGTTAGAGGTCTCTTTGGAAACATGCCTGAAATTTCCACAAGGCGGGTTTTCTGGGCGCAACTAAGAGGGCTGTGATAATCATATTTATTGTGCTAATTGGATTGATAGCATGTATATTGAATATCGGATATCGCGTCGGGCCAGCTTTCCATCTAGAGCGAGAGCCATGTCACCGTAACCGGCTTGTTTCAATAAGTGTGTGTCCAGATTTAAAGATTTCCCCCACTGATGTATAAGGCATTATTTCGTGTGCCGGGGCTGTGCATCTTTTGAGTTGTAGGTTGGGGCGGGTCCCTCAGAACGGCGTAAGAATATAGGAATGTGTTATCACACGACCAAAAGAGCCAAGCCGAACTGTCCTGGAATTTTCCCCGGCGCGCCGAGAAGGGAGGCCGAACGCCCCGGGGCAATAAGGGGGCCACGTTGGAACGCCGAGAAGGCAGTTGGTCCGAGTTTGGTGGAGAGTCCCCTCTCCTTTGGTCTCCTTGGCGAGTTGGGAGGCGTCCGTTGGAGTTGGTTCGTTGAAAGCCGCGCCGTTGGGGCGTTGTTGGAAGGGCGTGTTAGAGTCGAGAGTGGATAGTTGGGAGCGTGGTTGAGTCCAGTTCGAGTGCGCGGGCAGAGACATCGAGGGTCGCAGCGAGTCATCAAGAGGGTGGAAGGTTAGCCCTGCTCGGTTCTCTCCGGGGTGGGCCCTGCGGTCATCCGGCTCCGAGCAAACATAAAGGCTTACGACGCCGGGTGCTTTCCCTCCTTTCTTTCTTTCTGGGGTTTTTTGCAATTGAAAGTCTGTGGGCTTGTCTACTAGTAGTGAACTGACTAAGTGCATGTAGATAAAATGACATATCGGCAGTAGGTCTTTTTTGCCTCGTGTCTTGTCCCCACCCATTCATTTGCCGTGCTTGCATATGTGCTTGGAAATAAAATGGTCCATTTGTTGATATCATCTGTCGTTTGCGTCCCTCCTCCATTGACTGCCCGTAATTGCGTTCGGAATAAATATAGCTGGTTTTTAAAAACCGATAAAGATAATCCGGGGTCCGCGGGGCTTTTGGCGATATAACAACGGCTCGGCAATTCGCAACTGACAAGCCTGCTTAAGGCGGCTCGTTTTCCGTGGCAGGCTGCCGTTGACGGTGTAAATCCCCGGATTTCTGTCTGCGCGAAATATTAGGTACATCGACAATTCGGCCGGATCAACCCTGTCGCGCGTGGACAGAAGAGTTGGCTGATTTATGGTGTGGTTAACAACACCCGTACTGGGTTTCGTGTCGGTTGTTCCGAAGCTGTGACTGGATTGCCACGTTCGGTGGGCGTGCGCGGTGCCGCAATTAGCTAAAGCGGTCGTTTCCGCCCAACGCCGGAGTGGCGAGATCCAACAACTATATTATATAATATATTATATATATTGAAACAAACAAAAGACACGATCATAATGTGACCGAACATTTGCTGCTGGCACCTCTCAAGGGTAAAAAATCGCAAGCAAGTGAAGGAGGGAAGTGAAAGTGCGTTCCTTATTCCCAAGGTCTCATAAGTAGACACTGATCTGGTTCAACCGTACGACGTCACTGTTTAATAATGCCGAACGCCCATTGGTCCCGGCGCTCATCATCTTCAACTCGAGCTCCCATTGGCTGGAGGAGAGTTTCGAGATGACCGTTTGCAACCGCATCCTGTGTTGTTGTTCCATATATGTGTCGTGTTTTGTTTGACTCCATATTTAAGTTCTGGCAAGTACCAAACAATCTGTTTACATATAATATATTATATTTATATATATATATATATATAATATATATATATATTGTATATATATATATATATATAATTGTTACGAATCTATGCCCGCCGGTGTGCGAGCGACCGCATCTCTAATAGCGGTGTTTGTCGCCCACCGAATGAGCATTTCAGTCGTGACTTCCCGGACAACCGGAACCAGTCAACGGGTGTTGCCTTCAACGCAACACCCACGGCCCGTTCCGTATTCTACCGTGCGAAATAAGGGTCAAATTCGCGATATCGATATATACCTAAGTATTCGCTGCGGGTAACCTACGAGGACCGTACCTCGGCGAAAGGCCTGTTTTGGAGACGACTCTTAAGCGGTTCCCGTTACTTTCTGGGATAAACGACCTTGGGCGGGTAGGTTATTTCGCAGAACCCTCCTCGCCCGGAGACGATTCTATTTATCGGTTTGTTAAAAACCCACTAATATTCGCATCAAGATTGGCAACTTCAATAGGGGAAAAGAGTGACACGACTGACGGTTAACATTTAAAGAAGCACAGTTTATTTCTACACACATGACGCAGGAAACCAAACCAACAATAAATGCAATCGAATTTGAATGAAACACGCATGCAGTCCATTGCAACCAAGCAAGCAGTGCGCGGGACGGGCACAAAATACGAGCCAGGACAAAGCCACTACAACCGACTATTGTTATTATTTACATGGCACTTAACAGTTCTACTTGTCAGTGATATCAGCGCCCATCTTCCACACAAAGAAACAAGAAAGACCCACCCTATAGACAAGGGGGTCAGGCTGGGCCCCGTAGGCCTTTATGGCGTGGGGACTTGGCAGACCGAATCGAGTCCCACGAGACCGTGCCAGGTTACCTGCAACCACCCTCGTGGTGGGCTTTGATGGGAGGGGCGTAGTCGCGACGTCTCGTCCCACGGCAAGCTTTTGCGCTTCGCGCATCCCCTCGTGGTCAGGCCGAGCTCTCTCCGCTCTTCTCTCCACACAAACGTCGCAGTGCTTTTGCGCGACACCGGCAGGCAGGGTTGCTTGCTCCGCCCCGCCGTCTCCTTCGCGATGGGGGGGCCCGGATCCGACCCGGAGAGAGCTCGCCTGCCACGGGGAAGGTGCGCGAAGCGCGAATAGCTGCCGTGGGGACGGGACGTCGTGACTCGCCCCATCAAGGCACCACGAGGGTGCAGGTAACCTGCTCGGTCTCATGGGACTCGTTCGGTCTGCCAAGTCCTGCGCCATAAAGGCCTACGGGCCCAGCCTGACCCCCTTGTCTAT
>CM068962.1:69891181-69904831 GCA_035128595.1 Eptatretus atami
CATGAAATATTTTTGAGAACTGCCAATAAGTTCTGTCTGAATGTTACGTCCGTTACGGTGGAATTACCCCAAACACAATGAGATTAACCATATGCAATTTAGGATGTGATAACATTGCGGGTATCCAACATATTGGACCCATTTTGGCATCAAGTGGAATGCAGTTGGCATTGGCATGTCACCTCATGGTTAATTAGCAGGATTATAACAAGAACAGGATAAAATAAGCTTTATTGAAACTCTACAACACAGTAATGGGCAGTTATAAGACGAACAGTACAGTACTCTACAATGTTATGAATAAGCTTTGGATATTTAATTTTATGTACATACATGGAACAGCTGAGAATTATGTTTCATAAGCATAATATTGTGTGGTTCTGACAGTGTAATGGGTCATGCTAGAGCCATTCTGATTGGTACGGAAATGCGTTTGGCAAATGAAACAAAATTCATTTTTTAGGGTACCTTTTCCATGAGGCCTAAAAACAGTGTGCATCCCAATTATTTTCAATGTTAACAATTCAAATTCCGTATTCAGCATATCCAGACACTTTCAAAAAAAATCATCGTTTTTGTTGGGAGGTGGGGGGGGGGTGCACGGTGGCCTATTAGCCCATGGCTCTAATAGTTTTTATACTGGTGTACGCTGTCAGAAGAGCTGCAGGCGACACGTCTCGATGTGGAATCTTCTGAGGACATTTCTTCCATTCATTCAGGCATTTGCGTGTGAGGTTCTCTCGAAGGCAGCCGTGACCAGTTGTGCCTTTGCGTGCATGGCGCATGGACCGTCGGTGGTCAGTGAAGACATTCCTCAATATTGAGAATGAGTTTTCACACATGGCAGTGGATGCACCAAGTGTTAGTCCAAGTCTCTAGCAGTCACTAACCTTGGCATGGCTTCCAGCGTTTTGTGGTATGTGAGAGGAGTTTTTTGTGTTGTCCATTCTCCTCGTTTGTGCTTTTCTGTCATGTGTGCGAATAAACTGCTTTGCAACCACACACTTGTTTCACTGATGGTTGCTTTGTTAATGTCATGATGGTGCTGGAGCAAAGTTGGGGATCCAAAAACGTGCCATTTTCGGGGATTCAAGGCAGCGAGTGAGGGTGAGTCTGTGCGTTGCGCCACTGAAGCGCTGAGGCGATCTCTCCAAGCACAGGGTCAAATGCGCTGTAAAAAAAAACCCTCTGCATTCCGTTTGTCCATTGTCGTTGTTTTGTCTGTAGTCTCAAAACACAAACTGTTCCAAGTTCTTAATCGTTGGTGGCATCTCGTTTTGGTGGTGCAGGATGTAGCAGTGTGAAGCATCACTTGGCCTGTTGCCACAGATCAGTGACTCATCTAGAGCGGAGTTCTTCACACTCTGTAGCAACTCGCCACCAGTCTCCAACTCCGTTTAGCAAGTCCATTCTCCTGCTGCAAGTTGTTAGGGCCTTCTAACAACATCAGCAGTTTTTTGTAATCAAAGATAGCATGAACATGAAGGCAGGCCCAGAGAACTTCCCAAAAGCCAATGCCTCCATCCTCATCTCTGCAACCGTAGGCACTCTGCATCAATTCTCCATAGTAAGATGTGATATCCTAAAAGATTCCTATGATCACAGACACGGTGGTAAATGTCACCATCCACCTTTGATCAGCAGTCCGTTTTTAACCGCTCACTTTTATACTGTGCAGGGCAACAGTGGGCTTTCTGAAGAATTTGTACAGGCAACAACAAACCTCAAGGAAATCAGTGATCAGCTTTTCTCTGCTGCCATGCGTGGATAACTACCAGATGGATTTGAAGTGAGTTTAAGCAGTGCACATAAGGGATTTCTCTTTCCAAATATCTCTTGCAACCACTTTGCACCCCCGTGCTTCCCGCATTACCGAAGCCCGTCGTACACTCTGACTTAAATATTTTTGACGTGTCAACGTCGCTGTTTTTTGTCAGCTTGCAATTATTAGGTCTGTCATGTTTTTGCATCTCCAGCGTGCTTGTAAGCTATTTGTGAGTAGACGCTCCTGTGCTTCATTGTGATGCGATACGAAGCGAATGATGATTGATATGTTCTCACATTCAGTTGGGGTCCTCGTCCATCACCTGATTGGTAAACCACGATGTGCCTACTTCTTCCCGATGGCATCCGTCACAGACATTACTCAATGTGCAGATTCAGTTCATTCTGCATTTCTGACTAGTGCAGCTTTTGCCGTTTCGTGGATATGCTTTATTATTTTTGGCTAGCTCGGTGTCTTTTTGGAGTGTGTTAGTTTAAAGCGAGAGACAGAGCCCATGTGCCGTCATGACATATCCTCAAAATGACTCAGGCTCTCTGAACGGGTAATGATTCTTCTGCGAGAATCCACAACAGTCTATAAGAAGCAGACACATAGTAACGGTTTTCATTGAGCTGGTCAGCGATGAGGAGTGGTGGAAATCTCCCTGACCACCAATCGATGTGCCTCTCTTCTACTTCCACCTCAAAACACAAGTTAAATGTTCGCTGTTGAGTTGCGAGTTTGTGAACCCCCTGTCTTCCCTCAAGCGGCATGGTTTCATTCCGGTAGCCTCACACTGTGAAAGTAGAGTCCACTGGGCCATGTGCAGTTAACTTCCAACAATGGATAGAGCGAATGCTGCAGCTGTCTGCACACTGTATTCCAGCCATTCATTTAGTCTGGTACACAGGACACAAAAGAAGCGATCTCTTGTTCTAGAAACAGATGGCAGGGTACGCTGTAGCAAACTTGATTCGGATCTGCTCAGCTTCCAAGATCATCGGGAAAGTGGCTTGACAAGTCCCACAGCCATCCGAGGCGCGCCAATGCGTGGTACAACCCGCCTGCCTGCACTGGGGCTCGCAGCCGCAGGGCCTGAACGTTGCGCTTGGCCAGGTTGGCCAGCTTCTGTCGGTATTTATCCAACATGGATCGTCTCCTCCTCTCCCCCAAGACATGTCTTGTTGCTATCTTCTTTTTTTCCGTCGGTTGCATTTTTTCCCTTTTTTAGCCATTTTCGTATGTCCATTCTTTTCTACTACTGCGAGCTGCGCTCTCCGGTGACTTCGTCCCTCGTGACTCGTGTCACTAATCTCGTCGACTCGCCAGATTTGACGGTTGACGGTTTTTGATAATGCCATCACCAAAAAGCAGGTTTTTATCTGCATAAATTTCGAAATGCAAGCCGGATGCATAAACACTATTTTAAATTTTTATTAGAAAATTACTTTTGTAAGATGGATGGGTTGTGAATGGTCACGCGGTGCACTTATCTTGTAATTATGTAAATTTATGTCTTTTCCTTATTCTATCTATCATATTAATGAATAATATTGACATTTATCCTATTACAACCATCAGGTTAACCTGGCTTAATAGGGCTCCATGATGAGATGCTGATTGGCTATTCCTTAAACTAAATGATCCACGACATTTATATATACCACCATCAGCATCGACATTGATCCGAGGTCTTGCGGCTGTGTCGTCTTGGCTGCTGGCGTTGTGCTTGCGTCTTATCTTTATCTTGTGGGTTGGACTGTAATTGGTTTGCCATTGTTTTGGAGATGCGCTGGATAACGCACACTTATCTCTTGACTGTTATTCAAAGAAGGATATTTTAAAAAAGTTTATCCAAGAAGGCCTTAATTATTCACCACGTTGGAACATCTAGAATAAGGTTTAGTTCAACACAGGGTGATACTCTTAAACGCAAGGAGTTCAACAGATGGGCGCTCTCATTTCTTAAACACTGAAGTTGTTCAAAGGGTGCCAACAGGTGCATAATATGGGTGGACGTACACGTTGGGGGGGGCAACAGATGCGCGCATTGGGGGCATTGCCCAAAGTGCCCCCCCCCCTAGCGACGGGCCCTGAACCCACCTCCATTCTCACTCTACCGACATACCTGGCAGATACATTTTAGAGACCACTGTTTGAGTACAGCAGAGAATGCTTGGCAGTGGCAAGATTAGGCCAAGCTTTTTGCCTCACCTGTGCGTGATTGACATTATTGTACTTTGACACATCCTTAGTCATTACTACTATCACAGTAGATCAAGTCTGGTAGTGATGAGATCACTACACAGTACAAACTGGCAGCAACCTGTGTAATCTTCAAATCTTCATTGTTGTGATACACGTATTACCTACCATACCTCGTCAAAATTTTGAGATCAGGGTTTGAGTGGCCTTCCATGTGAATTGAATTTTAATCAAATGTTATTGAATGTGGCATGAAGGAACACATTAAGCAAATGTAGATACTTGAAAGACATTGATGGGAATTGGGAGCAGGATGACATACCTCAAGTGTGCTTCCTGATAAGCTATATCGACAGTGTTATACTCTGAGATATAGGACTAATGTCATCAACTTGGCCAATACCCGAGCACTCAGGGAAAACGCAGCCATTGGGCCCGAGGTGATAGAAAAAGGCCTCTTTCAGGCCAAAAAGCCAATGGACCCACAACATGACGCAGTGGTCCTCACCGCTTTCTCCAACTCAATGTTGAAGGGCTGGACATTTCTAAGTGTGAGATCCTCGCCAAGATCCTGAAGGACTCATCTATCAACATAGCCATACTCAGGAAACTCATAACAGGACGACAAAAGGCTGGCAAAGAAAAATATTTGGCAGGCTACAACCTCAGGGCCTGTCTGATTACATGCAGCAAAACATGGGCCCCCCCCCCTTCAGACTAATCAAGACATGGTCTTTTGAAATCCCAAAACTGTAGACACCAATAGCGCATAGTGCAAACAGTAAAGGTAAGCGGTGTCACTGTTGCAAATTTGTACAAGCTGCCCAGCAAAGATGGCCTCCTGCCTTTCCCCATACTAACCCCCTGCGGTTATACATCGGGATTTTTAAGTCACACATTAAATGGGAATAAAGGAAAAATGACGTGGCGGAGAACTAGCTAACGCAACTGGGCATCGACAACCAATCTCAACCTGCTGTTGTGACCCAAAACAGCCGAGACCTTTCCCTCGGGAGTGGTAGACTGGAGAAATCCTAACGTCTGCTTCCTGACAAGGAGTGGTAGAGGGTATCCAACAATGGCATTGAGAAGAGTTCCCGCTCCCTTTCCAAAAAAACCAAACATTGATATGCCCACTGTCGTCCACATTGATACAACTCAGGTCAGGTTATGGGAAGACAGCGCAACGCTGGTTTCCCACCTTTTTCCGCTCGGTACTCCAGGGGTCCGTCTGGCGATTCCCCAGACAGAATGACTGGCCCATGCCCATCTCTTGAGATGCCGCATCAACCTGCTGCAGACCAGAGGCACGTGGTTGGACCAGTGGACTCTCCACTCGAACCGAGGAATCCGTCAACTGAGGAATCTGGGAGCTGGAATCTGCACAGGAAAATAAGCCAAACATGTCAATACAGACCTCAGCTGCGCTACGGACTATGCAGGTAACAAATCTCATTTGAGTCTCTCTCAGCAACCGCTGCGTGGACCACAGTCCGACCAGCAATTAGCCAAGGATTCTCCGAAGAGAACTGGTACCAAAGGAATTAAGGTCTCATCTCAGAGTCCCTGGTCAGAGTCTAAGTCTCACATCGAAGAGCAAGACTGGAGGACCAAAGGACCTGAAGACTCGGAGTTTCGTCCTTCCGCAAAGTACCGGCAGCACAACCAAACCATGTCCAGTGAATTTCATGACTCCAGGCCGACCGAGACCTGTCTGTTGACCTCATGACTCAACAGCCAGCAGCAGACATGAAATTCACTGCCAAAGGTAGTGAAAGTCTCTCACGACCTACAAGATCCTCACCACAAACAGCCTTGACAGGACAGCAGCATCCAAGATGTCAATTGAAATCCCTGGATTTCGTTTTTGACCCCAGGAAACCGAAATGCAGTGGTCCGCTCTCATTCTAGCACTTGAGGGCCCAAAAGGGAATCTAGAGTCTCCGAAGATGACTGCATTCATCTGCGAAATAAGGTCAGAGATCTTGACAGTCGCCAAACGAATTCACCGCACTTGATCTTCTGACATCTCCCAGAAATCCTCCATTCAAGTGCTGAAAAGTGGTGGGGGCCAGAAAACACACCCTGACGAACTCAGTACAACTGAAATTAGTCAGAGATGGTAACCCATCTCACACATCTCAGTCAGAAGTATAGTTTCTGACATCAGAATCGATCAGTTTTGGTGGCACCGCAGAAGACTAACAAATCCTCGCAGAGGGCATCCTGATTCACTGATCAAACGCTTTCCATGCAGATCAAACATAACTCAAGCAGCCCTGCGAAACTCTCGCGGCGTTTCGGTGAGGCCCGAAGAGCAAACACACGGTCAATCGTTGTCCTCTTGTTGTAGCCCTGACTGCTTGGACGCTGGTGCTCAAACAGATGGGGCGTAACCCTATCAAAGAAGTTAAGTCGAGCAAAAGACCTTGCTCGGCATTGAAGCAAGCGTCACCCTCGGTAGTTTGTTTGAGTCTTGGCGCATCACCCTTCCCTTCCAGAGAGGGACAACAAGGCCTCGTCTACAATTCAGTTTGGGATGATGCCCTGTGTTCCAGTATGAGCACAACAGCTCTGCATGCAACAACAAGAGTGTCAGCATTTCCACCAGCCTTGAGAAGTTCAGCATGGAGTGCCTACAGATCCCTGGAGCTTTACCCATTTCAAACTGGTTCACCGCAGCCTGGTTTTGTTTCCACAAACAAGGGACAAACAGTTGATAGGTAGGGTCAGCAACAGGGTCAATGGTACCAAGTGCCCGTTGAGAGACAAAATTTCTTATTCGCCTCAGTGAGTTCCAAGATATCGACCGGCAACATCAAGGACGGTGGTCTTGAAGGCCACTTCACATCCTCTTTCAGGATCCCAAAGCTCCTAAACCCCGCCAATCTCCACTCATCCTGTTCTGCAAAACGTCTCGCTAACCCCCTCATCTTGGCTGCCCACACATCCAGCCTAGGCTGGGATGGTACATTCACGTCTGATTTAAAGTGCAATTAGAATTTGGTACATCAAGCTGGTGGTCGTATTGAGGAACTAAGCACTTGGTCCGACCCTGCGTTCTGGATTCATCCTCCACAACCATCAACGGACAGATGGTAAATCTCCTTTGCAACCGCCAGTTGTCAGAATTCAAGTCGACGAATGAGCCTTGTGGGCGCTGATAACATGATCGCCACCAAATGTCATGATCTTCTTGCAAAGTCAAGGAACTTAGTGCTTATTCAGGTTCAGTTCATGACCCATGGGGATCAACACAATATCATAACCATCCCTATCAGCTCCAGTCGATGAGTGAAACCCCCAAGACTAGAAGTGTAATCTCACCTGGGGCACCTGAGTTCAACGACAGACATCGAGCGTGGCAATGAAATGCATCCATTCGGTGAGATCAACTCCTCCTCGTGGAGCACATACAGAGACCAAAGGAAATAACACCTCAAGGAGTGACGAATCCTCGTCTCATAATACGCTCGTTGAGCTGGTGTTACCTCATATCATTGAGTCAGCTTAATTGTACATCAGCTAAATAATCCTTGCGCAGTGGTTACCATAGAGCGACCAGGCCAAGTAAGTGGGTGACACACCGCCATGATCTCCGCCGCAAACCGGTCTGCGCCCTCAGAAGAGTGCTTGCAATACGCGATGGTCCCGTTGAGCTCAGATGATAACAGAAGACAGGTAGATCCATCTTCTAGGGATGGCACATCCAGGCACCCACCCGACAGGGACGCAGGTTAAGCCGCAGGAGACTGGCTGTCTGGTGGGCGATCACCTGCAGACACCCCGACAACACCTCTCCTTGCAATCTGACCCAGGAATGTGTGCTTGGTTTCCCTCCTATCAATCAAGAGTTGTGGTTCCGAAGCTTTTTCCCCAGATCCCGGTTATCTGGTGGCTGCCCTGCGAAGGGAAGCTTGTGCAGGGGTACTCCCAAGGAGTGGGGTTTTTCAGACTTTGTTTTATGCTTAGTGCTTTTTTATGGTACCTCCATGGCCAAAAGTATGTGGAACCTACTCATCCACACATCTCATTCCAAAATCATATGGCGCTAAAACAGCCTCTACCCTTCTGAGAAGGCTTTCACTAGATGTTGGAAAATTGCTGTGAATATTTGCTGTCGCATTCATGTCCCAGGAGCATTTGTGATGGTCGGGCGATGATGTTGGGTGATTCGGTCTAGCCTCGCAGTCGGCGTTCCTAATCTCGCTTTATAGTGTTTCGATGGGTTGAGGTAGGGCTTCTGTGCAGGCAGTCCAAGTTCTTCCACATCCGACTCGACAAACATTTCTGTATGATCTCGGCTTTGTGCACAGAGGCATTGTTATGCTGAAACAAGAAGGGGCTTCTCCAAACTGTTGCAAAAAAGCTTTGGAAGCACAAAATCGTCTCGGAATGTCATTGTATTGCTGTTGCGTTAATGATTTCCCTTTCAACATGGAGATATCAGGGGCCAAACCATGAACAAGAAACAACAGCCAGACCATTATTCTCCTCCACCAAGCTTACAGTTGCAACTATGCATTTGGGCAGGTATGCATTCTCCTGGTATCTGCCAAACCAGTTCGGTCCCGTCAGACTGCGATGGTGAAAGCGTGGAACTTCATACTAGAGAGAACTTGTGTTCCACTGTACATAGTCCTGGCGGTGAGCTTTACACACTCCAGCCGACGTGCATTTGCCATGGTGATCTTCGGCTTGTGGTGCAGCTGCTCGCGCATGGAAAGCCCTATTTCTGGAAGTGCTCTATGAACGTGCGTGGTGCCGACGTGTTTCCAGAGGAGTCTGAACAGTCAGGTTGGTGAGTGTTTTGCAACCGCAGTGATAGACGACTTTCCCCACATTAAGCACTTCAGACTCTGCGGTTCCTGTTCTGTGAGCTTTGTGTGGCCGCCACTTCACGGTGAGCTATTGTATTGTCCTAGAACGTTTTCCATTCCCCATAACGCACTTTACAGCTGTGCTGTGCACTCTCGCGGCAGAAATTGATGAACTGACTTCTGTGGAAGCATGGCATCAATTGATGAAGCCACGTTGAATGTCACTGAGCTTTTCAGTAATGGCCCATTCTACTGCCAGTTTTGGTCCTATGGATTGCAGGAGCTTTTGTGCTTGAATTTTATACACCTGTCAGATGGGTGGGCGTGAAAATAGCCGAATCCACTATTCGAGGGTGTCCACATACTTTTGGATCCATGTGGTGTATCAGAATCCGCTGCGTGCATTTCCAGGAAAACCAGGCTTGGACTCCAGAAAGTGAATTGGACACGATTTCAAAACCAAGAACTGAACTCCAAGACGAGGATATATCACTTGTCTCAGCTAAATATGTGAATCTGCGGAAATCCCTCTCTGGTGCCAGAAACGCTACTGTGCGGTCTTCACAGGCGACACGTCTTGCCAACAGCGGATATGAAACGGCTCCTAAAGGAGCACAACAAAACTGGCGAACCAGATGTCGAAGGCATTAATTGAAGGCTCTGGACACAGAGTCTGAATCATTGGAGAGGAGTTGGGTGAGTCAACTAGACTCACCCAGCAGCTGCAAGGCATGCACATTCTGAGGAAAGTTGGGTGCCCGAAAAAAATACACAATACCTGCTGGCATCCCAAGAGTTTCTCTGATTCCATCGCAATCTCACCTCCTCCTACCTCAAAGAGCCGACCTTCTAAGTCTAAGGCGAGGATAAAACGGATTACCTCGAATACTCCCAAAAGTCCATTGTAGCAGTCACCTTCAGCCCATATAAAAGAAAGACATGACACGGTACTGTCGGAAACAAATGGCAACAATCCACAGGGGCGACGGAATTTTTCCTGATTTCTTAAAGCCCTAGAGAAAAGGGTCACAACCTGGTTGGCGGCCATTTTTACTGTCCGTCCTGAAACAGTGCAAATTCCTGCACCAGGAAGAAGAATATGTTTAATTGCCATCCTAAAACTGGAAGACAGCAGACTGCCTGCACTGCAAGCCCATCAGCTTGTTTGTGACGGGAAAAGCTGACAGAGAGATCCCACTATCCCGTAAACCCCGCACCCTGGAGGCTTCCATACCGGATGAGAGGGAGGGGGGTGCTTCTCGCCAGAACGTGTACCGTTGATCACGGTTCTCTGCCCTGTCCACCATCAACCGAAGCTGGCTCCAGAGAAATAGAAGAGATGTCAACTGCCTTGGTGGACCTATTGTCAGCCTATGAACAATCTGGCAGCTCCTTTCTCAAGTCTCGAAAGTTTTTCCATTGTTCAGAAGACGAAGCAAACTCTTCGGTATCGCTTGTGGGACCGAAAGATTGGGTTACCCCCAATTGCAAACCAGCTGTGTTGGAACACAAACAATGACTGTTCTCGTCCCCGCCCTCTTATACGCTCCATGGTCATGTGACCTGCTGATGTGACCTTCCTTCCAACGTCAGCCGATGCTGATGATTGTAGTGTGGAGCCCCGGACCCTAAGAATCGTCGGGACCAACTTACCTGGAGATCTGGGCATATTGGAGGAGTACTTAAACAAATGAGAAGCTCCGTGCAAGGCCCTAACAACAGCTGCTGCACCCACCATCATTGATAACCAACAGAATGCAGAGGTAGGACTGTGACATTTGCGGACTGAAAAAAAAAAGTTGAAAATGGTCCCTTATCTCAAACTTGGGTTACATTTGGATGGACCTCCTTATCGAAAAAACACCTGCTAAGAAGCGAAGGGGAAGGTCAGCCGAACAGCGTAAGCCTCATCTGGAACTGCGCAGGAAAATCATGCGGGAGCCAGCGGCATAACAGACCTTATGCACCACAAACTTTCGCCTTCAATTATCTGACTGGCAGAGTATTGCACACACATCTGGTCAGTGAAGTGCCGTACATGAGAGGCCATTCGATGTTCAGTTACAATGCGCAATTGAGAACATGTCCTGGACCCTCAAAATTGAACAAAGACTGATCTGCTATCTACCCTCTTCATTATTGGTGTAGCCAGCATCTGAAGGAATGTGCTGTGTCCTGGATACTTCACCACATCTTGGAATACCAATAAACTTCAGCACTATTTCATTGAACATCCACCGCTGGCCGCTCAAGTTCGAAACAACCAATGGAATCCCAGTGGCCATTCACATCACAAGGGTGCGATTTGTGAAATTTCAAGTTGGCGGGGGGGGATATAATTGACAGACATCACGGGTTGTATTTTGGTATTGTCTGACTTTTACAACTTACAAGCGATGGACTAGAAAGAATGCCATAAAGCGAAAAGTCTGCGTTACAATTAAAAATAGCCCCGTTAGGGGACTGACCTGTTGATTCCCAAACGGCAGCATGAAAATTGAGGATTAAGTGGGAGAGGGGCAACGGCCCTGCCTGTAATCGTAATGGTCAATGGGGAGCAGCACTTAGTCAATGGATGGTCCTTATGTTTCATGAGAGTGTTGGTGGTCTGCATCTGGCCATCTTTCTGAGAGAAATTATACAAATAATGACCCTGCATTTAGGTCAAAGCCCCCTTTTTCAACCTCCTCTAGTGGGGCAAGATCCAGATGGGGGAGCCAACCGCCATGAGAATGTCATTTTCTGATTCGTATCGTACCACATTTGGTCGCATATCAGTCATATGTTTGTGTAGGAAATGTTTTCAGTAAATATGAAGAGATTATGGGGAGCGAGGACTGTGGCCCAATTTTCAGGGAGATTCGGTATGGGAGGCACATCGCTGAAGGTTTGGGCATGGTCATGATCTTTTTCTTCTGCATATGGCCATATGGATTGCATTAAAGTTTATGTCTAGGTTCTCTGCAGTCCAGTGGCTGCCTCAGGGGTGAAGTTGGTGCGAGAGCTAAAAGTCCTCCCCAATAATGCGCAGGGATAGTGCGAGGTGATGTGCTCCATCGTCTGAAATCCTCCACAGTCACAGAGTGCATGCTGGGCCTCATCCCCATCGGTGAATGGGTGCTAGCAAAGGTCCGTGTCCAGTGCGGAGCCTGTTGAGGGCTGTGTTCCATTACCTAGTGGGAGTGCTGAAACTGGGTGGGCAAGTGGTTGGAGTCCATGTTAACAACAATGTTTATGAGGAGCTGTGGGCAACCTCTCCGGTGGCCCTCCACAGATGGCTTCACGTTTGGTGGGCCCGGCTAAGGAGCTCGGAGTGGTTCCACATGGTTTTCAAGGACTTGAGGCGACACACAGATGTTCAGTGAGAAGGCGCTGGGCCTGGAATTTCTGGTAGCTAAAATACGGCTGAAAGCACTACCCTATGGATGCTGATGGAGCAATATGTGCAGAGCATAATTAAAGCACGATCTTTGTTGGCTTGAGGCGTTCTCAGAACTGTTCATGCACAAGCGTTAAACTGACACGTTGATGGCCTTCTTATGGACACTCGCCTGACAGATGGTGTGTAATACCTGCGTGAGTCTATGAGGGCCGAGAATGCCGTAAGTATAGGTTAGTGTCCAGCTCCATGCAACCAGTTCCGGCCTAGTTTAGGTGAGGTTTACCCATGCCGCGACCTTGTCGCTAGCCTTTGCAGGTGTTTTATTGTTGTCAGGTGTCCGGTCAAATGTAACCCCAAGTATTGGGATAATGGCATTTTCACTTTCATACGCAGAATGTCACACTCTCCTGCATCTTTGGCGTGCGTTTGTCAAGATGGTGGGTGGCAGAGAGCTGTTTTGTTGGGTTTTGGGCAGAGCTTCCCATTTTATATAATACTATCTCAGTCAGCCCAGATCTTGGGTTGAGTTGTTCTAGGCATTTAAGTCGGGTCCCTGAGCCTACTGAGTGCGAATCAATAAAGTGTAATTTGGAAGGAGGTCGTCGTTGGTAGGTCACTAACAATAGAGGTTAAGAGGGCGGTGGAAGAGCACAGGTGTTGGAGGGAGGCCATCATTTAGTGTTTCGAACACGGCTGATTGCCTGTTGAGGTTAACGTGGATTCTTTCGTCCCAAGGAATCTGACAGTAGGTCTGATTGACTTCTGAACAAGTGTAAGACTTTCGCGACTTTGAAGAAGGAGGCCTTAGCACCAACTGTGTCATAGGCCGACAATAGGTCCACCAAGGAGGTGGCCATCTTTATGTTTTCTCTGGAAGTCAGTTTCGATGATGTGCTGGAGAGGCCAACAACCTGATCCGCAGGTCCTGTCGGCCGAGCCTTAAGACCCCCTGCTTCAGGTAGGAAGGCTCCAGCGTTGGAGGTTAACATGAGATAATGGGGCTCTCTCCACTTTCCTGTCACTGATTAGTAATGTCAATGATGCCACGTGGCAGTTTTAGTCTGATTTGGTTTGTCGGTTTCTGAGAAGAAGATTTTTTAATGTAATACAACAATTGGTGGCAAAACCCCCTTTAGCCCCCTCGAATGTGACAGATCTGGAAGGGGAGCACAACCCATATAACCTATCTGAGGATGCAGTGGTACATTGTTACATAACTCTATATTCCAGGTGTGGTGTTTGTGTGTTGTGTTGTGTGTGTGTGGTGTGTGTGTGTGGTGTGTGGTGGTGCTGTGTGGTGTGTGTGTGTGGTGTGGTGGTTGTGTGGTGTAACGCTGTTCGTCGACACCACTGGTCAATCTAATGAAACTTGCCAGGTATATTGCTGGGGCCTGACGTAATCGTCCTTATTCAAGGTTTGATATTAAATCGGACAAAGTGCTTCCCAATTAATGGTCCATTTCATTACCAACCAATGG
>CM068962.1:69906172-69919739 GCA_035128595.1 Eptatretus atami
ACAAACCTCAAGGAAATCAGTGACAGCTTTCTCTGCTGCCAATGCGTGGATAACTACCAGATGGATTTAGTGATTTAAGCAGTGCACATAGGGGATTTCTCTTTCCAATATCTCTTGCAACAACTTTTGCACCCCATCCGTGATAAAAAATGAGGAGGGAAAGAAGTAAAGTAAAAGATTACCTAGAGGATAGAGAAAAATTACGAGAACAAAAAACACACAAATAAAAAAACACAGCCGGTCCTCCAGCCATTACCGAACCCCCTCGTACACCTGAGCTTAAATATTGGTTACGTGCTGTTGGAGAGTTACGCAAACCTATCTATTCAGTGTCCCGTATGGTGAGATTTAAAAAGTTATTCAAGTTACATGTATAGATTAGCACCACAACCCATTGTGTTTAGAGGGAAATTAATGTGATTCATTCCCGGGCTGCGATCCCTTTGAGTAGGGCGTTTTCTGTTCCTCACACCTTTATTTTAATGCACACCAACCACACTCCTATGCAACACAACAACAGACCGCCAGGCAGCCACAGGGAGAAACCTTACCACTTCAACGCTCTGTGACCTTTGCCAAACACCTCAACAATCACCGCCATTCAAACGGCATTTCATTCGCCCATCGGCCACCGCCGAAAACTGCCTCCACCAACTTCACCTCTACTCCTACGGCTTCCACGCACCACCTGCGGGCACCGAGCGTCGGGCTATCTTGGGCCCGTTCAGCGACTACACGCGTATGCCGGCTTGAGTGCAAGAAATAGCGGTTTTTTCCGAGTGAGAATAGGATCAGGAATGGCTACACGCGCCCAACAATCTGATCCATCCAATAAGCGCGGGCGGCTTGGCCCCGCCTCCAGACGATCTTCTGAGAGAAATCAGGATATGCAATTTTGAGGATCAGGGAAGATTCACGCGCCTCCTTTTCCTCCGTCCATTCGGCCGAGCGTAGCTCCGCCCTGAGGTCGTTTGATCCGAAAATTTGCATATGGTGGTTCTGGAGCCGATAAAATGGGTGTCCGTAGCTTGTGAGATCTGCTGCGCGGCAGATGAGTTTGTGAGGCGTCATTACGGCTGCGAGGCGACGCGAGGTTAACGGAGGCGAGCGCGAACTGAGTCTTGCGAAGGGAAGATCGGCTGAGGAGAACCGGGAGCTCGGGTCCGGGGTGATGTCACACGGCGGTTCGGCGGACACGAGACTCCGGGAAATCGCTCGTCCGGACTCAGCAAGCCACCATACTCCTCCCCAGGCGTCAACAATATCCATCTTTCCCCGCGCTGAGAGAGTGCAAAAGGGGGCCCCGTCCCACTTTACTCCCAAGCAGGTGCCAACGAAACTGGCGGCGGGCCGCCGTTGGCAGCCGCCATTTTGCGGGCTCGCCACGAGGGCGCGGGCTAGGACCTTCGGTCTCTCGTGGACACTGGCATGCCCTATACAACCCAGGTTCCACACGCGCATACAACTAGGCCACGGGACTCGAAGTGGGACATGCCACACTATTAGCCTGTATGAGAGGAGGGTATTGTTTCTTGCTTTTGTCTGAAGAGCGTGTTGTGGCGCGTGTCCCTCTGTAAAGTAGAAAAAAACTTAGTTATAAGAAAGAGTGAGCATGTAAAAGTAAAGAAAACCCTTTCTTCATGTAACTCGTGTCAAAAGTGTACTAATTGCTATGTCTCTTTTCGCAATTCTTATTTGACGGTAAGAAAACACATGCTATAAATGTGTGCTAATCTTAATCCCGTCGTATCGATCGTGGAAATTAAAATGTGCCTATATTAACTTTGTTAAAGGGCTGTGCCCGTTTTTCGCTGGCCTGATTCTATCCTAATAAATTGCATAGTCGAATAAAAAAACCATCTTCACCCCAACTTGCTTCAGAAAAGGGGTTCGTGATTAACGTGGGTGATAGGTGTTTGGAAAATTTCCCGAGATCACGATCAGCCCCAGCAAGTAATTAATCAGGAACCGTCGGAGGCAGATACACCCGCTCGGTTATACACTACCCGATACTACCGCCACGAACGGACCGCTTAAGCGGTTCGTGCCGAAGTCGACCCTGCGGCGAAGGTGGCGAAATCGCCCGTTTACCATCCGCGGGTCACTCTGGTCAGGTCAGTTGCTGGCGAAACAACTCCTTCCACATCTGCTGGGTGGTCACAGACAGGGAGGCCACTGCATGTGGTGAGGCCCCGAGCGTATACAAGAGACCCAACTTATCGTGTGCTCCACAATTGCACAATGGCCTCCCGGGTGTGTATTAGTGCCTGAGAGTGGCCTCACGCTAAACAGTGAAATTGTCCCGTCCGTCTGGTGGGCGACATGCCTTAACAGGATCGAGTCACGTGGCAGTTCGCACCCGCCGGCGGCGCGCTACGACGATGTCGCAAACTATATATTTTTTTAACGTGTCCAAGTCTGTCTTTTTGGTTCTCAGCTCTGACAAATTATTAGGTCTGTCAATTGGTCTTTGCATGAACAATCTTCCAAGCCGTCGGCTGTAGCTATTGTGAGTAGTACGCTCTGGTTGCTTCATTTGATGCGATACAAAAGCGAATAGATGATGATATGTTTTCTCGCCAATTCAGGGGTCCCTCGTACCATCCACCATTTTATGAATGGTAAACCAACGATGTGCCTAACTTCTTGGTCCACGATGGCATCTCACGTTCACACGGTGTCAACCATCCACATAACAATGATTGAGCAGATACAAGTAATTCCAATTCTGCATTTCCGGACTACGTGAAGTAGGTTTGCGTTACCGTGGGATAGAACTGCTCGAGTAGTAAATCTGTCGGGTAACCTCAGCTCGGTGTCTTTTTTTAGAGTGTGTAGTAAATTAAGAAGACGAGAGAAGAGTCCTCACTGTAGAACCTCACGTTCAACGACATAACATCCTCAATAATCGTGAACTGACTCTAAAAATAGAAGCCGGCCCGTCCTAGACAGATCATGCCCCCTCGGGTGACGCGAACAATCATATTTAACAGCGTACATTCTATGATTTATTGAGGTGAGAAATCACACACATAACAACCTTGACTTACAAATCACCCCTTATATAAAGCAGACACACTAAACCAAACATTGAGTACCGGGGCCCGGATCAATGACTCGCAAGGAAAATAAGGGCAAAGAGTCAAGGTCTCGTCTGAATGTTAAGGCTGGTCAGGCATTGAGAGTGTGAAATCTCCTTACCCGCATGGGTCGCGACCACTAACAATCGATGTCGCCTGAGAGCAGGCCGCGTGCTGTAGCTGCCTCAATCCTTCCACCTCAAACACAAGTTAAGTTCCCTTTGAAGTTGCCGTGTTAGTTGTATTGTCGAAAGACTCTCCCCTTGCCGCATGCCTCCACACCATGCATGTTTTTCCAATTCCGGTAAGCTCCCTCGCACTTGTGAGTAGATGTCCGACTGGGGGGGCCCCCCCGCTCCCCTCAAACTGCGATGTGTGTATTAAACAACCCTTCCTACAGAACGAGTGATAGCAGACACTGTGTTAGCGCAGGTCACAATCGGCAATAAAAACTTGTCTTGCAACTGTAATTCCAGCCATTCATACAGATCCACTGCCTAACAGGGGCAAAGGCAAAATTGAATAGAGGAACCAAAAGCAACGGGGCAAACTGATGATGTTGGGCAGTGGGCATGGCAATGGCAAAGTAATAGGCAGGCAAGGCATTGGCCTGCGAATCAAAGGCGCTAATGGAGCAGACTGGCCTTGTTGCTGCAAAAACACAACAAAGACCGGGCCCAGAGGCAAAACTAGTCACCGGCACAACGGCGTAGTAACAACTTGAACTAATCGGTCCTCGTATACACAATTCAGTCCACAGAGCCCGATCGGGAAGGATCGACGGTCCGGCTTGACCATGGCACAACACAGGCCTTGCAGCCAACACGAACTCACGAGGCCAGCCGCCGGAGAGACGTGGAAACTCGCTGCCTGCGCGGGCTCTGCCCAGCCGCAGGCGAAAGAGAATTGCTTTGGCCGGCCTCTTGGCGTCCGGAGTCGAGGTTGCCACCTGTCCGTACGGTATTTCAGCACGATTGAGTCTTCTCGCGTCGCGTCTCGGACTCGCTGGCAGTCTCGCTGCGGTGGTGACCTCGAGCCACTTGCCAAGAAGGCCGAAACTCCCTGCCGGACAACACCTTCTTTCGTCAATCTACTCTCCTTAACTTAGTTCTTCTCGCTCGTTCGCCCACCTATTTTCGTCTTTCCTTTTTCTTCGCCTTGTCACTTGAGGTCCACTCCATTTTCGTATATCCATCATCCACGTCTTTTTCTCTGCGCTAGAGCCTAGCCTAGCACCTTTCTCCGTGATCGTCCCTTACCCATCATGAATGTTCGTGATCAAACTAAATAATCACGCCTCAATTCAAGCCCACCGAATTAGCGGTTTGAACGATTATTTTATTTATTTAATTGTTAATGCGATTGCATCTCTAAAATACCAGGTTTTTATCTGGCTTCTAAAAACTTTTCCACCAAATCTAGCACGATTCGAGAAACACACATATATTATATTTTATTTCATAAAATTAACTTTTGTATAGATGGAAGGTTGAACGGTTGTGAAGGTCAACGCCCCTAGACCCTCTTTATCGCCTTACCGGCTATTCGTGTACACAGTTCGATCTTTAACTTTAAAAACATTTTGCCTAATTTCCCTTTAAATCAATATTATCATATTAGACTATATTACATTTATACGCTAACGTACAACCATCAGGTAACCTGCTCACATACGGCCCTCCATATCGACTAACCGCTGATTGGCTATTCCTTAAACTAAATGATTCCATGATATATATAAACCACCCATAGCACTACACTCCCAAACCCCTACGTTCCCTTCCCGGAGGGGAATGAGGGAGAGCTTAGCGTCCTGGTGGTTGAGGCCCATGGAGCTCAAGATGGCCTCTCGCACCCCAGAACATTCAGTCCGGAGACATCTTTAACAACCAGATCACGAGGTCTCTTGCGGCTGTTGTGTCTTGGCTGCTGGCGTTGGTGCTTGCGTATTATCTTTTTCTTGTGGGCTTGGACTGTATTTCTGCCAATTGTTTGGAGATGCGCTGGCAACGCACACTTATCTCTTGACTGTTATTCAAAGAAGGATATTATTAAAAGAACAGTTATCCAAGAAGGCCTTTAGGTCAAAGTGGCACGTTGAAGTCCAGGAACGGCATCGGACCAACACGAGAGCGAAGGGAAAGTGGGGTATTTGTGTTTGTCACGGAAGGGGTGCTTACCGATCGTACCGCTACCATTAACTATTAAACTACAGGGACCTTTAAACAGCACGGAAGTTTCACCCACGGAGTGGGGCTTCAACAAAAGCCTCTCCGCGTCCTTGCAACACATAAGTTGTTCACCAAGGTGCAACCAGGGCATATAAAGGGCTGACGCGCACAAGTGGGTGGGGGGGGGCAATCGATGCATCTACCACAATCGGGGGATTGCACCAAATGCCCCCCCCTCTACCAGCGAACGGTGCCTGGTTGCAGTATAAGTTTCGTTCATCCATCGGGCAACACGTCGCCTGTGTAAAAAGGATAAGTAATCAATCTACACAATCAATTCCTCGAATGGGCCTCTCAGTGACAGTTCTCTCCCGGGAGATTTGGTCAACATGCAAAACATTACCTTCTCAAGCGGGATAGTTCTCGGACTTTTCTATTATTATTGTTTTTGAAAGGATTTTTTTTTGTATCCAACCGCTCCAACATAACGGGAAACCAACGGTTACGGGTCATCTAGTATATATACCAAAAAGCCTTTCAGAAATATGTTATTCACACTGCAGTGTTGAGCAAGCCTGAATTTGAAATTTAAATTTAAATTTTTTGTCAAACGAATCTATCAGAGAAAAAAAATATCATTTCAGTTTCGAGAGCAGGCTGGAGAGGGTCAACGCATCACACGTGGAGTAAACTCTCTCACTCCCATCAAATTGTTGTATAATCTAATAGATTGAGCAGGTTAACGGAGCATTCAGCAACCGCCCCCCCCCTCACATCATCTCCTGCCGGAATGCGCGAGCTCGCACGGACCCAAGTCTGCCCCCTCTCTGAAAAGGCAGTGGACACACCACCATTGAATATCACGAAGTAGGTCAACATCTATAAACACTAGTAGGCAAAGTAGCAATACTCGAGTCTGATTGGGTGACCAAGTTGCTATCTAGGCCTCGCTCGGGCCACTTGGGCCAAAGATAGAGACAACCAGGACAGAGCCTTGGACACCGTTGGTTGTCCATCCGAAGGTCCTTGCTCACGCTAGCCGCAGCCTACACTGCTTTGCAAGACAAAGGAAAGTTTGGAATCCCACTAGGACACGAAGGCCACCCCTTAACTAACCATCATAAACAATCTGCCCCTCAACAGTCAATGCAAGAGACCAATTTTGCCAATGGGGGGGGGGGAGGGGAAAGTAACCCTCCCTTTTCAACAAATGGCTCATGGAACTTACCTATCAGATGTCCCACCTCCATGACAAATCACGCAGTGTTCATAAATAAAATGGATACGAGAGGAAATGAAAGCACATGTAAGGATGAAAGCGTAGAGGGAATGCAAGGAAGATGAGGAAATGTCTAAACAATCAATCATTACAGCATATTGGGGGTAATTACGTAAGACCGACTCCATTCTAAACAACGATTTGGGAGATCGGACTAATTGGGTTTAACCCCTTCACCCCCACAAGCATTTCCATCAAAAATATAATTTCGGAGGTTCAGAAATAAATCTCCATGTAAGGCAACATTCCAAATCTAGCTTTCCTTTCTCTCGTGTCTGTTTATCACAGTATCGCTGACCAAAAACGTAACCACCTCACACACACCCTCCCCCCCCCAACTCGGCCCTCCGAGCCTACCAGCTCCTCTACAACAACCATTGTCCTATTGAATCATGTAAGAGTTGAGTGCCCCTGGCACAGTCATACTCCCCTGAAACGCACACGTGGCCCAGTTGAATAGAGACATGAAGAGGACACTTTGGTAGGATTCCCTAACTTATATTCTGTTGGTGTCTCATATTGGCACGCCTTTTCCCTTCATTTACCTTCTCACCTCCCTCGACCCCAGGGTCCAGTCCACCTTCCTTTGTCTCTCCTTTCATTGTTACATGGCAATATAGGTAAGATACCAGTAAAGTCGAGGTTCCAAGATGCTCTGGAGATCTGTTGAATCTATTGGCCAGGAACTATGAAACTCTATCGTTCTCTCCAAAACCTGGCGGATGATTCTCGACTGTGATTGAAACAATCCCAGATTTTCCTTACCCTTGGTGCAGATCGGCTGCGACGATCTTCATAGTATTTGCATCAAGGGAGGCTGCGTTCGTGACTTGGACCGTGACACTTCGCAGCTTTTTGCAACGTCCATCTCGGCTTTTTCATGGGTAGGTCCTGCCGCGGTGAATGCCATCGTCATTGGCGGCCGACCCTAACGCTTCATGAGGGGTATAATGACAATCCGAAAAAAAAAGTACCTGTTTTGGCTTTTTCACAAATAGCCTCGTCCCCCTGCCACGTCGTGGAGAGACTCGCTTTCGCCGGGTCGTACGTGCAAGCAGATCGCACAGAGCGGGCGCGATGACTTCACATTGTGAAAGAGGCCACTCCGATTAGTTTAACTTCACAAAAAAGTCCGGCAGCTCTTTAAAACACACACCTTCCAGATAATCCTGACACTTTCTTCCCTTATACCCACTTAATTTATGGAAGTTCAATTCAAACCCGGTCTCCCCTCCCCAACCTTGCCCTGGCCTACCTCCGTCACGTTTTTACACAATCAACCGGAACACCTCAATGAGAGAACTCACTGCAAGCTGTATTACCAGTGTGACCAACTCCTCATTTTCATAATGCCAACGTGTGAGCCAATTGAAAAAAGCCAAAGAATTCACAAGGTTTCGGGAAAGCGATGAAGAAATCAGACAAAACCTAGGTATGACGCAAAGAAAACCCTAACGAAAACAAGACTCCCAAGGTGACAACGAGGGATAGTACAACAAATCTTGTGAAAAACAGCCAAGGAGTGTCACCACTGAGCGGTAATTTCAGCACGAGATTAGCGCCACTCAACATGAGTCAATATAATGTTTTAACGACATTGAACGACAAAATCAATCTATTAATGCCTTGTAAGTGTGTTCTGTTATATACTGCATGTATTTAGAGGATGTATCCATCCTGCTACAAGTCTTCTTGCCATCCTCCCGAGGCCCCGGTTTCAATACGCAAGGCGCTCATCTAAACACTATAACCCTCCAAAATGGCGCACTCTCTCGTCTCAATATTGGTGGGAAACCACCCCGAGATCTCTTCCCACTCATTCTCAATATCGCACAACACCTACGCAAAAGTACAGCACTTTCCTACCATCCAATAAACCACCCTTCACTTTCCAAACCCTACTTTTTGCAAGGTTTCAACTCACCTCTTCTCATCATATTCTCCTCTCTCTCTTACCCTTTTCCTTGCCAACACCCTTGCTAGTTTATTCGTTAACGCCTCACTTATTATACTGTCAGTACGTGGCCTGCTCTTACTATAAATCTGAGCTCGGATTTTGCTTACAAAACAGGGAGTGTCTACCTACTTGGCGGGTAGTCACTTCCTCCCCATCGCAAATTATGAATTGTCTCATTAGAATTCAAACACTCTCTCACAAGGTCATTGGCCAGCACCTATGAAAGCAGCTTCCACCAGACAGATGTATGCATTCGTCTCTCGTGTTTGATAGAAATGATAAAACGTGATGTCAATTTTCTCCCACTCACACAGACCCCAGACCGTGGCTATGAACCGGTCTTGAGCACGAGAAATGGTGCCTCTCTCACCTCCTCTCCACTTCCCATCATCATGCGTAATCTTATCAGTTCAACGCCAATACGAATTATGTGCACCCCAAAAGAGATGCTTTCTGCATCATTCTTCGGCAAACTCCTATAGATGGTATTCTAACCTGCGGCTAACAGCTTCTCGCATCGAGCAATGAGCACCCAAAGAACTAACTGAGTGCCCACAACATAGCTAACCTCCCCGATTGGATAACATTCGCCACCAAGAACAAAATAACGACCAACAAACATGCACACTAATGCTTGATATCCTTGCGGTTCCCTGGCTGCTCATTACCTATCCCATCAACATATACCCTGCTCTTTCCCTCCACAATACATAAACTGTTGCTCGTCTCCTGCCACCCTCGTCTCGGTCCCCGGACTTCCAGCTTTACGACTAACTAAGTCACGATCAACGAACTGAAAATAAAACTGGTGCACGTCAAACATCAAAGGGCGGACCTCACACTATTGAACAATCTATGTGAAAGGCCTGAAGTTCACATTGAATATTGAAGACTACTAACAGCAAAAGTTAGAGAGCCACCCTACAAAAGCTCTTAACAATTCAAGGGTTCCCTTAAGCTTAATTGGGCTGCTTCTTTCCACTACACACTCACTGCTGTCATGGGTGATTTCCCTCTCAATTACAGTGAGCTAAAAAGAAATAAAAAAGAACATCAATATATAATTAAATTTTGGACCCCAATCCCCCGCGAGAGCATCTAAACCGTCAAGGCAATTCGCTACTAAATTACTCTGACCTAAAAGCAATAACATTCACAAGGTTTTCATGAACCCTTACAATCGCAGATTTTATACCTCACCAGGTGCCTTCATGAAAGCGTATTACCATGTAAGTAAGAACACGGAATGAAGCTCCTGGTTAATATTTTTTAAAAAAAACACACCTGGAAAAGGACGGCGCTTCATAGAGACAGGACTAAATTTGAAGCTCCAACAGTCGATCAGCATACCCTATTAGAGGCGCTTGCATTTCTAATCCAATAATTACAACCCTATGTAGAAGTCATTCCGATAACTTTGCGAATGGAACTCGGAGAAGAGAAGGGGGGACAGGCTTCACTGCTAGTAGAACCACAGGAGCTTCCAATCTTGTCAAGTCCTTCAAGCACCGGACGATTTGGGACGACCTTTAGCAGCAGGGTTCCCCAAAATCGACCGGGCAGAGAAATCAATTGGCACTTCAGCGTTGTTGAACACAAAGACAACCGAGAGATTAGCCCGGGAGAGACATTGGCACATTGACTTTGTTAATTTTGTTTTTCTGAGAGTGATGCTTGTTAGTGGTCCAATCGGAGTAACTTGTCCTCTAGGTGATTGCAGGATCAGGTTCAATATCCCCATACTCTGTGTGATTACGAGCCCGACTAAGCGTGTCAAGTAATAATTATGGTAACAAAGTCCACTGATCACAGCTCATAAAATCCTAATGTCCAATGTCCGATGCCATGTGAATATCAATGCCTATAAAGTGTACACCCCTTTTCAAATTTTTCACCATGTTATTGCACAAATCAAGAACTTTTTCCACCTTTTGTTTACAACATCGTAACCTACAACTTCAAAGTGAAAAACAAATTTCACAACTTTCAGAAATTAATTAAAAATAAAAACTAGAATACTTGGTTTGGATCAGTGGTCCACCTTCCTGAGTTAATAAGTCCCTGTGGACACCTTGACAGCAATACAGCCTTTATGCTGTCCAGATCCCTTTGTTGGATCACCGTGGTCTACAACAAGCTATAGCTACGAGTCAAATACACTCGTAATGGGGACATGATTGCCTCGCCATTCTCTGAAGCCACGAAAACGTGTTTCAAGTCACGCCCATCAAGTTGGCGTGTCGGGTAGCCCTCGGGATGCTTGGACAGCCATCTTCAAGTCATGCCACAGGATACGTCGATTTGGATATTTAGCGTCGGGAACTGACTGGTCACCTCAAGGACATTTATCTTTTTGTTCTTAATCCACTGCAGTGTAGTTTTGGCTGCTGTCAGACTGAAGGGTGAACTTCCCGTCACACATTTCAGCTTTCTTGCAGAGGGTAAAGCAAGTTTTTTCTCTCGATTTTTTCTGTTTTGCTCCTCCATTTTCCGTTTTATCCTGACAAGTGCCCCATTCCTGCTGAAGAGAAACATCACCATAAACATGATGCTTCCCACCACCAAACCGGCAGGAATCCAATGTTCAACAGTAGGCCGTATGGTGTCTCTGGTGACCATGGTGCCTCGTGTTGGTTGAGTTCCATTTTGTGCAAAACGTACACGTTGAATCGAGCAGCCAAAAGTCCAACTCATTGGCTGTTTTGCCAGGGTCAGCACCCACCCACATCTGAACGTTTTTGCCACGAACCCGGATTTCAGAATCTCAGAGTGTTTTTTTGCAACACCTTCAAATGGGACTCAAAATGGGCTTTTGAGTGATGCTCCTTTTGCGTGGAATGAAAAAAGTGAAAGGTGAGCAGAAATTCGTGATTTTGGTAATTTTACCAAGAAGGGGGTGTTGGCCGGACCTTGAGCCGCCTGGACGAAATATGGTGGGGGGCTGAGCGCACAAAATCGCACGACACAGCGGGGGGGGGGGCAAGACCAGAGAGAGACGGTAGAACGACAAGCAAAGACCACCGACCTGAACCTGCAGTGAAGAGAGTAGAGGCCTAAAGATTCCTCATCGCGGGAGAATAAACCGAATGAGATGCCCAAAATCCTTGGTTACCACCTCGCACTCGCGAGGGGCTCCCACGCGCGATGGAAGCTGAGAAGGGTGAGAGGCAGCGAGCACCAACCCACCGAGAAGGGAAGCACTTACTCTGCCCTGTTGGAGCTAACACAAGCTGCGTGGAGAACCATCGTCCAAATCCGTCTACCCAGGCTTGCATGAGAAAAGGCCCTCTTGGGTATGTAAACTGGTCAGTGTGACTTCAGCGGTTGGGCTGAGGACATACAGGAGATCGGCAAACCATCACACCAAAGCAGTGCCGTATTCACGGAACCGGAAGCTTACCAACAATCCCGCAAGTGAGCACAACGTGGGGGTCTCGAATGCAGTTGCACAGACACGGAACCAGCAAAAACACACTTATACCAAGCACCCCCCAGACAAAAAGCATCAGCAAGACGAAAGGAATGAACCCGGACACGGTCCCCACAAAAACAGCTAACGGCCAGCCTACAAAAAAAAAAACAAAAAAAAACGGAAAACTCCGTCTCTACTGTCGCCAAGTAAGTCGTAGCCAAATTCAACACTCCAACACCACCACTGGTGTTACGCTACGCAACAGACTCCACACCATTAACCTACACTGGGAGGAAACACGGCTGCAATGCTCCCTGCATTGCGACCGTCATCTCCCTCACATACAGCGACAAAATTACAAGCACTAAGTCTCTCATCCAACAAACAGGAACCACCATCACCACACCCACTAATAAATCCAACAATGCACAGAAAGGGGCACACTACACAAAAAACACAAAAGCGGCACAGGAGAGCACGCATCTACCAGAAACTCACAATCACACAAGAAACAGACACCACCTACACAACAACAAAAAAACATAGGGATCGTAAGTCCCCACATAAGAAGGATACCCAAAAAAAGGAGAGACACTATAACACAACAACAAAACAGCTGCACATAGAGAACAACTCATCCCGCAACCCGTATACCTATCAAACTGACCGAAAACTATGAAGAAAACACAGACCGAGAAAACCCACACTGGAATCCAGTAAAAAAGAGAGGAAAAAAAATATCAGAACAAAAAAAACATCAAAGAGAGAGGCATACTCCCCTAAAAGACACACCATCGATAACAACTGAGGAAAGGCAGACCAATCCAGCATAAAGCATCACAAAACAGGAGAGAGATATCCACAAACGCTAAACCGCAGGAACAATAACACCAACACCAAAATTATCATATTACCAACATACCTACTGTGTGTGTGAACGTATACACTGTATCCATAACCGTAAAATAATAAATCATAAAAAGCAAGATAACTCCATCTATATAAATTAATTTCTAGATCACAAAAAACCGCGGACTCATATAAACATCAACAATTAGTAATTCTGTTTCTTTATCCGCGAGAAATTATATTTTCCATCTCTCTGGACTTCAATATTAACTCTCTTACTTCAAGTTCATTAATATTCAAACTAACGAATTTTGTTATCTCCCCACTTTCCCTCATAAAAAGCTCTCACAATATTCACAACAATGCTCAATAACGTTATCTTTACAATTGGCTAACAATTTCCATACCTGTGGTAATCATTCGCAGTCTCTCATAATACCCTTACCTTGTATTCACTACTGACTATACATTAACCTTCTCACAGTAAAAAATTCGTTGTTAATGCATTACATTTGGAAATTAAAAATAAATCACTTAATATTAAGTAGTTCAGTAAGCCTAGGAGACTAGTCATGACATAAATATTAACTCCTTGTAATAAATAAATCATATCTAACATCCATAAGAATCTAATTATCCTAACAATATCTACCTACTATCCAGACTCTCTACTAAAATATCTCTCTGCATCCATGCCCTATAAACCATTACTAGGCAGAAATAAATTCATAGGTTATTCATTCCAATGTGGTATCAAAATAACTACCATTTTTGTGGTTTCAATTCGCTGTTACAACTTAAATGTCTAAATCATCCTAC
>CM068962.1:69932939-69951388 GCA_035128595.1 Eptatretus atami
AATGCATATTTTGGGGGGCAACCCCCCCCCCACCATATACTCCTTTAGACCCCGAATTTTTGTTTGTTTTAATGTCGTGAACAAACTTTAGTGCACCACAGGTGATGAAGGTAATGATTAAATTTCATCGGAATTGTGTGTGTAGTTTCTAAGAAGAAAGCAAATACCTATTTTAGAGGGGCAAACCCCGTCGACCACAACGAAGGCACCTATGACGTCATTAAAAAAATCACTTACTCCCCATTAGGAGTAGTTGCCATGTGCCAAGTTTCAATTTTTTTCCTTGGTGCGGTTTCAGAGATACAGAGGTCCAAATTTTTGTTTTTCCAACTTGGCTGCCACACCACATCACCTATGATGTCATTGTTATAATTACATCATTCTGCATGAGTAGTCGCACCCATGGTGAAAATTTCGTCTCAATCCGATATTAGCGGTTGCAGAGAAAAATACTAAAGTTCTGTGTGGACAAACAAACAAACAGACCGTCAGGCAAACAGACAAACAAACCGACCCAAACGCAATACCCTCTCCTTCAGGGAGGGTAATTAAATGAATATCCTGGTCCATAACTGTATATCCATACTTATTATGTTTCCTGTCTCTTTGTTCCTTGCCAAGTTCTCAATGTCCTTGTCTGCCAGGTCCCTTCTGCTCCATTAATGATTTCTCAGCTTCCCAGTCTCACCCAACGTCAATCACCTCTTCCTTGAGCGTGGATCTCTGCTGCTGCTGCTGCGTCATCATCATCATCATCATCATCATCATCATCATCATCATCATCACGATTCAAGCAAAGTTAATATGCTAAAGTTGGTTGACGATACATTCACAATCGCAACGTTATGTAGTGTCAGGGTAACCCTACAACTAAAACACAGGGATTGCTTTTGAGAACAAAGATTTTACAAATGAGTGTTTTACAATGAACTCGCAGTAATGAATACTACTTCTACCGAATATGGCACTTTTGAAAAGACGTAATCCATCCCAGGTTGCTCTGCACATGTGCGCAGAAACCCGGAGTAACGAAGTCCATCGGGGTGGCCTAGACGTGTGTCAGATGTGCCAAATAAGGATTGTAGCATGAAACCGGCTTACCAAGCTTTTAAATAAGCCAAAAATACTTGGAAACGTACCTGCGAGTAAAAGCTGTACCTCTGCATAATGAAAGATTTGGAGAACTTTCTGATAAACTCGTTCAAAATTTGGTATCTTGCAATCCGTATTGCAAAAACTCCCGACCATGTGGCCCAAAGGTCCATAGACAGGCGTTCTATCCAAACCTTCGTACTTCTTAACCCCGATGGAAAGGTCATATCTGGGGATTGTTGATGCACAGTGTAAGTTTAAAACAATTAATCATGTTGGGAGGAGGGGGGCGGTGGTGGGAGTGGGAGGATTATGGGCTGTGAGTGCCGTTGTAAATTATATTTGTTGTTTGGTTCCGGGGCCACAAGAGAAATTATACAAGATTTTTGCATCTACTGGTGAAAGGAGAAGCATCCATCCATATGTGTATATATGTAATAACCAAGGCCGCTACGAGCTAATTGTATTAACAGGAAATTATAGCAACCTAACTCCTATCATCCACAGATATTTCCCATATTTCCACTATTTCCGTGAGTCCGATTTATATTCAGGAACAGAACAATTATGGTTAACCCCTCCCACCTCATTGTTACCTGCATCCCTTGTTTGTTTGTCTCCGTCAATTTTCTCCCTCCGCTCTGCTGTTGGTGTTTCCCCCTTTTGCCGTTCCTCATGTGATATTGCGTCCTGATCCATTCTGTATTCCAGCCTTGACTAGGTATACAAGAAATAACATTTTGAAATTGCCATTCTATCATGTAAATCAGTGATCTTCACTATGTTTTTAGAAGGGGGCTACTTTTGCTGATAAGACATCAGTGTGAGAGTCGCCACACCACCTGCAAGACTCCAAAATAGCTGCTATTAGGCCCCACCTCCACCTCCTCTCTTCTTTCGTTGTGGTTAATGGGCTGCAAACATAATTGTTTGCATACTGCCATCTACTGATGTAGTTACATTACCTTTATGCATCATATTGGAACACTCATTTGAACCCATTGAGTCAATTTGATAGCATTTATGGCAGATTATGATGGGGCGTTTTCACATTTGTGTATTATTGGCCACCTGCCAGGGGCCGCACTTTAGGCCACCAGGGGGCCGCACTTTAGGCCACCAGGGGCCGCCAGTGGCTCACGGGCCACAAAATGAAGAACGGGTCTAAATGCTGAAAATTATGTTAAAAAGATGGTGTGATTCACACTTTTAGCACTAGCAACGACAGGTTAAAAGTAGCAGATGAGCAGAACTTAATCAGTATAAAGACTCACACGGCACATGTACAAAAAGCCTCATTTATCATTCATACATCATTTCGACAGGTCGTGAATTGAAGTAACCAAACTTCGATTTGATGTCTTAAAAACATGATAGATGACGGTACAGTCTAGACGCTACGTTATCTCTTAACAGTTTTACACATATTCAGAGAAAAAGCAGTTTCAGTTTGTACAAAATAACGTTTTTTTCCGAGGATACAACTAAACATTTTCTGCAGGACCGTTGGGCTGTTAAAATGTCATTACTCTTGGGGTTTTCTTGCCTTTAAATAGTTTGATTTTAGAATCAGATGCCGTGGTGTAATAGTTGGAGCATCCGTGCCGAGTCCTACTGGTCGGTGTTTGAATCCTACCCTGGTGCCTGATGGAGTCGTTCCAAAAAACATTAAAAAGTTAGTTGCTGCTTCCTTGCTGGATACTCGGCATTTAAAAAGGATAGAGCATGGACAAACAACAATAGGTTAGCAATTATAGAGCAGGTTTGATAGGCCTCATGGCGTCTCCTTTGTAGAAGTTCCCTGTGTAAATGGAACATTTATTTCACAAACTTCGATGACTGTTTATTTTTACCCCGTGCCCACGAAGCGAAAAGCGGGGTTAAGCAATTGGTTGATGTCTGTCTGTCTGTCTCCGTCTTATCAGTTTATGATCGTCTGTTTATAATCGAGGAACTATTTATTAATATTGAATGTTATATTTTGAACACTAATCGTAACATGCATAGGAAGACAAGACAACCGTTTTAACGTACTTTGGCTTTGAATTTGTTTTGATCATGCATGCGCAGAGATGAGTGAGATAATATTTTTACTCTTCCTGCCTGGCAGTCAAACAAAATTGAAAATCATTCCAAACAGGAAACTTACAGTTTTGAAGAACATCATAAAGGACACATACAATAGGCACGGATAACTACAATGTAACGTGTTGGGGTGATTTACTCGACACTGGATAAAACGGCGGTAAAACCCGGAATTAATTTATTTCTACAAATTTAAAGTTAAACCTTTTTAAACCTTTACTGAAATTGAATTATGTACTTGAACACTGTAGAACACAAATCGCCTTCTTAACACAGTACATACTTCCAAGAACTTCCCAGTTTTGCAGTACTGTGCTTGGATATGTTCCATCGGGTGGTGTTTGCAATAGGAGCTGTCAACCGAAACTCCTGGGAAGTGTGCATGGCATGTGAGAGGGTGCAGTTATAGGGTGAAGAAGAGGCAGCCAATATGGCTATGTACGATGCTGATTGACTCTGTGTTCGATGGTGATCAATAAAGCCTCCCTCTCCTAACCTGTGACTCAATGTTGTCTTATTACAGTGTATCATGGTGGTGTACAAGATCGCGTCAGTAATGCTAAACTTCCGGATTTTTGTGTTTTTTTCACGATTTTAAAAATCATTATTTTATTAAAATTGAAGTGTAAACTTGAACACTGCGCAGGGTATCATGTTCTATGAACTCTCTAGTTTAATTATACATTCAGATTTGAAACTTATGAAAGAGCAAAACCACAACATGACGTGACTGTGATGCCCAACCATAAAACACCCCCATGACTTCAACGGCCACAATTATTCCCACCATTTTGTGTGGTTGGTCGGGGAAATATTTCGGCCCAAGTCTTTCAGGAATCGGCTATCTAGGCCTGTTCGACTGAAAGTAGCATTTGGGGGGAAAGAATCAAACAAAGTGCAAGAAGTTGATTAATGCTGCTTTGCTTATTACCTTTTACAAAGGTATCATATTGCATGATTGTGGTTTCACTCATTTACTCCACTTACTGGTACTGTACAACCTAGGCTACTCAGCTGTAAACCTGGTCCTCAATGTGATCTGATCAAACGTGCCAGTTGAACCCATAGGTCGACTCGTCAAGGCAAGACCGAAGGGGGTGAGTTAGTGAAATCGACTGGTTGTACTTGGACTTCTTCAACCTAATCCCCCTTTTATGATACCGGAGTGAAAGTGGAAGCACCCCTCTGGTCCTTCCACATGATATAAAGTCGGCCTATCAACGGGGCTTTGGCACACTTTAAAGAGACTGAACCCAGCGGAGGTGCTTTATACAGTTTCTCCAAGCAAATCGAACTAGGCCCATCTGAATTGTAGTACATACAAATTAAATAATTGTTGAAAATAAAACACGAAAAACTTGTTTTGCGGGAAAGCCTCGAATGAAAAAGGACGCATGAACTTTCCCCCATTGATTTAATTGGCATGGTCTGAACCAACAGGCACAATGGCATTGCCATTTTATACCCTGACACCTGGTGATGTTGGTGTTGCAACAATGGCGTTTACCTGCACCCAGCTACCGATCAATGAAGAGTGAAGAGGGGATCATATGACGTCATATTAGGATGGCACATTGGTTCTATATATAGCTTTGATTAATCAGCCGGGTGGGTGGTGATGAAGATAAACGCCATTGTTTTGGTTTTGATGACGAAAACGGCTTGCTAGTTTATTTTTTGTTTTTACAGTGTTTAGATTTCTACATTAACCCCTACGAAAGCTCGTGATTGGATGAGGAGATTATCTATCTATAATTCCAGCAATCTCTGTGTGTCTGTCTGTCTGTCTGTCTGTGTGTGACCGCTGTTTCTCGACAACCACTGGTCTGATCTAATTGAAACCTGCCAGGTATATTGCTGGGGACCTGAGTATGTGCCTTTTCAAGGTTTGATATTAATCGGACAAGTGGTTCCCAAGTTATGGCCATTTATTTACCAAACCAATGACAGGACACGGTGCTATGACGTCACGATTGACGTCACAATTCTTCTTAATTTTTTTTTTTTTTTTGCACGTACGGCCACGCACGTACAGGCACGCACGTACGGGCCCGCACTAGTTACATCAATGAGCACACGACTCGTGATTCGAACCCTTTAATAGGTGAGAATGCCAGGCCGTTTCAGGGTGGTACGGGGTATTGTGACGATGTAAACACTGAATTGTGACGGGTGAGGTTTGCTCAACACAAACGGGTGCGCTGTTCAATTATACGGTCGATCAGAAAGAAGACTGCGCGTGCAGTGTTGAGAATAACAGACGTTACTTGTATCCGCTAACTATTGATTCACTTATTCCATGAATTACCGAAAGATTATAAGCTGTCAAGTTTGGCCCTTTTCAACGTTCCAACGAAGCTGGTGATACGTTAAGACGAGATAGATACTACCGCAGTGCACAAGGATCTCGCTATTGTTGTTGTCCAATGTTATGCACTGACGCTTTAAGAATACGAATGGGAGGGAAGGCACGGCTGGGCAGTCGACCACGTGACTGTTCACATCGTGATATGCTCCGAACTCCGCACTCGAAAAAATAAATTCGAAATTGTAAGCAAATTGTGGGGATGCTCCAGTCGTACAACTTGCACAATGCACACTTTCAATGTCGTTCGCTGTCCTTGATCCGATGACTGCGCGGACGTGAGACGGGCATCGAGACGCGGCAAAACCGTCTCGCAAAACCGGGTCATCTCGCCGTGACTCCGCCCCCTCACCACGTGGTCCGTCCGAAGAATGACCGCGCGCGGACCGTTCGTCATCTCGCCGTGACTCCGCCCCCTCACCACGTGGTCCGTCCGAAGAATGACCGCGCGCGGACCGTTCCACGTTGCCTGCACACGGAGTAAGGAGGTGCAAGAATGGCCGGCAAATGGTTGGTTTCACTTCGAAATTATTTCTACCTCAATAAAGGAAATGATAGCTATGAATGTTATTCTTAGTTTAGAACAAAACAAACTGCTTCACCAACACATCGTGCGAAGACATCGCTTCATCGGTGAATACGTCACACCCTGTTCGGAAAATGGTACGAACCTTTGTCTAAATCGCCGGATCGCAGGGATGAGCAGGAAAAATAGAGAACGGGAGCGGGAGAGCTGAAAAAAAAAAACCAGAAGGAAGTGTGTGAGGAATTGAAATACATGTTCAGGTATCCATAAGGTAGGTGATGGTTGTTTGCCTGCGTTGTGTCGATGACCGCGGGAGGCGCGTGTTGGTGATGGCGGGAGAATGTATCAGATCACATCGCTTTGGCGTTTGAGGGTTAGATATGAGCTGTGAGAGGAGACCGAGCTATAAAGAGAGCTGTGGTGGAGTGAGCTGCGACAAGAGCTGTCGAGAGAAAAGGTTGCGATGTAAGGCGGGAGCATGACTGTAAGCTGCTGAGGAGATCGTGTGGAAAAAAAAAAGATTTTTCGAAAAGTGAAAACAAAATGAAGAAAAAATTAATGTGATGTTTATATCTCTGTACCACTCCTCGGCCCAATCGAAATGAAGTCGATAAACTGAAGCATTGGATTCATGTGCTGTTGATAGAGCACGGGCATGACGGGCCGAATGGCCTCCTCTTGTGTCAAAATTGACGATATTGATCGTGCAGAGACGATGGTGAGAAAGTAACAGCGCGCAATTTGGATTAAGAACTGAGTGAAGAGTCAGAAATGAAGTGAGAGGGAGATGTGATTCTAGTGGAAAATGAGCCGTGGTGTGAGATTGAAGAATGAGTGAGCCGTGGTGTGAGATTGAAGAATGAGTGAGTTGTGGTGAGAGATTGAAGAGTGAGTGAGCTGTGGTCTGAAATTTGAAGAGTGAGTGAGCCGTGGTGAGAGATGAAGAGTGAGTGAGCCGTGGTGTGAGATGAAGAGTGAGTGAGCCGTGGTGTGAGATTGAGAGTGAGTGAGCCGTGGTGTGAGATTGAAGAGTGATTGGCCGTGGTGTGAGATTGAAGAGTCAGTGAGCTGTGGTGTGAGATTGAAGTCAGTGAGCCGTGGTGTGAGATTGAAGAGTCAGTGAGCCTTGGTGTGAGATTGAAGAATCAGTGAGCTGTGGTGTGAGCTTGAAGTCAGTGAGCCGTGGTGTGTGATTGAAGAGTCAGTGAGCCGTGGTGGGAGATTGAAGAGTCAGTGAGCCGTGGTGTGAGATTGAAGAGTCAGTGAGCCGTGGTGTGACATTGATGAGTCAGTGAACTGTTGTGTGAGATTGAAGAGTGAGTTGGCCGTGGTGTGAGATTGAAGAGTGATTGGGCCGTGGTGTGAGATTGAAGAGTCAGTGAGCTGTGGTGTGAGATTGAAGTCAGTGAGCCGTGGTGTGAGATTGAAGAGTCAGTGAGCCGTGCTGTGAGATTGAAGACAGTGAGCCGTGGTGTGAGATTGAAGTCAGTGAGCCGTGGTGTGAGATTGAAGTCAGTGAGCCGTGGTGAGAGATTGAAGAGTCAGTGAGCCGTGGTGTGAGATTGAAGAGTCAGTGAGCCGTGGTGTGAGATTGAAGAGTCAGTGAGCCATGGTGTGAGATTGAAGTCAGTGAGCCGTGGTTGAGATTGAAGATCAGTGAGCCGTGCTGTGAGATTGAAGAATCAGTGAGCCGTGGTGTGAGATTGAAGTCAGTGAGCCGTGGTGTGAGATTGAAGTCAGTGAGCCGTGGTGTGAGATTGAAGAGTCAGTGAGCCGTGTGCGAGATTAAGAGTCAGTGAGCCGTGGTGTGAGATTGAAGAGTGAGTGAGCCGTGGTGTTTGATTGAAGTCAATGAGCCGTGGTGTGAGATTGAAGAGTCAGCGAGCCGTGGTGTGAGATTGAAGAGTCAGTGAGCCGTGGTGTGAGATTGAAGAGTCCGTGAGCCGTGGTGTGAGATTTAAGAGTCAGTGAGTCGTGCTGTGAGATTGAAGAGTCATGAGCCATGGTGTGAGATTGAAAGTCAGTGAGCCTTGATGGAGATTGAAGTAGTGAGCCGTGGTGTGAGATTGAAGTCAGTGAGCCGTGTGTGAGATGAAGAGTCAGTGAGCCGTGGTGTGAGATTGAAGAGTCAGTGAGCCGTGGTGTGAGATTGAAGAGTCAGTGAGCCGTGGTGTGAGATTGAAGAGTCAGTGAGCCGTGGAGTGAGATTGAAGAGTCATGAGCCGTGATGTGAGATTGAAGAGTCAGTGAGCCGTGGTGTGAAATTGAAGAGTCAGTGAGCGTGGTGCGATATTGAAGAGTCAGTGAGCTGTGGTGTGAGATTGAAGAGTCAGTGAGCCGTGGTGTTAGATTGAAGTCAGTGAGCCCTGGTGTAGATTGAAGAGTCAGCGAGCCGTGGTGTGAGATTGAAGTCAGTGAGCCGTGGTGTGAGATTGAAGAGTCCGTGAGCTGTGGTGTGATATTTAAGAGTCAGTGAGCCGTGCTGTGAGATTGAAGAGTCAGTGAGCCGTGGTGTGAGATTGAAGAGTCAGTGAGCCTTGATGTGAGATTGAAGAGTCAGTGAGCCGTGGTGTGAGATTGAAGTCAGTGAGCCATGGTGCGAGATTGAAGAATGAGTGAGCCGTGGTGTGAGATTCAAAAGTCAGTGAGCCGTGGTGTGAGATTCAAAAGTCAGTGAGCCGTGGTGTGAGATTGAAGAGTGAATGAGCCGTGGTGTGAGATTCAAGAGTCAGTGAGCCGTGGTGTGAGTTTGAAAGTCAGTGAGATTGAAGAGTGAGAGCCATGGTGTGAGATTGAAGAATCAGTGAGCCGTGGTGTGAGATTGAAGAGTGAGTGAGCCATGGTGTGAGATTGAAGAATCAGTGAGCCATGGTGTTAGATTGAAGAGTCAGTGAGCCGTGGTGTAAGATTGAAGAATCAGTGAGCCATGGTGTTAGATTGGAGTCAGTGAGCCATGGTGTGAGATTGAAGAGTCAGTGAGCGTGGTGTGAGATTGAAGAATCAGTGAGCCATGGTGTTAGATTGAAGAATCAGTGAGCCATGGTGTGAGATTGAGAAATCAGTGAGCCAGGTGTGAGATTGAAGAGTGAGTGAGCTGTGGTGTGAGATTGAAGAGTGAGTGAGCCATGGTGTTAGATTGAAGAGTGAGTGAGCCGTGGTGTGAGATTGAAGAGTGAGTGAGCCATGGTGTAGATTGAAGAGTGAATGAGCCATGGTGTTAGATTGAAGAGTGAGTGAGCCATGGTGTTAGATTGAAGAGTGAGTGAGCCGTGGTGTGAGATTGAAGAGTGAGTGAGCCGTGGTGTTAGATTGAAGAGTGAGTGATCCATGGTGTTAGATTGAAGAGTGAGTGAGCCGTGGTGTGAGATTGAAGAGTGAGTGAGCCATGGTGTTAGATTGAATTAGTGAGCCATGGTGTGAGGTTGAAGAGTGAGTGAGCCGTGGTGTGAGATTGAAGAATCAGTTAGCCATGGTGTGAGATTGAAGAGTCAGTGAGCTGTGGTTGAGATTGAAGAGTCAGTGAGCTGTGGTGTGAGATTGAAGAGTGAGTGAGCCGTGGTGTGAGATTGAAGAGTGAGTGAGCCATGGTGTTAGATTGAAGATGAGTGAGCCATGGTGTTAGATTGAAGAGTGAGTGAGCCATGGTGTTAGATTGAAGAGTGAGTGAGCCATGGTGTTAGATTGAAGAGTGAGTGACCGCGGTGTGAGATTGAGAGTGTAGTGAGCCATGGTGTTGATTGAAGAGTGAGTGAGCCATGGTGTTAGATTGAAGAGTGAGTGAGCCATGTGTTAGATTGAAGAGTGAGTGAGCCGTGGTGTGAGATTGAAGAGTGAGTGAGCCGTGGTGTAGTGAGAGTGAGAGCCTGGTGTTAGATTGAAGAGTGAGTGAGCCGTGTGTGAGATTGAAGAGTGAGTGAGCCATGGTGTGAGATTGAAGAATCAGTGAGCATGTGTGTGAGATTGAAGAGTCAGTGAGCTGTGTGTGAGATTGAAGAGTCAGTGAGCTGTGGTGTGAGATTGAAGTCAGTGAGCTGTGGTGTGAGATTGAAGAGTCAGTGAGCTGTGGTGTGAGATTGAAGAGTCATGAGCTGGGTGTGAGATTGAAGAGTCAGTGAGCTGTGGTGTGAGATTGAAGAGTCAGTGAGCTGTTGTGTGTGAGATTGAAGTCAGTGAGCTGTGGTGTGAGATTGAAGAGTCAGTGAGCTGTGGTGTGAGATTGAAGAGTCAGTGAGCTGTGGTGTAAGATTGAATAGTCAGTGAGCTGTAGTGTGAGATTGAAGAGTCAGTGAGATTGAAGAGTCAGTGAGCTGTGGTGTGAGATTGAAGAGTCAGTGAGCTGTGGTGTGAGATTGAATAGTCAGTGAGCTGTAGTGTGAGATTGAAGAGTCAGTGAGCTGTGGTGTGAGATTGAAGAGTCAGTGAGCCGTGGTGTGAGATTGAAGAGTGAGCCATATTAGAGGTTTCAATGAAGACTTCTGTTCTCAGTTGATTTTGTGGCAAGTGATTTGCATGAACTCTGAGGTTATATGAAGGCAGAGTGAGCAGCAATGAATGGTGGGTGAAGAGAGCAGTTAATGGTGGAGTAATCGGTGAAGTGAGTGAGTTGTTGAAGAATGTGAGAATGGAGTGAAATAGGTCAAATCGACTGAAAATTTACTAATGAGTCATAACATGTCAAAGACGCACGTGCGAACAACACCGCCATGGCGTTATACGACGTTCAATCATCGGTCGCTATTTGTGAGTTATGACGGCTGGTGTAAGATAACTGACGTAAATAAATTTAAACAACATGGACCGAAAAACGCCATGAAGAAAAAGTCGCATGGAGGAAGCATTGTAATGACTGTTGTTCTGATGGTGAAGAGAGTCGGGTGCGGTCAGGATCATAATTACACTCCCCTCTGTGCATGTGGAGGAATTGTAAAGCGCGCTGCACGCAATGTTGCTGTGAGCATGCGGAATGCCCAAAGCACAGGTTAAAATGGCGGATGTCGACTAGTTAATGAAAAGTCACGTGGAGAGATGTTTTGAACGTGGAATTATCGCGGTTTTGCGGTCAACCGCAATTGCCTCTTGCGGGGCTCCACGGTTTCCTATTCCTCTTCACTGTATTAATAATTTATTTCCCTGTGTGCCTGCGGTTCTTCCTTCACGATCTTTACGGGACCAGTGTTTTCAGTTGTCTTATGTGAGGCTCGTGCCAAATGACGATGGCGGGGGATGAAATAAAATGTTGTTCGGTGGATCATGCCAGTTATGAAGTCGTGACACCATCGGTTAGGTATGAGATGGTGGTAATCATTTAAAATATCACATCGCTGTTCCTTATTGACCTGAATATTAGCAATAATTGTATTTATAAAAGTCACGTGTCCATTGGAGTGAATAGTGCTTCGATTCCTAACTGTTAGTCTTGAAATATTTTTATTGAATGTGTGAATTTTGTACTTGTATGACTGTATGGGTTTCCAAATATAACGTGTTGGTGTGGATGGATGTGATGAGCCTGTGTGTGTGGATGGATGTGAGGAGCCCGTGTGTGTGGATGGATGTGAGGAGCCCGTGTGTGTGGATGGATGGTGAATGAGCTGTGTCGTGTGTGTGGATGGATGTGAGGAGCCCGTGTGTGTGGATGGATGTGAGGAGCCTGTGTCGTGTGTGTGGATGGATGTGAGGAGCCCGTGTGTGTGTGGATGGATGTGAGGAGCCCGTGTGTGGTGGTGGATGGATGTGAGGAGCCCGGTGTGTGTGGATGGATGTGAGGAGCCCGTGTGGTGTGGATGGATGTGAGGAGCCCGTGTGTGTGGATGGATGTGAGGAGCCCGTGTGTGTGATGGATGTGAGGAGCCCGTGTGTTGGTGATGGATGTGAGGAGCCTGTGTCGTGTGTGTGGATGGATGTGAGGAGCCCATGTGTGTGTGTGGATGGATGTGAGGAGCCCATGTGTGTGTGTGGATGGATGTGAGGAGCCCGTGTGTGTGTGGATTTATGTGAGGAGCCCGTGTGTGTGGATAGATGTGAGGAGCCCATGTCATGTGTGTGGATGGATGTGAGGAGCCTGTGTCGTGTGTGGATGGATGTGACGAGTCCATGTCGTGTGTGTGTGGATGGATGTGAGGAGCCCGTGTGTGTGGATGGATGTGAGGAGCCCGTGTGTTGGATGGATGTGAGGAGCCCGTGTGTGTGGATGGATGTGAGGAGCCCGTGTGTGTGGATGGATGTGAGGAGCCCGTGTGTGTGGATGGATGTGAGGAGCCTGTGTCGTGTGTGTGGATGGATGTGAGGAGCCCATGTGTGTGTGTGGATGATGTGAGGAGCCCGTGTGTGTGTGGATTTATGTGAGGAGCCCGTGTGTGTGGATAGATGTGAGGAGCCCATGTCATGTGTGTGGATGGATGTGAGGAGCCTGTGTCGTGTGTGGATGGATGTGACGAGTCCATGTCGTGTGTGTGTGTGTGGATGGATGTGACGAACCCGTGTTGTGTGTGTGGATGGATGTGAGGAGCCCGTATGTGAGGAGACCATGTGTATGGATAGATGTGAGAGACCATGTGTGTCTGGAGAGATGTGAGGACCCGTGTGTGTGGATGGATGTGAGGAGCCCGTGTGTGTGTGTGTGTGTGTGTGTGTGTGTGTGTGTGTGTGTGTGTGTGTGTGTGTGTGTGTGTGTGTGTGTGGATGGATGTGACGAGCCCGTGTTGTGTGTGGATGGATGTGACGAGCCCGTGTCGTGTGTGGGATGGATGTGAGGAGCCCGTGTGTGTGGATGGATGTGATGAGCCTGTGTGTGTGTGTGGATGGATGTGACGAGCCCAAGTCATATGTGAGGACCCGTGTGTGTGGATTTATGTGAGGAGCCCGTGTGTGTGGATAGATGTGAGGAGCCCGTGTGTGTGGATAGATGTGAGGAGCCCATGTCATGTGGGTGGATGGATGTGAGGAGCCCGTGTGTGTGGATGGATGTGAGGAGCCCGTGTGTGTGGATGGATGTGAGGAGCCTGTGTCGTGTGTGGATGGATGTGACGAGTCCGTGTCGTGTGTGTGTGGATGGATGTGACGAACCCGTGTTGTGTGTGTGTGGATGGATGTGAGGAGCCCGTGTCTGTGGATAGATGTGAGGAGCCCGTGTGTGTGGATAGATGTGAGGAGACCATGTGTATGGATAGATGTGAGGAGACCATATGTGTCTGGAGAGATGTGAGGGGCCCGTGTGTCTGGACAGATGTGAGGGACCCGTGTGTGTGGATGGATGTAGGAGCCCGTGTGTGTGTGTGGATGGATGTGACGAGCCCGTTTTGTGTGTGGATGGATGTGATGACCCCGTGTCGTGTGTGAGGATGGATGTGACGAGCCCGTGTTGTGTGTGTGTGTGGATGGAAGTGACGAGCCCATGTCGTGTGTGTGGATGGATGTAACGAGCCGTGTCGGTGTGTGGATGGATGTGCAAGCCCGTGTCGTGTGTGTGGATGGATGTAGGAGCCCGTGTGTGTGGATGGAAGTGACGAGCCGTGTCGTGTGTGTGGATGGATGTGACGAGCCGTGTCGTGTGTGTGGATGGATGTGATGAGCCTGTGTCGTGTGTGTGGATGGATGTGACGAGCCCGTGTCATGTGTGTGGATGGATGTGAGGAGCCCGTGTCGTGTGTGTGTGTGGATGGGTGTGAGGAGCCCGTGTCGTGTGTGTGGATGGAGGTGATGAGTCCGTGTCGAGTGTGTGGATGGACGTGAGGAGTCCGTGTCGAGTGTGTGGATGGATGTGAGGAGCCCGTGTCGAGTGTGTGGATGGATGTGAAGAGTCCGTGTCGAGTGTGTGGATGGATCTGAGGAGCCCGTGTCGTGTGCGTGTGGATGGATGTGACGAGTCTGTCTGTGTGTGTGGATGGATGTGACGAACTTTGTGTGTGTGTGGATGGATGTGACGAGCCCGTGTCGAGTGTGTGGATGGATGTGACGAGCCCTTGTCGTTGTTGTGTGGTGTGTGTGTGTGTGTGTGTGTGTGTGTGGTGTTGTGTGTGGTTGTGTGTGTGTGTGTGTGTGTGTGTGTGTGTGTGTGCTAGACGACCCGTGAACCCGTTGGGTTCCCGTTGTGACAGCAGTTGATAAAAAAAATCATTTCAAAACAAAAAGATAGCTCCAGCGAACTATACCGCTGAGGTTGTTTGCATTGATCAAATAATTCCGAATAGTACTCGACTGACGGCAATTGATTTTTCAATAATTTTTTTCGTTTCCCGATTTGAACAAAACTTGATATTGCGCGTCAATGTGAAAAAAAAACGGAGAAAAGAAAGTCCGAAAAAATTATTGTGCGTAATCTTCTAAACACAATTTTATTTATTAATGAACACGGAAGATCAAATCCATTAGATCAAAACGGCGATGTTTATTTTATGCTTAAAAAATAAATCATTCTTTGTCTATACTAAATGTTTGAGATTTTAAAATAAATCATTTCAAGAAAAAAAACAAAAGATAGCTCCAGCGAACTCTACCACTGAGGTTGTTTGCATTGATCAAATTCTCCCGAAGAGTACTTGACTGAATCGGGAATTGATTTTTTAATAATTTTTTCGATGCCCAATTTGAACGAAACTTGATACTGCACATCGCAGGAGAATGGTGAGTAAGTTGGCCCTAAAATTTTTGCGCTATCTTGTACCGTTTTGGCTGTATTTCGGGAACAACGCAGAACATACACACATACATACATACATATATACAAGATGAGAGTTTTAGTAATATATATATTATTTATATATATATATATATGTTGGGTGTATATATATATATATGGTGTCCAAAAAGTCACCTTGGGACTAACATTTCTTTTTTTTACTAATTTATGATTACTTTTATACCAAAAGAAAATTTACAAAATGGGGATAAATTTGCTTTATTTATGAAAAATGATGCAGCTTCGATGTCCTCCATTTTTGGCTTCGCGGAGACTGGCTCTTTTTTTCCATAACAGCGGGCAATAACTGGCTGCAGCCCTCGAATTTCTGCACAGATGTTGTCCTTGAGAATTGTATGGGGCTTATTGATGTATACACGCTCCTTTAGGTAACCCCAAAGAAAATAATCAGGAGAACGTGATGGCCAAGAAATTTATGAATTTCACAAAATTATTCGGTTTCCAAAAATTTGCCTGAGAAGCTCCACCGTGGCTCGTGCCGTGTGGGCAGTGGCTCCATCTTGTTGAAACCAAATCTCAGGTTTATCCTTCACTGCAGGCCGCACAAAATTCTCGAGCATGGCTCGATACCGCTCACCAGTGACTGTCGCTGCACTGCCATCCTCATTTTCAAAAAAATAAGGGCCGATAATCCTTTCTGATGTTGCACCACACCAGACAGTGCATTTGCGAGGATGCAACTCACGTTGATGAATAGCCATAGGATTCTCTAATCTCCAGAACCTACAGTTCTGCTTATTCACATAACCGTTCAAATGGAAATGAGCCTCGTCGCTCAAAATCAGTTGATGAACAAATTCGTTTTCTTCATTGACCAACTTCTGAATTTGGTCTGAGTAATTTAAGCGTTGTCGATGATTAGTCGGTTTCAACTTTTGCACCAATTGCACTATGTATGTGTACAGGTGCAAATCGTTTCTTAAAATGCAATACAGTGACATCCGAGACATCCCCAACTGGTCAGAACGTCTGCAGATCGATATTCCTGGTTCTTATTGAACACTGTCCAGTACACGTTCACAATTAATCTGCGAACGGACTGAATGTGGTCTTCCAGATTGTGGAAAGTCACTTACTGACCAATATTGCTGAAAACGTTGAATCAACTGACGAATCATTAAATCTGAAGGTGGTTTTCTGGCATTGAAGTGTTGGCAGTATGCTCTTTTGGTGAGAATAATTGATCGATGAAATTTAAAATAAAATTCCACGATTTTGGTTCTTTGTTCAGTTGTGAATTTTTCGATGCGTAATTTCCAGATGTTAATCTAAATTCTGAAAAGAAAAGAAAAATAAATTATTAATAAACAGAAATGTTATTTAATTTCTAAATCCCTAGGTGACTTTTGGGACACCCTGTACACATTATATATATATATATATCTCTATAATGTTTTTTTATGCTTTGAACAAACGTTGGTACGGGTGACGAAGGTTGTGGTCAAGTTTCATCAAAATCGTATGTGTAGTTTCGGATAAGAGAGCAAATACCTATTTTGAGGGGTAAAAAAAACCCACCCATAGACCTCTTAATGAGCGCAGATTTTGATGCGGTTAATAAACCTTCGTTATGCATCAGAGATGAAGCTTGTTGCGAAGTTTCATCAAAATTGTGTGTTTGGGTGAAGCGACAATGACTGAAGTGTTCACTGACTGCCTCACTCACTCACAGCTATAGACGCTGCTCGATCGCATAAGCTCACTGGACAAAAGTCCAGGTGACCTAAAAATGTAAGCCAGGGTTTTATTCAACAATTTTAAAAGGAATTATTGATGAAATCAACAGAATGTTGATCGAGGTATGCTAACCACCATGGGGACCAAGGGAATTTCTCACATTTTGGGTGTTAATCCTTCATCAGAAAAAAATAGAATGAAGGGATAATGCCCTAACCTCTTTTGCTCTGACGAAGGATTAATGCCCAAAATGTCAGCTTCTTGCTTCCCACAGTGGTTGGCATATCTCAATGTCCTCGTGATTTCGTCCATCGTTCTACCTGCCCGCCGATGCAGATTGACACTAGCCTTCACCAACCAGACTAGTTTTTCATTCCGTAGAAGGAATTGTTTCTTTGGTTTCATGGAAAGTAGATACTCATAACTTGTAAAAAAACTAATTGCACAGCTAATGTACATACTCAGAACTGGTTCATATAGACGAGGCTAAGCTGACTGCCTTTTATGATAGCACTTGCGTATAAAAGTCAGTGCTGTACTCGTATTGCATTTAACCAATTTGCATGGTAGCACAAGGGATTCGCATGACTGTAGACTACCTCTAATTATGCGAGTTGTGCAAGGGTTGGTTTTTTTTGTATTTCTTGAGATAATTTCACTTGTCAGTTGCTCAGTATTAAAACGTACAATGTAGGTGTTGTGACTTCTTTTCAGGCCCTGCGTGACGAGCCACCATGCCTCTCATCAAGCGCAATATAGAGCCACGCTTCCTGTGCCGTAGGCCACTGCCACCTAGCCTACCCAGTGAGCTGGAATGCGTTACCAACCACACGCTCGCTGGAATCATCCGCCAGCTCAGCAGCCTGAGTAAGGATGCAAGGCCCCATGCCTGTTTCTTATATACACTTGTGCATATTTTACGACAGCTCACAGGACCACAAAATGCATTCCATTTTACCAGAAACAGATAAGATTGTAATGTACTGTGATGACCATGAAGAGAAAGGAGGAAGTCTTTGTGTATCAACAAGATGTAAACCCATATCAAAGCACTTTGGTTTGGTTTGGTTTATTTCATGCCTCAAGTTCTCATGCAAAGAAAATTGAAATATTGCATAACAAAACAGTATGTACATAAAACAACATAACAGTTCATTTTGTAAATTATAATTGTTATGACTGATATTTCAATTGTTGATATGAAACATGGAGGACCCTAATAAAAAGCAATGCTTGCAAAAAAATAAGCCACTTAGGAATTGGAATAGCTTCTTGTAATTATACATTTGAACAGTTGGATAAGAAATCACAAGTCATACAACAACAAAGAAAGAATAAAATAAAAAAGAGAAGAAGAGAAAATAAAAAGGCAATATATCTAGAAAATAGAGACTAAGAATAAAAGAGCCCACAGTATGACTATCCTGGAACAGCCTACCTGTCCCGATTCTTGAATAAAGAATGCTCCAGGCAGTTTAACCAACACTTGCAGAGGCTTAAATCACTTTTTCTTTATTTTAAAATACTCCAAGTGTGACAGTAAAAACTGTGCCTTTTCCAAAAAACAAAACAAATGTTCCACCAGATTGGGAAGAGCTGCTCTCGCCAGCGGAGTTGACACAACACATGGGCAGAGCGCACAATATGCATGAGGCAAAACATGAATATGCACAAATCAAGACAAATATGCATGAAGCAAAATAAGGATGGAACATAATACACCTGGACACCGACATTTGCGGTTCCAACATTCGCGGTTGATAATTTGTGACATGCTCCTACAGTCACTGGAAATTGCCCCATATATTCGCGGTTTTCGTGGCTTTTTTTTTCACGAGTCTCGAGCATAACACAGTTGTAAAACATATCTTCCACAAGCTATGCACAAAGCAGCTGGATGTATGTACAGTACAATACTGTACATATGCAAAAAACATCTTCCACGAGCCACGAACATGACCTGCTTCAGGTCAGGTCAGGTATGGGAGCATGCGCCAGAGCAGCGC
>CM068962.1:69951398-69971293 GCA_035128595.1 Eptatretus atami
CCACTTTCCACCGGTACTCCAGGGGCCTCCGTCTGGCCATCCGCCAGGCAGATGCCTGGCCCTTCCCCATCTCCTTGAGATGCCGATCAACCTGCTGCAACCACGAGGCACGTGGTCAGCCCATTGACTCGCTGAGTCTCCCCTCAGGAGACTCCCTCGCTGAGAGAATCTGGTGAGCAGGATCAGCGTCAGGAAAACGAGCCACATGTCCATACAGCTGCAGCTGACGCTCATGGACTATGCAGGTAACAAATCTCATTTGAGTCTCTCTCAGCAACCGCTCGTTGGACACAAAGTCCGACCAGCGATAGCCAAGGATTTTCCGAAGAGACCTGGTACCAAAGGAATTAAGTCTCCGTCTCAGATCCTTGGTCAGAGTCCAAGTCTCGCACCCATAGAGCAAGACTAGAAGCATCAAGGACCTGAAGACTCGGACTTTCGTCCTCCCGCACAGGTACCGGCAGCGCCACACCCCATTATCCAGTGAATCCATGACTCCCCAGGCCCGACCTAGACGTCTATTGACCTCTGACTCACAGCCAGCAGAGACATGAATATCACTGCCAAGGTAAGTGAATCTCTCCACGACCTCAACATGCTCACCACAAACAGGCACAAACCTGCTTCCTGTACGTGTATTGTAGCTTCGCGGTATAAACATAGTTTTGCGGGATGTCTCATCAGTGTAACACGTCATTCCCCGCGACACCATCCCCTGTGAGTTACTTACAGAATGAAAACACTAACAGCATCTATTGATGTATCCAGTAATTACTATTTCGCCACATGTGGACGCGACACAATGGAAACATTCAGAGCATCTTCGTGTAAATCACCATCTTACTACAAACAGCACCATCTGAGCTGTTACATTTTTAAAACGCTCAGCATAATCTGCCTGCAGATAGGAAAAACGCCATATCCTGTGAGTTAAATAATGGAAACGTTCAGCATATTTATGAGTGTAATTAGCAGCTCGCTCCACATGGACTAATTTTACACAATGGCTTCACTCACCACATCTATTATCAGCTGCCGAATACAGCCTTACCTGTAAAAATCCCCCATAAACAATGCGCAGACTACTGAACGCATCCTGGATCGCCATCATACTCGTCCTGTTGCTCTGACCTGTGTATTGCCTCTGACCTCGCCCCGTTCATTATGCGAAAATGGCTTGCAAGGATCGAGGATAACACTCAGAAGAGTATGCCTCAAAGCATATCACTGATGTGGGAGGAGGTGAAGCTACTGCACGACCATCTCTCTGGCATGGATGGTGCAAGCACGAGCGCGGCAGGTACAAGCAGCACCTCCAACCCATTTACAGCGAGCAGGGGGTGGTTCCACCGCTTCAAGGCACGATATAATTTGCGCAGCATCAAGCTCGTAAGGGAGCGTGCCTCCGTGGTCCACGACGTGGCCAAGGCATTCCCTGAAGAACTCACGAGCCTCATCGAGGAGAAGGGGTACCTGCCGGAGCAGGTCTTTATTGCTGATGAGACCGGCTTGTTTTGGAAAAAGATGCCGACCAAAACGTTCATCTCACAGTGCGAGAACAAAGCAGCCAGCTTCAATGCTGCAAAGGACTGGGTATCCCTTCTCCTCTGTGCAAACGCTGAAGGGGACTTCATGGTAAAGCCCATGATGCTCTACCATTCCCTGAACCCGTGTGCGCTGAAGAACAAAAACAAGCAGGTGCTGCCCGTGTTCTGGAGGGTGAACAGGAAGGCATTGGTGACGTCAACTTTTTATAGACTGGATCCATACCTGTTTCGTTCCTCAGGTCGAGAGGTACCTGGCAAGAAAGAACCTTTCGTTCAAGGTACTCCTGCTGCTTGACAACACTCCTAGCCACCCCATGCACCTGAACGGTACTCACCCGAATGTTGAGGTCATGCTCCTGCCACCAAACACCACCTCCCTCATCCAGCCGCTCGACCAGGGGGTAATATCAACTTTCAAGACTTATTACACCCGGTGCACTTCATCTTCGTTATCATCATGTTCTTCATCATTTTGCAAAGTTACGTGTGCTGTGTTTGTTTAATAAAAAATTGAAACGGTACATGTTGTTGTTGTGTTTTTCGTTTCGCGGAATGGTACGGGATGGTTAAGAGACTTTAAAATGCATTTTTCAATTAATTGGAAACGGTACCTGGTGTCGTTTTTTATTTTATTTGTAAGCATCTTTAATGAAGCTGTAATTGTGCATCCGTGGTCGAAAACATTTTAAACTTTAAAAATTTTCCCCTTTGAACCAGGAACCGCCACAATCTGATAACACTATCCCCCTTGTCCCCATTGTACCAATTCCCTGACTTTGGTGGCATCGCTATTTCCAGCTTTTTTCATGAACCAGGAACCGCTGCGAACCGATAACATTATCCCTCTTTTCTCCCTCGCAACAATGACAAAGTACTCGCGGCTTTTACCCTGACATTCGCGGATTTTTTGTGGGTCGGGAAATCCCTGGAACCTATCCCCCCCCCCCCCCCCCCCCCCCCCCCCCCCCCCCCCCGTTTCCCATTGAAACAATGCCCCCATATTCGCGATTTCAACATTCGCGGAGTTTTCCCGGAACGTATCCCCCGTGAATGTCGAGGTCCTGGTATATACATTTTACATTTAAACTTGGTTCCATCTCAATGTATGCAAAGAAACACATATTTGAATAGCAACAACAACAATAGTCAGGCGTCAGATGCCAAATGTCAGAGGTAGAATTATTCACGAGCATGATTAAATGTACTGTATTAAAGAAATGTCATTTCCATTTTCATTTCAAGCCCCCTCGGCGAGTTACCAGTTTAAGACTTTTATCACATCCTGGTGGAAAGTGATAAGCATCGAAATAGTAAGAGTGATAATGGGAATGATAAAGAAGATCCTCACAGAGATCTTAAAGCCATCCCTGGGAATATTACTGCAAACGAACTACCGAACAGTTTCAAGCTATCCAGGGCTCAGTGCCGATCCTGAAAAGAGTCCTCATAACAAAACTCTGCGAACAAAAAAACTTCACAGCTTAGTCCATGAATCATGATCCCTTACTGAAACAGAGGTGGATTCTTCGAGACCTGGAAGGACTCTGTTCCATCTTCTGACACCCACATTTGGAGATTCTCCTTTTAGTAAAAGATGGAATAGGATTTGCATAAACTGGCTGAATGGAAAGAAATATATACGTTCATACATCTTGATTACTCGTGTTTGTTTTGCACGATGTTACTTTTCCAAAATCCCCACCGGGATGCCCAGTGCCGCCAAATTCTCTGATCCTATCATACGTCCCTTTTACAGCCCCACCAATACTCTGCCCTTTTCCTGTCTCTGGAGTAACCTGCCTAATTGCGCAGCACTCCTTTCCCTTTCCTATGTGCTCTCAAATCATCCATCCCTCAACACTCATTATGAAACCCTGCCTTTGATTGTGCGACATTTTACTCTGCATGAACCCTGTTTGTCAGTGGCAATCCAAGTCTCAAGTCTTTCTGCTTCTTTTTTTTTCTGACCCTATGTAGCTTCCACAGCCTTTTAAAAATTCTTATTTTCCATGAGCCTTGACCAATGTATTGAAATGTGTTGGCTAAAGGATAACTGGTCGTAGATCAGTGCTGGGCTCTAACTCTAACTGATAATTTAAAATAAAATATAAATTTGTGCTCAGTTCCTTTTTATTTATACATGTTGGCTTCTGACTTTCAGTATATATTCATTCAGAACAAATATATATTTGGCCAACCTCCCCCACCATCTCCCCCAGCACCATTCACTGCATTCCCCCTCCACCATTCCCCCATCCCCCCACAACCCCCGATATGCCATCATCCCCACCAACCCCCACCCACCATTCCCCCCTTCTCTCACTCCCGGAGAAAGCAGACATTGTCAAAGATGCCTCTGCAGCGATGTGTGGTGAGGCACGCAAAGCGTGCTGATCCATGCTGGTATCTAAACTAATAAATATTTGTGTGTCAGTATGTCTCCTCTATAACTCCAAAACCATTAAACCTAGCGGCCCATAACTTTGCATGGATGTGACGAACCTATGTGTGAGTGGGGTCTGGAGGGAGGGGGTGTGGGGTGGAAGGATGGAGGGGGAGGGGAAGGGGAGCGACCAGAGGGGGTGGGGTGGGGTCCATAAGCAGAGTGGTGGGGTGGGAGGAGGCAGGGATAAGGGTGGCATGAGGGCGTGGGAGGAGGGATCCAGCATTGCCCGGCAACACCAGGTACCTTTCCTCCAGTAATACTCGCAGGAGTATCCGGCACTACCCGGTGCTGTTCTAATCTTATTAGCATTTTAAAGAAATCTAATTTTGGATTTTTTTTCTATTTTTTGTGGGGGCCTACACTTCCCTACACCCACGAAGGAATGGGGTCAGGGATAATTTCATATTGCCTTTCACATAGCTGCAAAGGCTTGGACACTATAAGCAATTAAAAAAAAAAATCCATTTTTTTTTTTGCTCAAAACACTCCCCAGCACTCACTGATGAACCTCTGAAAGTTTAATTAAGATCCGTTTGGACATCTCTGATAAAAATGGCGACACACACACACGCACAGACTGATGGACAGACAAACATCTCTCTTATACAGTAATATAGATTGTCGATAAACAGCTGTACCAAGGTGGAAATGGTGCATTAGCATGGTGTCCATAATCCTTGGTTCCTTACAGTAGTCTCGTTATAACAGACACATTCCTTGGATTGGTTGTTGTATCAATAATTATTTAACTCCCCTTTCTTTCTCCCAAAGATGACACCTACTTATGCTCACGGTGCATGAGTGAGCCATACCGCTGTGGCATGGCCATAAATTTATTGGAAAAAACTTTCTCCACTTAACCATAGATGCTTGGGCCTGCTGTTCCCATTTGGCCATTATAGTGCTTAATGAAAGGGTCTTAATGAGAATTTTATTTGATTTCCATGCAATAACTCGAGAAGTTTCCTTGTAACCAGACTCAATCGTATTACATCCACACCAGGCCGGCATGCAGAGGATTTGTTTGGGGAGCTTTTCCACGAGGCAAGTGGAGTGTACCTCCGGGCAAATTCCCTGCAGGAAAGGATTGACCGCCTCGCCATCAAGGTCACTCAGTTGGACTCAACTGTGGAGGAAGGTAAGGATGACCTTTACTACCCTCTACCTTGTAAGCCCATCTTTTGTGGTGGTAGGGTGGAAGGGGGCGGGGGGGGTGGGGTAGGGGAGGTGGTTGAGGTGATGTCTTTTATCTTTTTTAAGGAAGCAAACATAACATTATAGGTAGTGGTTCTTTTTACCTCCACCACCGAAGGTGGAAGGAGTTATGTTTCACCTCTGTCTGTCTGTTTGTGTGCATGATATCTCAAAAAGTTGTGGATGGGTTCAGATGAAATTTTTTGGCAGGTTGGGTGTGTGACAAGGATGAACTGATTAGATTTTGGTGAAGGTCTAGATCCGAATCTGGCGACCAGAATTTTTAAAGTAATTCTTCACCATTGAGAGATAGGGCCATAAACTATATATAGCACGATTTCTCAGAAAGTTGTGGACGGATTCGGATGAAACTTGGTGGACAGGTTGGGTGTGTGACAACGACAAATTGATTCATTTTTGACGAAGATCCGAATCCAGATCCGGATATGAGAATTATTTAATCTTTAAAGTGATTCTTCACCATTGAGAGATGGGGCTAAAAACGATTATATAGCATGATATTTCAAAAATGTATTGGGCCTGATATGTTCTCATGGATCAGACATTGTGTGGCGGAGGTATGTGCTCTACAGAGTGCCCTTCTAGTCTGTGAAGGTTTTTCTGTTGTTGTTTTTTGACCCTTTATCTCACCCCTCCCTTAGTTTCTTTGCAAGACATCAACTTACGCAAGGCATTTCGCAGTTCTGCATGCCAGGACCAGCAAGTGGTGGCTCGCAACTCTGTCCCAAACCCACTTCTGGGCACGTACAATACCATTGACAAGCCGCCTCCTCTCAACATTCTCACGCCGTACAGGTGGGGTTTGTACTCCTTGGGCCCTTTCCTCTTGTCTTCTCGGTGAACTACAACGTTATAATTTACGAAGTTAAAATACATCCTGTTTATTTAATGTGCTATTAGGCAAACTTTTATTGAGGAAAATTTATAGGCTTCAAAAAAAACAAAACAAAAAAATTTTCCTTGCCTTACAGTTAAACTGATGAAGTTGCTTGCATTTTATACTCAAAACTTGAAGGAAAAACAAGGCATCGTTCAATAACTGGGAATTCCTGGATGTAATCATTAAACCAGAATTAAATGTTTGTTTTTTTATTTTTTTACATTTCACACTTTTACGTAAAGGGTGGGGGGGTGCATAAGCAGGTAATCCTATTTCTATTAATTTCCGAGTGTATTTAAAGTTGGTGGTCATCGCTCAACCTTGTTTTCATTTTTTGAAGCATATTCTTTTGTTTTACATTAAGGTATTCCCATGTGGAAGGGGAGGGTGAGCTATCCATCCATAGCTAGAATGCAGTAAGACTTTAGTATGGACCATGTGCCAGAGTAGCTTTGATTTATGCCTGGTATCAGGGATATATCAGAGGTAAGTCGTATGATAAAACATCGACCGAGGAGGCGGTGATTGTAAACCTTCGAGCAGAATAGGGTAAGGCTGTGTGGTGTAAAACCTCCTGTACAGACGAGGTCAGGAGGAGGACTTGTGGGCACAACGGCACCGGAAAGCGCTTCGTGCATTGTGATGGTGATGGTGATGTCACGAAGGTGATGTCTCATTCGTCACAGACACAGAGAGAGAGAGAGAGAGAGATTGAGATTGAGATATAGAGAGACAGAGAGACAGACAGAGGGAGAGAGACAGATAGACAGAGAGAACGAGAACGCAATATCAGTGTTGGCGCCTTTCACCATTTTGTTTCCACTCAGGAAAGGTGAATTTATGCCACCCAAAACTTTTACTGCATGCATCTGAATTTGGGTTGATTGCATGACCATTCCGGTTGTTTTCACAACTAAAATGCTGGAGGTGAAGCGTCATTAATTTTTATTTGCAGTAAAAAAATTGTATCACGTATACTGTGTGTGTGTGTGTGTGTTTGTTGTGGTGTGGTGTGTGTGTGTGTGTATGTGTGTGTGTGTGTGTTGTGTGTGTGTGGTGTGTGTAATATTATATATATGTTATAAGTATATATTATGTATGTATAGTAATATAATGTTATGATATATAATATATATATATGTATTATATATGTAATATATATGTATATATATACATATATATACATATATATACATAAATATATATATATATATATATATATTACAGAGCTGTGGTAATTACAGAGAGTAAAGTTGTTAAGCCACACCATGAAGTTGTGGAAAGAGTAGTCGAAGCTAGGTTGAGAGGAGAGTGATGATTTGTGAGCAGCAATATGGTTATGCCAGGAAAGAGCACCACTGATGCAATGTTTGCTTTGAGAATGTTGATGGAGAAGTATAGGAAGGCCAGAAGGAGTTACATTGTGTGCTTGTGGATTTAGAGAAAGCTTATGATAGGGTCCAGAGAGGAGTTGTGTGTATTTATGAGGAAGTCGGGAGTGGTAGAGAAGTATGTGGATGGTGCAATATGTATGAGACAGTGTGACAGCGGTGAGGTGTGCGTAGGAATGACGGACCGGTTTAAGGTAAAAGTGGGATTGCACCAAGGATCGACTCTGAGCCCTTTCCTGCTTGCAATGGTGATGGACAGGTTGACGGACGAGATCAGACTGGAGTCTCCATGGACTATGATGTTCGCGGATGACGTCATAATCTGTAGGGAGAGTAGGGAGCAGGCTGAGGCGAGCCTCGAAGGTGGAGGTACGCACTGGAGAGAAGGGAATGATAGTCAGTAGGAGTAAGACGGAGTACATGTGCGTAAATGGAGCAGTGGTATGTGCGTTGCAAGGAGTTGAGGTGGGGAAGGTGGATGGGTTTAAATACTTGGGATCAACTGTCCAAAGTAACAGAGAGTGTGGTAGAGAAATGAAAAAGAGAGTGCAGGCAGGAGGAGTGGGTGGAGAAGAGTTGCAGGAGTGATTTGTGACAGAAGGGTAGCTGCAAGAGTGAAGGAAAGTATATAAGACGGTATGAGCCCAGCTATGTTGTATGGTTTGGAGGCGGTGGCGTTGACAAAAAGACAGGAAGTGGAGCTGGAAGTGGCAGAGTAAAAGATGCTGCATTCTCGTTGGGATGACGAGGATGGACAGGATAAGGAATGAGTATATTAGAGGGACAGCGCAGGTAGACGGTTTGGAGACAATGTGAGAGAGCGAATGAGATGGTTTGGACATGTGCACAGGAGGGAAGCGGAATATCGGGAGAAGGATGCTGAGGATGGAGCCACCAGTAGGAGGAGAAGAGAAGGCCAAAGAAAAGGTTCATGGATGCGGTGAGGGCGGACATGCGGTGTTTGGAGTGTCAATGGAAGATGTGGAGGATAGAGCGAAATGGAGACGGATGATCCGCTGTGGCGACCCCTAACGGAGCAGCCGAAAGAAGAAGATATATATATATATATATATATATATATATATATATATATATGTGCATATAATATATATATATACAATATATATATGTTAATATATATGTATATATATGAAATATATATAAATATATAATATTGTATATATATGTGTATGTGTAATATAAATATATGTGTATATTATTACATATTTATTATATAATATATATATATATATAATATATATATATAATGTAATATATACAGCTCTGAAAAAAATAAGAGACCACTCCAAAAATATTTTAAATCAGCATCTCTACATGTATGGCAGCCATTCCATTCCAATGTCTGTTGAATTCAACACACACACCTCATTCTATTTATGACCTACTGATTAGGTGATCACCTGAATCGAATATATTAACAAGGAAAAGTATAAAAACCACTGCTGTGGTCATCACTATCCTCTTGCAATAGGACCAGCTGGATGGCAAAAACAGTGCTAGTCGTACCTCAAAAGTAATTGGAATCAAAAATAACTATTGACCATGCCAAAAGAGTTGAAAATAAAAGTTTTGAGTGAGGAAAAGAAAGGTTCAATTCTGGCTTTACTGGCAGAGGGATACAGTGAGCGTCACGTTGCTTCCATCCTTAAAATTTCAAAGACGGCGGTTCATAAGAACAAGTCAAGCAGGAGACATTGGGGACAACAAAGCTACAGACTGGCAGAGGCAAAAACGACTTTCCACTGACCGGATGACCGCCAACTCATTCGAATGTCAACAACCATAGGATGACATCAAGTGACCTACAAAAAGAATGCAAACGGCAGCTGGGGTAAGTGCACGGCGAGGACGGTTCGAAACAGGCTCCTAGGGGCAGGGCTGAAGTTGTGCAAAGCTAAAAAAAAAAAGCCCTTCATCAATGAGAAGCAAAGAAGAGCCACTGAGGTTTGCAAAAGACCACAAGGATTGACCGTAGAGGACTGGAGTAAGGTCATCTTCTCTGATTGAGTCCAATTTTCAGCTTTGCCAAACACCTGGTCATCTAATGGTTAGACGGAGACCTGGAGAGGCCCACAAGCCACAGTCTCACACCCACTGTGAAATTTGGTGGAGGATCGGTGATGATCTGGAGGTACTTCAGCAAGGCTGGAATCGGGCAGATTTGTCTTTGTGAGGCTCTATGAATAGCGCGTAACAGAGGTTGTCTGAATGCCTTGCTTCTTTGCTCTGATAATGTTCGCATCGAGGATGTTTTCCAGCAGGATGCTCCCCATTGCCACCAGGAGGTCATCAAGGTGATGAGAGCAGGATATCTCGAGATAGAGGCAGCTAGAGGGATCAGTGTAATATACGATAGAGGTGTTGACATAAGTAAGAATCGAGACGATAAGATGTATGCGAGACTGATTTTGATAGATGTGTTAGTGTATGTAGAAATATCGATATAAGTCTGTTGAGATAGTGAGCGGTTGTGGTAAAGATGTAGTTAGAGATGAAGTAGTGTGTAATGATGTTGATTAGCGTGACACATATTTGAAAGATTGAAGTTAAAACATTTGTATTGTGTTGTTTAAAAATGAATATGAACTTGTTTTGTTTGTTTGTATTGTTTGAGGTCTGAAAACACTGAATCGTTGTTGTTATTTTGACCAGTTGTCATTTTCTGCAAATAAATGCTCAAAGAAGAGAGATTGGCTTTACTGCAGAGGGATACAGTGAGCGTCACGTTGCTTCCATCCTTAAAATTTCAAAGACGGCGTTTCATAAGAACAAGGTCAAGCAGGAGACATTGGGGACAACAAAGCTACAGACTGGCAGAGGGCAAAAACGACTTTCCACTGACCGGATGACCGCCAACTCATTCGAATGTCAACAACCATAGGATGACATCAAGTGACCCTACAAAAAAATGGCAACGGCAGCTGGGGTGAAGTGCACGGCGAGGACGGTTCGAAACAGGCTCCTAGGGCAGGGCTGAAGTTGTGCAAGCTAAAAAAAAAAAGCCCTTCATCAATGAGAAGCAAAGAAGAGCCAGGCTGAGGTTTGCAAAAGACCACAAGGATTGGACCGTAGAGGACTGGAGTAAGGTCATCTTCTCTGATGAGTCCAATTTTCAGCTTTGCCAAACACCTGGTCATCTAATGGTTAGACGGAGACCTGGAGAGAGGCCACAAGCCACAGTCTCACACCCACGTGAAATTTGGTGGAGGATCGGTGATGATCTGGAGGTACTTCAGCAAGGCTGGAATCGGGCAGATTTGTCTTTGTGAAGGACTCATGAATCAAGCCACGTACAAGGTTGTCTGGAAGAACACTTGCTTCTTCTTGCTCTCACAATGTTCCCCAACTCTGAGGATTGGTTTTCCAGCAGGACAATGCTCCATGCCACACAGCCAGGTCAATCAAGGTGTTGATGGAAGACCATCAGATCAAGACCCGTCATGGCCAGCCCAATCTCCAGACCTGAACCCCATTGAAAACCTCTGGAATGTGATCAAGAGGAAGATGGATGGTCACAAGCCATCAAACAAAGCCGAGCTGCTTGAATTTTTGGCCAGGAGTGGCATAAAGTCACCCAACAGCAATGTGAAAGACTGGTGGAGAGCATGCCAAGACGCATGAAAGCTGTGATTGAAAATCAGGGTTATTCCACAAAATATTGATTTCTGAACTCTTCCTAAGTTAAAACATTTGTATTGTGTTGTTTAAAAATGAATATGAACTTGTTTTGTTTGTTTTGTATTGTTTGAGGTCTGAAAACACTGAATCGTTGTTGTATTTTGACCAAGTTGTCATTTTCTGCAAATAAATGCTCTAAATGACAATATTTTTATTCGGAATTTGGGAGAAATGTTGTCAGTAGTTTGTTTATAGAATAAAACAAAAATGTTCATTTTACTCAAACATACCTATAAATAGTAAAACCAGAAAAACTGATAATTTTGCAGTGGTCTCTTAATTTTTTCCAGAGCTGAAAAAAAAATATATATATTATATATATGTTATATATGCAGTATATATATATATATATATATATTTATATATATATAATATATATATATATATATATATATATTGTTGCGAATTCGCGCCCCCGCGTGCGAACGACCACGTGACTCGAATCGCGGTACGTCGCCCACACGGACGGACAATTCCGGCGTGACCCTCCGGACTAAACGCCGGGATCCAGTCACGGTGGGGCCTTTCGGCCTCACCACGATCGTGCCAATCGGCCACCCGCGTGGGGATAGGGTTGTTCGCCAAACTCGACCTACCTAAGTACCCCACGCGGATGGTAAACCGGGCGACCGCACCTCGCCGCAGGTCGACTTCGGACACGGGCCGCTTAAGCGATCCGTTCCGTACTATCGGGATAACCGAGCGGTGTTATCGTCGGCCTCGACGGTTCCTGATTAATTATCGGGCGTCCCGCGCCCACTCAAACCCTTTACGTGAAGCAAGATGAAGACCCAACAAAGGAAAGGACGCAGCGAAACGGGGGAAGAATTCAACAAGTACGCATTTTATTTACACGACAACACACAAAAAGCACACATATAGCACGTATTTACAGCCAGAATGCACATATATCAAATAGAACAAAAGGAACACAATGACGCAGGGATACTACCGCTAAACGCGAACACTCGGCAACACTTATACAATTTACTTAATGACTAATTAGCGTCATTAATGCACACACACACGTTCACACAGAACCCAAAAGAAATGAGGAAGTCGCGACTTCCTACTCTCAAGTCCTTGGCGACCGTCCTCTGCCGTGGTCCCGCTGGCCGTGACTCCGTGCTCGAGCGTGGTCGGCGAGGTCTCTCCGGCGTTCCTCGTGCCTGCCCGTGCTGGCCCCTCGACGCCACGGACCGAGCACCGACGAACAGAGAGAGACCAAACCAAGAGAGAGAGAACACTCCGAACCAAGAGAGCACACCAGAACTGCGAGCACCGAACCAAGAGAGAACGAACAAGAGCCCACAAAAAGAGCGCCGAACCAAGAGAGCACGAACAAGAGAGAGAGAACCTCCTGCGCCTCCGACTCTTATACCCCGGCGCCCCGCCCGTTCTTGGCTCCACCCTCCTTCGAGGCGCTTCGAGAAGGGGGGCGTTCCTTCTCGTTCCCCCCTCCCGCGCCATCCGGGGGCGAGGAGAATCCGTCCTGGCGCCGGGCCAGGGAAGAAAACAAGCGGGAAAACCGCGCGCCCTCGCTGTGGGGATTTCTTCTTTCCCTTCTCGCGTTCGACGGTTTCCAACGCGGAAACCGTCGTACGTGGACGCGGAGGATGGCGTTCGTTGGTGTGGGTAGTGGTGAAGATGGTGGTGGTTGTTGTGAGATGGCGGTGCTGGCGTTGTTGGAGTGGTGGCGTGGTTGGCGTTGTTGTAGTTGGTTCGAAATAAAAGCAAGAACAGAAAAACGCCTAACTCAAAGGATCGCAGCCCGAATGAATCACATTAATTCCTCTAAACAATGGGTTTGGGCTAACTACACATGTACTTCAGAAATATATCTCACCTACGGGACCTGAATGGTGTAATGCGAATTTCCACAGCCGTAACACTACCCCTCCCTTTTTACAGACTCGTCCCGAGTCGTCAAATTATCGTGTGCCATCATGTGTAGTTCTCCCCTAGTACGTTTTACCTACGGATCCTGAGTGCGACATTCATGGTATTCGTGTCCCAAAATAAATAACCTGAGGGCTGAGTAACTAACTAAACAAACCCACTCACACGGACGACTGAAATAAAATTGCCGGCGCTAGACGACATGCCGGGGGCGCACTTGTATTTACAATACATCTTAACACCTTAACCTTATATTTACACTACTCCATGGCCCAGGATCAATGGACTCTGCAGGAAAAAGGGCAAAGAGTCAACCGGCGCACGGGCCGCCACTGCAGCCCGTGTTGTAGCTGCCAACAGGACAGTTCCTGCAGCTTGCAAACTGTTGCTTTGTTGATCCTGGCGCACATGGCAATGAACAAGGGGGCAAAGCAAAATTGAACAGAACGGGGCCGGTGAACCGGGGCAGTGGACTTGAATGGCAAAGGTGAAGGCAAACATAGCCTGCAGAAAGGCCGTTGCAGGCAAACACAGCCGGCGGACGAAACGGGCCGGCACAGGCCTTGCAGCAAAACACAGCCAGCCGATAAAGTTGGCCGGCACAGGCCTTGCAGAAAACAGCTGCAGTCGATCCGGCCGGCACAGGCCTTGCAGTAAAACAACAGCCAGCCGATGAAGTTGACCGGCACAGGCCTTGCAGTAAAACAACAGCCAGCCGATGAAGTTGGCCGCACAGACCTTGCAGTACAGGTTGGTGGAGGGAGTGCGGTGGTGCTGGCAACTCGCAGAAGGCGGGCTCGGTCCTACTACCTGTCCCTCCCACCTATCACCTTTGCCTGTCACTGTTCATACCCACTCCCTTAATTTGTAAAAACCCAATTTAGCCCCAATTAATTTTTTTTTGTTTTTTTCTTTACTTTCACTTCCCCACTATAGATCGTCCCCTAACCCCTTTACTGTCCTTGTTCGGCTAACCTATCGTCTCCTAGCCTACTCCCAACCCTACGTTCCTTCCGGAGGGGAATGAGGGAGAGCTAGCGTCCTGTGTTGAGGCCCAACCAAGCCTCAAGATGGCCTCCCCAGATCTCAGCGATCTCTAACCCAAAGTGGGTCCAGCGGCCCACAACGAAAGCGAAGGGATGGATGGTGCGGAGGGGTACACTTCCTAATCTACCCTAACATTTAACTGTTAAACTACCCCGGGCTTTCAAGAAGCGCCTCTCGCTTAATCTATTGGTTCTAAACCCAGATTCCCGTCGCCTGTGTTGGTGTCCTTACAGTTTCGGGCCTCGCCCTCGAATTTTCCCTCGTGCCCTTGCACGGTTTCGTGGCTGGACACGTGGCTCCCTTTGGCAGGCACGACCCTCTGCCGATTCCCAACGATGGCACCCCGGGCACTAACTGTCTCCGAGCCTACCAGCTCCCTAAACACCGGGAGTGCCCCCATGGCAACTCCCTGAAACGCACACGTGGCAGGCTGGCGCCCGGGCCCTTTCCGAGGGTCACCCATGCCCACGACACTGCCCACGGCGGCTAACGGCGCTCCGGGCCCCGCACCAAGCAGGCGCACCCGTGCCCACTACGCTAACCCGCCCCATGGGCCCTTGGCCTACCACGGCCGACTAGCCCGGTGCCCGGGGTACCCACTCAGCGATACTCACCTTTCGCAGCCACGCTCCCAGCCCGTCAACAGGGCTCCTGCACCCCTCCAACAGGTTTCGAGCCTACATTCCCACCAACAACAAAACGACCTCCATTTTTATCAATTTGACTAACCCAGCTAACTCACTCTACACTGACCCCGGGGTCCCTTGGTGTGGAGTCACTCCTCCCCCAATCACTCATCGCACCATGCATTCCACATTCGCTCCACTCACAGACCCGCTGGCCTCACTCACTCAACACGTACATTTTCCACTCAACTCACCAACTCTTCAACACGACACACCGCTGAATCCTGCCATCCTTCTATCTACCTCCCTAACTAACTCGTGCTCTCACGTCATCCCTTACACTATAGCACGTTCCTTTTAACACTACGTAGCTAAGCTACGTCCCCACTACACATCCAAAGTCTGTCTCTGTCCTCAAAATAATTCCCATAACCATTTCCCCATCCTACAGCTCACTACAATCCCTCTAACTAATCCATTCCACGGGCCCCATGAGGACTTACCCCTGCCCCATGGAGCCGGTCTAACTAACACTAACCCTTCCCCTAACTAGTTTCATCCTGTGCCCTGGCAAGGGGGTCTTCCACCCCTTGCCCAGGGAATCCTGTGCACCCGACAGCGAGGCTTGCTTTTGTTAATTTTTTTTTTCCCAAATTATGCGCATCACCAGCGCGGCAACTCACAGCTCGCGCACTTAGCACCTTGCCCATGAGTCATGCAGCTGCACGCGCACCTCGTCCCTCTTGGACGGTACCATCCGGCAGGGATACCCCTCCTGCCGGATTCCAACCCCACGTGCAGCCATGACGTCACCCTGCGCACCCCAAAAGCAAACCTCGCACTCCGAGGGGCCCCACGCGAACACATGTGCTCTGCCCGTTGGAGCTTAACACAAGCTCGCGTGGAGAACCCGTCCGGTCCAAATCCGTATCCTGCCTATACTTTTGTCCGTCGCGGATCGGCAAATCCACCGCTGGCGTTTCCGGACCGGGCTTCACTCCCGCAAGCGAGCACGTGGCGGCCTCGTGCGTTGCACAGCACGGACCGCGCGCTCGCTGCTGGGTGAACTCGGCGCGGTCCTCAAAACAGCTACGGCCGCTACTCGGCCTCTGTCCCTCTGTCGCCGTCGTTGTCGCCATTCCACCCACGCACACCTGCGTGTCACGACGCACATACTCCACTCCATCACACTACACCCGGGAGACGCGGCTGCATGCTCCGCATGCCGACCGTCATTCCCTCACATACAGCGACCTTACACACACTGCCTCTCTCACACCTCGGCCGCTCACTCATGCATCCACCTCCTTGCACACACCATACTACTCACACACGCGGGGGCACTCACCCGCGGTGCCTCATCCACACACGGCGTGCTGGAGGCACGCACTCCGGCACACTTGCCACCCCACCACTCACACACGGGGTCGCTTACACACGGGGACACACTCACACCTTGCGTGCCGCAAAGCACGCATGTCCGCACACTCGCAAACACACACCCCTGCACAACCACACTGGGGATTCGTGTCCCACACAGGGTTCCCGGGCGCTTCTATACCCCAAGCTGCACGTGCACTATCCACAGCACTCGTCCGTCCTTCAACTCCGCTTGGCACGACCGAACCCACCTGGTCGTGATTCGCCTCAAGGGGCATACTCCTCCCCTCGTTCCTGGAGGCAGCCATCCCGCTGCTCGCCACGGGTCCCACACGCTCCGCGAGCTCACCCCCATTATCCTCCACTACTTCTGTGTGTGTGTGTTCTGTTCCTTTAACCCCGTCATTATCATGCAGTCTCTCCTCTATTTTCTCTTTCTCCCGCGTCTCTATACATTTATTAGTTTCTGTTTCTTTCTGGAGTTTTTCCATCTCTCTGGACTTCAATTTTACTCCTCCTTCATTTCATTAATTTCAAACTCGTATAGTTTTTGTTTTCTCTCCCACAGTTTCTCCTGCTCTTCATTTTCCAATCTCATCGTTTCTCTCAATTGGCTCATTTCCTTCCTGTGTTTCATTCGCTGTTCTCTCATTACCCTCCTTGCTTCCTCTCCTGTCCTTCCTTCTCCAGTTTCATGGTTTGCTTCATTTGGTTAATCTCCTTTTTGTGTTTCAGTTGCTGCTGTCTCATTATTCTTCCTTGTTTCTTCTCCTGCCCTTCCTTCTGCAGTTTCATGGTTTTCTTCATGTGGTAATATTTCCCTTTTGTGTTTCATTCGCTGTTCTTTGTCTACCTCTTCGCACTCCAGCCTTGCTTTTTCTTTCAATTGGTCAACCTCGGCTTCATGTTCTTTTTGTTTTCTATCCCATTGTTCCTCTCGTTCTTCCTCTCCAATCTCGTTGTGTCCTTCAATCTCCTGATTTCTCCTTCCTGCTTCATTCCTTGCTCCTTCAACTTCTCCTCGTATTCCAACCTATTTTTTTCCTTTTGTCGTTCAGTTTCAAATTCATACTCTTTCAGTTTTCTATTCCACTGTCTTTCTTGTTCCTCATTCTGTAATCTCGTTATTTCATTCAACTGACAGATTTCTTTCTCCTGTCTCATTCCTTGTTCTTCCAGTACTCTTTCTTGTTCCTCTTTTAACACTCTCAGTTCGTTTTGTAGTTCTGTCTCTTTGTTTTGGTGTTCCTGTAACTCAGTTTTCTTCTCTAATTCTTTTCTCATCTCCGCACCCTCCGACCTTGCTTTGTTCTAACTGTTCTTCCGGCTTGCCCTTGTGTTTGTCTATCCGTCTTCCCAGTTCCTCTGTCTCCGTTTTTAGCTCCAGTCCCAGCTATCAACTCTCTTCGTCATGTCTTGCAGTCTTTTCTCACACTCCACTATTTTTATTTCTTCGTGCACGTCTCCGTCACCCCAATTAATTTTTCCCTCTCGGTTACCGTCACTTTTTCCGTCACCTCCACACTTCTCGCCCAACACGTCTCCCGAATTATTTTTTCCTCACCCGCCTTCACCGCGGACCTGACAACGTTGCACCCCTCCCAGCTCGTTCGCTCCCACACGTGGCGTCGCCATTACGCACTTCGCTGTTGTTGCCTTCATGCCCGCCTGCAGGCTCCGGCCCATTTGCTGCGTTTCACCCCGCATTTCTTTTATTTCTTCCTTCATTCCTTGCGCATTTGTTTCCTTATTCGTTTTCATTTCGTTTGTGTTTGTTTCCATTTTCGTTTTCATTTCGTTTGTGTTTGTATCCATCTTTTCATTCATACCTTTTATATTCGCATTCATTTGTTGCGTATTTCCATCCATTTTCGTTTTCATTTCGTTCGTGCTTGTATCCATCTGCTTGTTCACTCCTTTTATTTCGTTTTTCATTTCATCCATTTTTGTATCCATTTTTCTCATCAATGCCTCAAACATTTCCATCGTCCGATCCGTGGGCGAATTCGCACGTGGGGGCGTTCGTCCGCCACCCCAGCCACTGCGCCCAATTCGAGCTCTGGGCTCGTCTGGGGGGGAAATTGTTCCTGCACACCAATGTCCTGCATGGGGATCTCATCCTGAGCCATGGATTCTACATTACTATCACACATATACATTTCTACCCCCGGCTCCGCTCGCCTTGAGACGCCATCTTATTCACGTAAGGGTTAATTTAACTCGCTCGTAATTTGGAGGGAATCGGGGGTCGCTCCTCTCACCCCTGGACCGATTCCCTGTGAATTTAGCTGGAGCCAGGAGAGTTCGTTTTCCCGCTCTCTGACACCAGTGTTGCGAATTCGCGCCCGCCGGCGTGCGAACGACCACGTGACTCGAATCGCGGTACGTCGCCCACCGGACGGACAATTCCGTCGTGACCCTCCCGGACTAACGCCGGGATCCAGTCACGGGTGGGCCTTTCGGCCTCACCACGATCGTGCCAATCGCCACCCGCGTGGGATAGGGTTGTTCGCCAAACTCGACCTACCTAAGTACCCACGCGGATGGTAAACCGGGCGACCGCACCTCGCGCAGGTCGACTTCGGACACGGGCCGCTTAAGCGATCCGTTCCGTACTATCGGGATAACCGAGCGGTGTTATCGTCGGCCTCGACGGTTCCTGATTAATTATCGGGCGTCCCGCGCCCACTCAACCCTTTACGTGAAGCAAGATGAAGACCAACAAAGGAAAGGACGCAGCGAAACGGGGAAGAATTCACAAGTACGCATTTTATTTACACGCCAACACACAAAAAGCACACATTATAGCACGTATTTACAGCCAGAATGCACATATATCAAATAGAACAAAAGGAACACAATGACGCAGGGATACTACCGGCTAAACGCGAACACTCGGCAACACTTATACAATTTTACTTAATGGACACGGCGCCACACACACACGTTCACACAGAACCCAAAAGAAATGAGGAAGTCGCGACTTCCCTGCTCTCAAGTCCTTGGCGACCGTCCTCTGCCGTGGTCCCGTCTGGCCGTGACTCCGTGCTCGAGCGTGGTCGGCGAGGTCTCTCCGGCGTGCCTCGTGCCTGCCCGTGCTGGCCCCTCGACGCCACGGACCGAGCACCGACGAACAGAGAGAGACCAAACCAAGAGAGAGAGAACACGCCGAACCAAAGAAGCACACCGAACTGCGAGCACCGAACAAGAGAGAAGACGAACAAGAGCCCACCAAAAAGAGCGCCGAACCAAGAGAGCACGAACAAGAGAGAGAGAACCTCCTGCGCCTCCGACTCTTATACCCCCGGCGCCCCGCCCCGTTCTTGGCTCCACCCTCCTTCGAGGCGCTTCGAGAAGGGGGGCGTTCCCTCTCGTTCCCCCCTCCCCGCGCCATCCGGGGGGCGAGGAGAATCCGTCCTGGCGCCGGGCCAGGGAAGAAAACAAGCGGGAAAACCGCCGCCCTCGCTGTGGGGATTTCTTCTTCCCTCTCGCGTTCGACGGTTTCCAACGCGGAAACCGTCGTACGTGGACCGCGGAGGATGGCGTTCGTTGGTGTGGGTAGTGGCGAAGATGGTGGTGGTTGTTGTGAGATGGCGGTGTGGCGTTGTTGGAGTGGTGGCGTGGTTGGCGTTGTTGTAGTTGGTTCGAAATAAAGCAAGAACAGAAAAACGCCTAACTCAAAGGATCGCAGCCCGAATGAATCACATTAATTCCTCTAAACAATGGTTTTGGGCTAACTACACATGTACTTCAGAAATATATCTC
>CM068962.1:69977632-69995390 GCA_035128595.1 Eptatretus atami
ATGGCTATTTTTTGGGCGTGGCTCTGCCCACAATGGGCATAGCATGCCCTCATCCAGGAAAACACAACTAAAAATTGATACCGAACACATAACCAAGTTTCATCAAGATCGGATCAAAGTCCACGGAGTTATGCTCTGGACAGACAGACACACAGACACAGACATAACGAATATAGTGGTCACTCTGGCTGGTGCTCGTGAACCAATAAGTGACTTTGTGACAGAGAATACAGGGTTAAAGAGCAGTATGCCCGAGATGTAAGTCAGAGTGTTGCATCCAATGGGGGGAGAGAGATGGAAAGTATAGAGGACGTGTAAGTGCTTGAATGCTGCCATTGTCACCAATGGATACAGTTAGCTTTGTGCTGGAAGAGTGGGGAATACATTGGATTATCAGTTGAGGTACAAAAGACCCATTCAATGCCGTTTGTATTCATTGGTGCATTCCTGCAGTGATTTCTGAATTTCGGCCAAGCCAACGAAGCAAATATTTGGAATTCTCAGTTTCATTTCGTTTATTTACAGCCGGCCAGCATTGTGTAATTTTGTCTGTTTTAATGGAGTAGGTTTAAAATATAATTTAGTTATATTATCACTAGCTTGAAGTACCCGGTAATACCCGGGAAATTTGCCCTATTTTCCTCACGCTAGTTAGACTGAGGCATTAGTTGTATGGAGAAAATTAGGAAGGCTTCTTTTATTCTCAGATTTATGGAAGGAAGGCTTTATGCTGCCGTAATCCTCAGAGAGGTCATAGTTGAAGGCGGCCTTGCCACTCAATGTTTCTAGCAGCAGTGGAAACTGTCCTTGATGTCCTGCCAAAACCGGACCTAGAAAGCTGGAACGTGAGTTTGTCTTCTCTCGCCCGTCGGTGTGATGCTCTATTTGCAGTTAGGCGACGCTCTCTCTCTTGCAGCCGACTCTGCTGCCTGGCTCGTTCATGAGCAGATATATCAGCAGTAAGACGACTCTCTCTCTCTCTCTCTCTCTCTCTCTCTCTCTCTCTCTCTCTCTCTCTCTCTCTCTCTCTCTCTCTCTCTCTCTGCAGCTGACTCCGCTTGCTGGCTCTTTCATGAGCAGATCTATCAGCAGTTAGCTGTTGCCGTGCGCGTGCAGTTCAAAATTCAATAACAGGAAAGTGTGTATGTTTAAAAAGTCAACGAATACGAACATTTTGTATTTCAAAAACCCTAGCGTTTTAACCATGAAGCCTTTTGTTACGATTAATACGCCGGCGCACTATTCGAAAGCCATTTTTATTTATTTTTTTAATGGGAAAAAAAATTATTATTTTTATTTATTTATTTTTTTAATTTTTATGGAAAGCCACTTAGCGCATCCTGGAGCTGAATGTTAGGTCTATATGTGTTTAAAGTTTCATCAAGATCGGTTCACTGGTCTAGGAGCTTATTGGTTACAAACAAACAAACAGACAGACAGAAGGACTGCCATTTATGTAGTAGATTATCTTGGTAATAAAAGCATGCAAGGCCAATGGGATATTTTATTTGTCTCGAGCGTTTTGAGGTTTATTAAATTCTACATTATACTGCATTGGCTGAAGGATTATTGGGGTCTTATGCAATGAGGGTGGTTGTTGTTACCCCACACATACAAAGTGAAAAGTGGAATTAAGCAATTTGTTCATGTCCATCTGTCCATCTGTCTGCCTTATCAGTTTATGATTGGCAGTTTATAATCAAGGAACAACTTATTTAAATTGAATGTTATATTTTGAACACGAATCAGAACATGGATAGGAAGACGTCTTTTATTTTTAGGTACTTTGGCTTTCAAATTGTCCCAATTGCACATACGCAGAGAGGAGTGACAGTGACATCATACTACATAGGCATAAGCACGTGGTCACCTCAAATTATACAACACTAGAACCACTGCCACCGCTTTCGACACAACCCGCCTTTCCAGCGCTGCTGCTTTGAGTTCAGTGATATTGCACCCTGACCACTCTCAGATGATATCAACCCAACACATCTCTGGTCAACCTACCAAACGACGACATCCCTCTGGAAACCATCCACAACAGCTGCTGCCAGTCCACCGTACCGAATCACATGGCCCAGCCATGCTGCCTTGCGTTCCATCACATTGCTACTGCTGAGACACCATCGGTCACAGATCATCTCCATTTAGAGTCTCATTTGTAACACGGTCATGCCACTTGATGTTGAGCAGATGTCACCAGATGGTAAGGCCAGAGTCTTCTTGTCGCCTGATGTCGGTTGCCTTCAACGACAAGGTGATGGCACCGTACAATACTCTTGACATGATTAGTGCCTGAGCAAGCTTTGCCTTTGTTTCTAGGCTGACACGGGTGGAATGCAGATATTTACAATGCCGAAGGGTGGATTTGCCCATACCTATCCACATTCGCACCTCCTTGCTGTCATCTAGAGTGTGGTTGATTGACACGCCCAGTTACTTGAAAGATGTGACGTGGGGTACTGATATCAAGAGGTATATGATAGTGTTGTCATTCATTGTTGGCTGGACAACCATGTATTCCACCTTGCCAGGATGGATGACTAGACCATACTCATCATACTCATCTGAGATGTTACCCAGAATTGCAAGCATCTCTTGTGAGGCAGCTCTGCATAGCGCCATCATCACTAGGTTATCGGCGTATCTAATCTCCTTTATGGAGATACCATTTACATTTGGAGCCTTTATGTGTGATATGCATTCATACCACTTCGCGTGAGACATTCAGTGTAGAGGCTAAAAAGTATAGGGGACACTGGACAGCCTTATCGTACTCCGACTGGCATCTCAAACTCGTCTGTCATCCGACCTTTCCAGAGGAGCTGACCATTTGAGTTGATGTAGAGATCCTCAAGCAATCGCATCACATCCTCTTCTACACCAAACTCCCGCAGTTTTGTAAACAGTAGTGCAAGGTTGACAAAGTCAAATGCCTTCTTATAGTCAACAAACACCACCTGGAGAGGGCGTTTGCCTGCGTCGTAAGCTTCGGCCACACCTTTCAGAAGTTAAATCCCATTAGTTGTGGCCTGCAAAACCACATTGGGTGTTACTCACTTCAATACTGGCGGTTCTTTCCAGTCTGCATTGACAAACATTGAGAATGATCTTCTTTGCATGGCTGATTAGTGCAAGCATTCTGTAATTGCCGCACAGACCTCTGTCATTCTTTTTGTGCAAAGCAATATACACTGACTTGGTCATCGACGGTGGCCACTTTCCAGTGTTCCAAATATTACACACTGATTTGTGGAGGGCTTTAAATACTTCTGGGTCCTGTGCCACAGCTTTAAGAGTTTCCAATGTGACATCAACTCCGGTAGGCTTATGGTTTTTCAGTGCCTGAATAGCTTTCTTGGTTTCTTCCGGTGTGGATGGATTTCGTTCAACCTTAGTTGTGTGCTGGGCCGGACATGACCAGTTGGATTCTAATATCTCCTCAACATGTTGATGCCAATGCTGTGTTTCTTCTTTGACCGACTCCAATACCAAGTCGTTTGACTCCAGTCGCTGTTTCATCTGAGACGTTTGTGTGACACATGTCTCAAGAGTTGCATCATGTATGCTACGTGTAATAACTTCAAGAGAGTCACCTTGTACAACACGGAATCTAACCAACCAAAAAAAGTCTTCAGACGTTCGTTCTGACTTAAGGGCTTCAACATTTGGACGTTTAGATCACAGTCCATGTACAGCAGCAGGATGAAGGAACTTCCACTTCAGGTTGCAAATTACTAGCCAATGGTCAGTGTCAAAGCAAGCTCTGTAAGAACGACAATCAGTCAGATGATTCCTTGCTTCTGTGCCGATTAGAATATAATCAATGGCATTTCTTGCATTTCTTTCCCTCCTGATCCAAGTTACCTGATGAGAAAATCGTTTGGGAAACCGGGAGTGCACGGCAGGCTTGTTGTCACCCGTGCAAAATTCAACCAGTCTATCTCCTCTTGGATTTCTGTCACCATAACCATGAGGTCCCATAACCAGAGGAACACATTGATTTCCAAGTTTTGCATTGAAGTCACCAGCCACAACAAGTGTGTCACAATTATTTTTATAGGAATTGATCGCGCCTTGCAGCTGCTCGTAAAAGTCATCAATAACGTCATCCGCTTCAGTAGATGTAGGCGCATAGACAGAGACAAACAGAAGGGAACCTTTCCTCAACCAAAAATGAGCGGCCATAATTCGATCTGAGATGTCGTGGGTGACAAGGCAGCTGTTTTTTGCCTGTGTAGACATCAGTATACTAACACCTGCGGTGTGTTTCACCACCTGACATCACAATGTGACCATTGCATGACTATTTCTGGCCGATGTTGTGATGCACATAGAGCAGTGACATCATAACGGTAGTTTTTCAACATGGCCATCAGATGTTCAGGTGCTTGATCATAATTAAGTGTGGTCTTGTTCCAGCATCCTAAGTTAAAGGTTCCCATGCTTCGTTCTTCACGCATCTTCAACCATGCACTGTCCAATGTAGGCTTTAAGTGTGAGATGTTATTACAACGCAAATAATTGAAAGCATTTTTACCTTCATTCTAGTAGCTTCAAATCCAGTTTGCGTGCTCCGGGGCTCCACGTCCAAATGGGTATTATTGTGGTTGCCTGTGTTGTAATTCTTTTGGAGGTTTTGGTGAGCAGTTTCCACTGTCGTGTCACCAGTCCTCCACCAGCATAGTGAGTTGGTCGTTAGCAAAGTTAGTTTGCCTTCCGCCCTTTTGTGGATGTTGTTTTTAGTTCCACAAGAGTTACTCACAAACCCACCCATCCAGGAAACCTCATGGAGGGACTCAGTTATCCCGCTGAGTACCCGGTTGGCTGGCTGGAGAGGTAGAGGTAGCCAATCTCCTCACTGCAGGTTATGACAGTTTGGAATAACCAAACCATCATAACAAGCACCAGAGGAGTGAGATAAAAAAAATTTACTCCGTCTACCTGCCTGGCAGTCAAACAAAATTGAAATCATTCCAAACAGGAAACTTACTGTTTTTAAGGACGTTATAAAAGACACAAACAACAGGCACGAATAACTAATGTAACGTATCAGAGAGGGTGGTGTCATAGACACTGCGGAAAACGGCGGTAAATTCCGGAATTGATTTATTTATACGACTTTTACAATCTTTATTTTATTTTAATTTAATTATACAAGTACTTGAACACTGGAGAACACAAATCACCTGTCATAATACTTCCAAGAACCTCCAGTTTTGCAGAACAGTAAACCCTCGCTTAATGTTGTAGTTACGTTCTTGAATAGTGTGACTTTAACTGAAACAACTTTAAGTGAATTAAATTTCCTCATATGAATTAATGTAAATAGGGTGGTTAGGTTCCAAGGAAAAAAATTATCATCAGACAAAAGACATTATTTTCTTATGGAATATAAGCTTAAATAATTTTAAACAAACAATTGAATGTCATCATCTCGAGTTGTTTCAGATCTTCATTGGTTAGCTCTTCCCCATGTGATTGCAGAAGTTGTGCAACGTCGGCTTCTTCCACCTCATCAAAACCTGCCAGGCCAAGGATAACTTTCTTCATAGCGGGGACAACATCTGTAAATCCTTTCAAGTCAATGACACATTCAGGCCACAACTTCCTCCACACACCTTTCATGCACACCTGAGTAACTTCAGCCCAGGACTCACCAATGTTATCAGTGCACTTGAGGATGTTTCCATCAGTTTAACATATTAACACTTGGCAGATAGATAGGTGGATCACTACTTGTCAAACACCTGAGACTGGAGAGGGTGACACAACCACCGATGTTATCGATACACAGCTTGGTGTATATAAGGCCTCTATTGTATATTCTCTGATTGGGCTTAAACACCAGTATTTACGGTACGGCAGATACACCAGCATTTATGATATGGTTTCTACTGTAGCTTTTTTAAAACGAGGAAAACCATCAGCTTGGTACTAAATTAGAGGTAAACTGCTTTAAACGAGTATGTTCTCAAATAGATTAGCAACTTAATAATGAAACTCAAAGGGCACTCGGTGGAGTGCATACCTCCGCTCTGTAATGCTTGACCCACGAGAACATATTTGGTCAAATACATTTTTGAGATATCGTGCTTTATATCGTTTTTGAGCCCTATCTCTCAATGGTGAAGAATCACTTTAAAAATTCTAGTAATCGGATCCAGATCCGGATCTTTACCAAAATCGAAGCAATTCGTCGTGGTCACATACCCAACCTGTCCACCAAGTTTCATCTGAATCCGTCCACAACTTTTTGAGATATCGTGCTATATATTAGTTTAGCCCCATCTCTCAATGGTGAAGAATCACTTTTAAAATTCTAGTCATTGGATCCAGATTCAGATCTTCACCAAAATCTAATCAGTTCGTCCGTGTCACACACCGAACCTGTCCACAAAATTTCATCTGGATCCGTCCACAACTTTTTGAGATATCTTGTACACAAACAGACAGACAAACAGACAGAAAGGGGTGAAAACATAACCTCCTTCACCTTCGGTGGCGGAGGTAATGATGTTAACCGGGACGATGTGAAGCGAGGACTTGCTGTGTTTCAATTTCAAGAAAGGTTCAATGGGGTTGTTATAAGGGTGCTTTGCGGGTCTGCTTCTGGTCTACTTCAATAGCACTAAACTTGCGGATTTTTTTTTAACGATCGTTAAAACCATTATTTTTGTCATTCAAATCAAGGTTTAGTGTATAAAAACACACTGAGTGGGGTATTGTGTTCTGTGAACTCTCTAGTTGTTATTGGTCTAAGTTATTACCCCTCAGGCCGAATTGGCTAAGGGTGATTGTGTCATAGGCGTTGTCGTGGCGTCCGTCCGGGCGGGCGGGCGTCCGTCTGTCAACTTTTGGTTTCTGTCGATTTCGAGGAGAACGCCTTGTCCGATTAAATCCATTTTTGCAGGGTGTGTTGGTAGTTATAGGAAGGTTCCTTTCGAAAATGGGCACGCTGCGATTTTCAATGTGGCCTCCATGGCAGCCATCTTGAAATTGGTTTCCATCGATTTCGAGGAGAACGCCTTGTCCAATTAAATCCATTTTTGCAGGGTGTGTTGGGGCTGGGTAGAGGAAGGTTCCTTTCGATAATGAGTGCATTTTCTCGGCTAGGCCACAGGGGCCAAAACTGAAAACCTGAAATGGCTATTTCCTGAACGAATGGCTGGATCATCGCCAATTTTATCACAGTATATCTGATGAGGATACATGAAATATAACCGGGTTTTGATTTGACCTACTTTTCAAGGTCACAGGTCAAAGTTCATACTTCGGTTTCGGCGTCCGTCAACTTTTGGTTTCCGTCGATTTCGAGGAGAACGCCTTGTCCGATTAAATCCATTTTTGCAGGGTATGTTGGTTGAGTAGAGGAAGGTTCCTTTCGAAATGGGCACGCTGCGATTTTCAATGTGGCCTCCATGGCAGCCATCTTGAAATTGGTTTCCGTCGATTTCGAGGAGAACGCCTTGTCCGATTAAATCCATTTTTGCAGGGTGTGTGTTGGAGTTGAGTAGAGGAAGGTTCCTTTCGAAAATGGGCGCGCTGCGGATTTTCACTAACCGCCACGGTAGCCATCTTGAAGTCTGATTGATTTTCGATATGACGTCCAACGTGCACTAATGACTGTCCCATCGTGATACACTGCTTCCTTTTACAATGCATGGGCTGAGGGTTACGCCGCTTTGCGAGCTATTTTGTGAATATGTTGGAGGCAATAATTGTGATATGCTTAAATGCTGGAAGGATAGCCTAGAGGTGGTATGCACAATCACCTTTGAGCTGTCCAGCCTGGGTTTGAATCTTGGCACAGCTATAAACTGTCATGCCGGTGTTTTCACAGGGAGGGAAAGGTATCAGTGTGTGTGCACTGCAGGTTTTGTCAGAACATTTAACATAGCTTTTTTAAAACGATCAGCAACTTAATAATGTTAGAGTTAGGTTTAGGTCTTTCAAGTCAAACAAAAAAAAATATTTCAACACCAGGTCTTTCAAATGAAATCAGACAGGACATCCAGCATCCAGCCGTCCTTCGGATGGATATTAAACTGGACGTCATAAGTTGGTGCATGTTAAATATTCCACTTTAGTCTTTAGTGAAGAGTAGGTGAGTTATCGTCAGCACCATTAACAAATTACAAATTTCTGCATGCTCAGTGCCATATACTACGTCGGAGTGGTGACCCGTCGGAGTGGTGACCATTAATGACCCCAACCAAGAAACTGCATCGGCATAACTGATACCATGTATAGAGAGCATGGTACATGATATCATCTTTTACTTGCTGAAAAGACAACTCCTGTGAGCAATACTTTGAGGTCATTAATTATAATGAAATCAGACATGACATCCAGCTGAAGCATTTTTACATTCTGATGAAGTGTGTGTGCTTCGAGACGTGGTTCAACCTCACCTATTCAACGACGGTTTGTGTCCTGTATCCCGAGTAATTCCCCTTTTTGTCTTTTTTTATTTTTTTAAACAAAATTTAATCTGATATGGCACACGGTTCTGCGTGCTAGAGTAAAAGGTGAATGTCATAGAGCAGGCTTGGACAGAGACCGATTGTTAGAGTGGTACAAAGGAGGAAGGCAACAGTTCACAAAAACTCATTGGATGGAAGGATGACTTATTCCATGTTTTCCATCTAGTCGACTTTGTTCACTGTTCGTTGTTAGATGGATTTTCTGGAAGGTTTGTACCTTGGGGGTTTTCTTGGGAAATACTGCCTTACCTCATTCCTACAGTGCATTTGGAGTGTGTGTGTGTGTGTGTGTGTGGTGTGTGTGTGTGTGTGTGTGTGTGTTGTGTGTGTGTGTGTGTGTGTGTGTGTGTCGTTATCTCCTTATGCATGTTTCAGAAGGTGGAAGCCTCCCAGGTCTCAGTTTCCACCTTCATGTGTGCGTGTGGATATGAGTGTGTGCGTACATGTGTGTGCATGCAAGTTTGCTGTTGTTGACTGCTATCTCCACACGTGGGTGGGTTTCAGGAGATGGAGCAGAGACTAACCAGGTCTTTCAAGTGTGTGTGTGTTGTGTGTGTGTGTGTGTGTGTGTGTGTGTGTGTGTGTGTGTGTGTGTGTGTGTGTCAGTGTTGGTTTTAGTGTTATAGAATGATGGTAGATTTGGTGAATGGTACACTTGACTTTGTGTATAAACTGTTGTAGTGGTGCTTCGTAGGCAATACCTTGCATCACACAGAGCACTGTCTGCTACCTCAGATAGACATTAGGCTGGATGTCCCATCTGCTGGCATTAATTAGTTGGTGGCCGATAAAGATGTCATGGTGTCTTTCGCCAAGCATAGGCAGGTTATCACCGATGTCCTGAACAAATTACAAATTCCTGCCTCACCTGCGGGTATCAAGTGGTCATTGTTACCTCCGCCACCGAAGGTGGAAGGAGGTTATGTTTTCACCCCGTCTGTCTGTTCGTTTATTTGTGTGCAGGATATCTCAAAAAGTTGTGGACGGATTCGGATGAAATTTGGTGGGCAGGTTGGGTGTGTGACAAGGAAGTATTGATTAGATTTTGGTGAAGATCTGGATCCGGTCCAGTTACCAGACTTTTTGAGTGATTCTTCACCATTGAGAGATAGGGCTAAAATTATATATAGCACGATATCTCAAAAAGTTTTGGATAGATTCGGACGGAACTTGGTGGACACTTTGGGTGTGTGACAAGGAAGAATTGATTCAATTCTGGTGAAGATCCGAATCCGGATCCGATAATTTTTTTCATGATTCTTCACCATTGAGTGATTGAGCTAAAACGATATTTTGCATGATATCTCAAAAAGTTATGGATGGGTTTGGGCGAAGCTTGGTGGATGAGTTGGTCAGGTGACAAGAACAAGCCAATTAAATTTTAGTTCAGGTCAGGATCCAGATCTGGCCTATCGGTGGGATACAAAACGTAAACTAATCAGCTTGGTGGAGGTAAGCACTCTACTGAGTGCCCATCTTGTTGTTGTTACACCTCACCACACCACCATTGTTGAGGATTTTGGGCAGTGCTTTTTTTAAAAAAATAGCGAGCTCCTATGCCGCACGTATAGATCCTAGTAGATTTAAGTGCTCAATGTCCCACAAGAAAGTGATTAATGCAATGACTGACATAAGATTAAAGGCACAAAAAGGGAAAAATTCCATTTGCAGTTTGTTTTTTTATTAATTGCAAAAAGTCGTTACTTGCCTGAGACATTTATCTGATGTCTCATCCTGCCAAAGATTCCACAAAAACAACATCCTGCCAATTGGTCTATGGTTTTGGCTAACAAGCATCATTCGCCTGGCCAAGAGCAGTGGCATCCCATAGGTTGAGCCTAAACACTTCATAAACAAAGCATTCTTTGATTCTGTTTAAAAGATTGAGGCTCATGGAACAGCAAGGTGACAGAGTAAAATGGTAACATACAGTTGGGCAATAGCTTGATGCAATAAGCATTGGAATGACTGAACAGGAAAATTAGAGAGAAGAGATACAGATAGATACAGTGGCCTGCAAAGTATTCACCCCGCCCCCCGCCCCCCCAGCCCCCCCCCACCCATCCCTCCAAGGTTTTCAAATTTTGATGCCACCTGAGCTTATTTCATGATGCTTTCAAATCAAACTTGATAATATATAGTCTTCACAAAATACTCCAAAGCGATAAAGCTAAAAAAAAATGCAGATATAAGTGAGATTAACAGAGAAAATCAGATGATTCTCATTGCATACTATTCAAACCGTTTTTTTCCTAATTAACCCAAAATTACTTCAGGAGCAAATTATTTGTTGATTACAAAATAAGTGTAATAGGTTTCACCTGCATGTAATCAGCTGTTTAACTTAAAAATTAAGCGACCCCACTTATCTAAAGAGTTTTAAGGTACAACTCACTTGGCCAACCAACAAGGCAACCACGAAGACGAAGTAGCTTCCAAAGAAGTCAGACATAAAGTGGTGGAGAAGCACCGTTCAGGAGAGGGTTATAAGAAGATTTCAATCCCTCATTATCCCTTTGAGTACGGTGAAATCCATCATTAAGAAGTGGAAGATGTATCACACCACCCAGACTCCACCAAATCAGGTCGCCCATCCAAACTCAGCAGCCGGCAAGCAGAAAGCTGGTTCGGGATGTCACTGTAAATCCAACAATAACTGAAAGATCTGCAAGGCTCGATGTCCAAGATGGGGATCAGTGTTCATCAATCAATAACATCCCATTCCCTTCACAAAGCTGGCCTTTGTGGACAAGTGACAAGAAAGAAGCCATTACTGAAGAAGTTGCATCTAAAAGCTGATATGGGGTTTGTGAAAAAGCATCTTAATGATACTGCAGGTATGTGAAGAAAAATTTTGTGGTCAGACAAGACAAAAATTTAACTTTTTGGTCTAAATTCAAAGCGTTACGTCTGGCGCAAGCCGGACACAACACGTCACCCAGTCAACACCATTCTCTACTGTCAAGCATGGTGGTGGCAGCATAATGTTATGGAGCTGCTTTTCATCAGCAAGGACTTGCAAGCTTGTCAGGATAAGAGACAATGGATAGTGCAAAGTACAGGAGAATCCTTGATGAAAACCTGCCTGAGTCGGTCATTAAATATGAAACTTGGTAGGAGATTCACATTTCAGCAGGACAATGATCCAAAACACAAAGCTAAAGCCACACTGGAGTGGCTGAATGAGAAGAAAATAAATGTTCTTGAGTGGCCCAGTCAAAGTCCTGACTTGAACCCAATTGAACGTTTATGGTGAGACTTGAAGATCGCAGTCCATCGATGATCCCCATCAAACTTAGCAGAACTAGAGCAATTTTCACATGAAGAATGGGGAAAGATTTCACCATCTCACTGTACAAAGCTGGTGGAGACCTACCCAAAAAGACTCATAGCAGTCATTTCTGCAAAAGGTGCTTCTACCAAGTACTGACCTAAGGGGGCTGAATGCTTCTGCAACCAGTGAATTTTGATTTGTACATGTTTTTTGCAGGTATTCCTGACATGTAACCTCCTTCAACTATAACAGTGTTCAGTTTGATCTCTACAGTTATGAACTAGAGGGGGAGCACTCGGTAGAGTGCAAAACCTCCGCCGCCAATACTGCTAGGTCACTTAGTGAACCTGATATCCTATTCATTCAATTTGACTCAACAGTGCTCACAGAGTTATAGTTTGCAATTTCCCTTTACTTTTAACTTTTACATACTCAATTCATTCCTCATAACTCGATTCCTTGAGACAGAAATTGATTTTACATGGGTATATCCACCTGAAGTTCCAAAATCAGCCGTAATTATAATTTTGGCATGTTTTTTTTTGGAAATCACTTATAACATGTAGAAATGCAAAAAAAAAAAATCGAAATTTTGTTGAAAAAAAGTTGCAAAAAATTTTTTTTTCTCTCTAACAATTTTTTTTTGGGGGGGGGGTTGGAAATCACTTAAACATGTAGAAATGCAAAAAAAAAAATTCAAATATTTTTTCAAAATGGCCGCCATAGCGGCCATATTGGATTTTGGACCAAGTCCAAAATCTAATGCATGATCCTTGGACCATACCTAATCCCCCACAAGTTTCGTCGAAATCCGTCGAGGAGTTTTCCATAATACTGTTCACAAACAAACACACAAACAAACAAACAGAAAGGGGTGAAAACAGTAACCTCCGATCTTCGATGGCGGAGGTTAATAAAAAAAGTTAATTTGGAAAAAATTGTTTCCACAAAATTCGTAATTCATCTAAATGTGGCATTATTGGTGGTGGGTGAATACTTTTGTAGGCCACGAGATTCAAGGAAGAGGGTTTGGCTGGATCGGGTAAACGGGGGTAAATGGAATGAGAGGTGGTGGTGCACTGGTTTCTTGATGTCCAGGAGGGAAGATTAGGGTTCAATAGCTTCAGGAAAGTGGTCCTATATATGTGAGAAAAGAGGAACAAAGGAGTTGAGGTGTGCAGTCAGCTTGGATTTTGGGAGTTTGACCAGAAGAGAGTCACTGGAAGAATACTACATCCTGGAGTAGCGTAGAAGCATCGGAGGGCTGAGAGAACAGAGGGAGCTAGACCGTAGGAGAGGTGGTTATTAAATAGAGAGACCGCCGATTTGCCTATGTGAGAACAGGCCTTGCGTTTCGGCCTTATCATAGATGTCAATCACCTTGAGAGCCTGATGCCTCATTCACGCTGCATTTTTTAGAACCATTCTCACTGACTGCCTTTGCACTTAACTCCTGCATCCTTCCCCTAACCATTCTTCTTTGCCCAACACAACTGTGTTCATGAGGTCTGGTTGTGTTTTGCTTTTCCCTTGAGCAGTTATGTTATTCATTCTGTTCCAAACTCTCACAGCTGTGCTGGCCATTGAAGCTCAAATAGGTTTACTACCTAAGCTTGTCATCTGGCAGCCTCACTGCATGTACCTCACCATTATTTCAAATGAATCGTGTGAGGAATGAAACAATTGATGGCCAGAATTAAATGTTAAGCCATTGGGCTGGCAGGATGGCCTAGAGGTAAGCACACTTGCCTCTCAGCTGTTTATCATAGGTTTGAATCTCAGCCCAGCTATAAAGTGTCATCCCAGTGTTTCACAGGCAGGGTGATTCAACAATGTGTGCCATCCCTCGGATGGACGTTAAACTGGGCGTCCCATCTGCCAGGATCCATTGGTGGACATTGGTGATCTCACGGTGTCCTTCGCAAAGAGTCGGCGTGGTATCACCGGCCCCATGAAAAAATTACAAATTCCTGCCCCAACCTTCGTCGAACGTAAGGCTTGGCCAACTGGTTCATGAAAAACTTGGACCAAGCTTACCTCGGCAATCCCCACAGCAACGTGGAAATAATTGTGGGTTTAAAGAAAAAGAAGGAATGAAATTTTAAGCCATTGAATGAACTTTCTTGATCATTCAAATCTGGATTTGTCCCATCCTGCTGTACTGGTCAGATAACAAGACAAACCACAATGCTATGGTGTGATAGCTTACTCCATTTACCCTGATGAAAGTGTGAAGAGATTAAGGGATATTTCTGTGAAAACGTACAATTTAATCCATTGGTTCATTGAGAGGCGAGCTGGTTTGAGCAAGAGAAACAGTTTTATTTTTAATATGTCTCACAAACTTTGGCTTTGCTCAGACCATTGAACTGTTGCTTGCTGTTGAGCACATGAAGGTTTGCTTGAGTTAGTCCTCGGAGAAAGTCCTTGAGCAAAGCTTCTTATAGTCGAGTTGTGTGTTTTGTTCATATTTGCACACTATTTCTTTATCTCATCACCCCATCTCAATTCCAGGCATCCAACTGCGGAAGGTGCAAGAACAACGAGAGATGGAGGCACGCAGAGAGCCCGTCGGAAACGATGTGGCAACAATCTTGTCCCGTCGGATTGCTGTTGAGTACTCTGACTCAGAAGACGATTCCGAGCTTGACACCGAGGACTGGTCCGACTAGATGTTGACACATTTGGATACCTTTCCTTAGAATACCTCTTTCAGGCTGTCCTCCTGCATGTCATTTTTTTCCTCTGACATTTTGGCCTGATGTCCGTTCAATTATCACCAAGAGAACGGAACGGACTTTGGTTTGGAGGTGATGGGATCAATTTAAGTGGTGAGGTTCCACTTTCACCCCAGATTTGAGAAGGGAATGAAATGAAATTTAAAGGACCATTGATTTCTGCTCAAGTGTTTTATCTCGTCATTGAATTCATTTTTTCTGCACTTCCATCCCTCGTCATTGCCCGTACTCCCGATTCTACATGGTGCGTACGATCGGTCTATGTGGTTTGGAATGTTTTGGACAGAGCACAGTGTGGAATCGAATTATTCGTTTCCACAAAAGGTGGATAGATTTGCAAAATATATAATCAACAAATACTTATTTAAATGCAAGTCGGATTGGCGTCATTATTATATGGCCAAAACTTAAGTGGGAGCAAGTTGGAAATCCGAAGAACTTCAAAACTGCCAATGAAATGTACACATTTGGTCACGCATCTGTGGAACTGCCTTCCTGTCAAATACGTGGTCTCAAACGGGACAGAGTTGTCGATAACCATAAACAATGGGGGTTTGTGCAAAGTGTATCCTCTGAGGATCAAGAGGACCTTTATTGCATTCCTCAAGTCCAATACGGGATTCCAAATGTTTCCTATAAATGCAAGTCGGACAGACAGGCCATCTTGTCTCAAAACTGCTCGCAGCTGTCCATGTTGGATGTGGTGGGTGGGAGAGAGTGGGCTTGGTGAAGATCTGTGAATTATTGTTAAAAAAAAATTTTAATTGCTTGTGCGATTTGACTCTTTCAACACTAAATTTAAATGTGTTTACGGTTAAGGTAATAAGATTTCTGTAAATGTAGGTTTAACTGCATCATTTATTTTGGATGTTGTAACATATCTGTTATTGTGGGATTCTGTGACATCTCTTAACTTCATCTTTTGAGCTCACAAGCACACCTGGTTTATCCCATTGGTTTGTAGCTCAAGCCAGGTAATTCTGCTTCATGCAGCTCCCCTCACTCCCCACCCTCTTTTATTCCCTGAGAAATTTCAAAACTAAAAGGAATGACTTTGAGCCTATATCTAATTTAATTGCTGTAATTTCCAGTCTCGCCTTTTTGACCTGTGAATTTGTGGAATACTTCATTCAAAAGAAGGCATTTCCATTCTTAAATGCACAGCTCGATGGGATTCTGGAATGTGAAGAAGTATGAACATATTGAAATCGGTGCAATAGTCTCCAAACATTGTTGTGCTCTCCGTATCTGTGCTGTCTTGCATGAGTTGTAGAATTTCGAGTAAAATTATTCTTCTCTTTCTGCCTGTACTATATCACCCACGATGTCCATGTGCATCAAGCTCAGACAACGATGTTTTCCCTTTTTTTTGAAGGGGGGAGGGGGGGGGGTGAGATCCTCAGTGATCTTTAGATGTGATTATGAAGGTTATTTAATTTGATCTGTCAGTTCAGGTCAAAATCGATCAAGCACGATAGGGATAGAGAAGAGGATGAGGATGGCAAATGAGAATTGGGGGACCAGATATGTCAATTTTAGAACCAAGCATCTTGACACCTGTCACCTTTGCATGCTCCCTCACTGATGTAATGATCGTAATCATGATATATGAAATAAACAATTTTTATCGAGTTTGTTTTTGTGAATAGGAATAGTGTCGGTGGTTTCCTTTCTGATGTACAAGTCACTGTGATAAGCATCCACCTTGAACGGCAGGATAGGCAAGAGGTATGCACACTCGCCTCTAAGCTGTCTCGAGCCAGGGTTAGAATCCCGACCCAGCTATAAACTGTCATCCCGGTTTTTCACAAGCAAGGTGATTCATCAATGTGTGTGTCATCTCTCGGATGGACGTTAAACTGGGTGTTCCTTCTGCCGGCATTAGTTGGTGGAGGTTAAAGATCCCACGATATCCTTTGTGAAGAGTCGGCGAGATATTGTCGGCACCCTGAGCAAATTACAAATTCCTGCCCTAACTATTGCAGGGAAGGTATTGGCAAACCACCGAGCATAACCCTTGCTCAGGAAGTTGCTTTGGTGGCACCAATGCTCTGTGACGAGTATGGTACATCAGAGAGAGAGAATCCACAGGGGGCACTTCATCAGTGGTACAGTCATGCTCCCAGCAATGAAACATAGGGGCAATACCCTTGGGCACTCACCTGGTAATGGCTGAATAAGATAACCAGGGAACCGCTGGTAGGCATGGATGACCCACAGTAATGGAGAAGAAAGTAAATACCAATGGAATTTTTTTTAATGCCATGAACAAACTTTGGTACATCACAGGTGATAAAGGTTGTCGTCAAGTTTCATCGAAATCGTATGTGTAGTTTCAGAGAAGTTGAATATTTTTGGATTGACGACACGCCATCCCATAAGCTGCCCGGAATTACATTCCAGGTGAGTTCACCTGCAGCCACAGGCTGCACACAAAATAAATTAAGTATGCCGATTACACGTCATATTTTCTGGGCCATCTATGGTGATCTTTCCTCTATATTCTGTCAATGAAAAAGGTATAAAAACCCATTGTTGTACACCGCTCCTTCCCAATTCCATACACAGGCAATGCATGATGTCATTGCCGGGTGCAAGGAAGGGAGCACTCAGTTTTTACTCCTTTTGTTGTACATCGCTCCTTCCCAATTCCATATCTTGGCAATGCATGACGTCATTGCCGGGCGCCAAACGACGGGAGTACTCAGTTTTTACATCGTTTGTTTGTTTGTCTGGGCAATATCTCAGCCATCCTTTCAGCTGGGAAGCTGAAATTTGGGGACAAAATTGAGGATGTTCTTTGGCAAAAATAAATATTTTTTATTTTTTGATTATTAAATCAATTGATAAATTACTTAATTATCAATTCATCAATTACTTATTTATTTTATTTTTCATCTGGGCAACATCTCAGGCATCTTTTGAGCGAGGAAGCTGATATTTTGACACAGTGAACAATGATTTGGCTATAAAGGGTGTTTTTTATTTATTTATTCAGGTTAGATATGGGAGTGTGTACCGGAGCAGCGCGTCACTGCGTCCACTTTCCGCCGATACTCTGCGGGCCTCCGTCTGGCCATCCCCCAGACAGATGCCTGGCCCTACCCCATCTTGAGATTCTGATCAACCTGCTACAACCATGAGGCACGTGGTCGGCCCATTGGCCTCCTCCACTCACGAGGCTATATCGCTGAGAGAATCTGGTGAGCAGGATCAGCGTCAGGAAAACGAGCCACATGTCCATGCAGCCGCAGCTG